>VDFB02358134.1:36331493-36369951 GCA_007258455.2 Sequoia sempervirens | reverse complement strand
AGTAAGGAACATGCAATTCAATTGTCAAGAAAGTCATCCACCTCCCAGTGTTAGTTAGTATAAGTGGAGCGTGAATAATGCAACTAAGGGACAACTACAAATGCATTGCTAGGACAAGGATAGCAACTTTTTTCCCCCACTGGGTGCAAGGAGAGAATGAGCCAAGGTAGGTAATGGGAAAGGTAATGTGATAGTGAGAAGGGAATGTTCTACAACCATGACATTACAATGAGATAGAGAATGATTTATGGTTTTAGTGGATAGCAATTATCGCCATCAAAATGATACTTGCTCAATATTTCTTTCAATTGAGAACACTTATAACTACGATGCCAAAGAACACGATGATATGCATAGTGTGGAATGTTGGCATCTTTAGGATATTTCACTAACCTATTCATAGGTTGTAATAGTGTGAGTCCTCCGTTTAAAAGTATTTTCAATTTCCTTTCACATTCAACTAGTGGACGGGGAGGAAACCTAAGTTTTAGTAACTTGTAAGGCCTCTTGTGTTTGCTAGATTCACCCTTTTCTCAAATTGAAGGAGGACAAAAAGTGATCCTCTCATCCTTCTCATTGTTATGAGTCAAAGCTTGTTTGCTAGGAAGAAGGAAATTTAGGTCAGGAGAGGAATCAAAGATCACCATACCCTCATTACAAAGCCTCAGATATTCTCTAGGAGGCTTGTTGTTATGAGGGTGAGCTTGATAGCCTAACCCTACATTGTCTTTTCATCTTTTTGATTTTTCTTTAAGAGTTGATGAATTCCATGTTTAGTTGTTGTGTCACATCCTTGTTTTCTCAAAATTGTAAAACATTTTCCATACATTTCTTCAAGGTTGATTGGAGTGTTTGTTACTTTATTATCATAGAATGGTTGAGTGGTTTTTTGTTTAGAAGAACTAGGTTCACCTTGTGTAGGGATCTTCCAGGTTCTTCATTTGTCTTAGGATTTAAATAACAAAATATTTCAGGAGGTGGTACTATAGGAATATGTTGTTGTGTCATGGATGCATAAAAGGATGCATTGGCTTCAAGGTTGTCAAGGCATTCAGTTAGGAACTTATTAATGATGTCATCATCTTCTCCAATGATGTTAACATCATGAGCAGGGCATTCATGATGATTTGAAGGAGAATTAGGAAGTTCAATGTCATTAGGATTAGTTTCAAAGGCACAACTTGACATGTCAACTAACGATTTTAAAGGCATCCAAAGCTTATTAAAACACATATCCATGATGCAAATTTTTTAGATTTCACAAGATGAACGAAATGCAAGAAATTCAAAGAAACAGTAGATGGGAAAACAAAAACATAAAGATAACAACAAAAAATAGAAATGCAGTGCAAAATATGCAACCAGACTAAGTCGCTCAATGTGGAAAATGAGTCCAAGGATTGATTTTTTTGAAAATTTTCATAATTTTTTAATTGGTTTTAATGATTTTTAGGTTTTCAGATGCACATATAATATGAATATGCATAATTTTAGCAATTTTTAATGAATTGAAAAGGAAAAATGCAAGCTATATGAGCTTTTGACTAATGCAAATTTGGAAACCCTAGGATGCAATGTAATGCAATGTTAATGTAAGCTACTCTTACAATGTAAATGCACTTGCAATCAAAAATATGATGTTATAAATGTACGTTCACCAAAATGAACCATAGATTTTTGGATATGGGGGACTCTTTTACTTCTAGGGTTTTGCACCTAAAAGGAGAGAGGTATCCAAAAATCTTGATGGCTCATTCAAGAATATTCCCTTGAGATTCCAATGCAAAGATAATTTAAATTTGTCTAAGGGGAATGTCCTAGATGCAAAGAACTGATAAAGGAGATTGATTACTAATGAAATGCAAGAAGTTTGAAAACACACTATGATATGCAAAATGAACTAGAAAAGCAAACAAACTATAATAAAAATTAATGAGATTAAAGGTGTGCACCTGGAAACTAGAAAGTGATGGAGAGGAGCTCTAGAATTCTATAGAAGTCATTATTGTAGACAACTAGGACTCATATGCCAAGCTATGTGACTTAGTCCTATTTTTGAAAGATTTTGCTAGAACAAGTTTCAGACAAAAGGGAACTCAAAATTACAAAAACCACTTTTTAGTCCTGGAAATGGGACTCATATGCCACTGATGGTGATTTATTCCAATTCTATATTTCAATAAATTCAAGAGTGCAATCTGTAGCTCCTGGTCTACACTTCTGTTCCTGACAGGTTTCTGAATCTGAAACTACAAAATCTGGTCTATAGGTGTTCTCCAAGCTTCTATTAGGGATTTGACCACTTTGAATGACTTTGATGATTTTTTGACAACTTTTCACACCTTTCTCTTTGACAAGTCTACACATTAGACCTTCAAAACATATGCAAAGAGAGGGAAAAATGGTTGAGGGTTAGTGAATAGTGGTTTTCCTTGGTCAAACCCCGGTTTGGTAATTAAACCCTTGAAAATGAAAAGAAATGAAAAGGGAGTTATGAATGAACAAAATGCAATGCTACACCTCACCAACACCATGAAGTAGAAATATGAAGATATGCAAGTAGAAGCTCTAATGGATGTAGACTTGAAAATGGTTGAAATGCCTAAAATAATTGATAATTGATGGAATGCTTGAGTAAATGAATAAGTGAAGTAATGGGGGCGAAATCAGATGAAAAACCTATATTTATACATGATTATTCAAAATTTCCTGAAAATACCACATCAGAGGTCGACCTTAGGTCTTAGAAAATAATATCCCACTAGAATTTCAAAATAATTTTGATTTTTGAGCCAAATGGGAATGGGTCCCACTTACGCATTTTAAGTGGGTGTCAGAAATTAAGATGCATTAAATGTTCCTGAATGGGATTATTCTAAAAAATACACTTAAGTAAGGCATGTAAGTGTATAATGGGGCCAATTAATTATAAAAAAGGGTCAAATTATTGATGACAAGCCTAGAAAACTATGAAAGTTTGTTACGAAACTCTGAAATAAGGCTTGGTAAGTGATAAAAAGAGGTTGTTTAAGTTAAATATATTAATAAGGTCCTAGAAAAGTTTGAAAGTGTGTTACAACACTTCCCAACACTTTTACAAGGCATTATAAAGTTCTTATTGATTCACAAGGGTCCAAGACCTAATGTGAATGTGTTGACCACATTACAACATTGAATCAAGGAAAATTTAGGCCAACATCCATGAGAAATACCCAAATGAGCTTGAAAATGTCCAAACATACATTTTTCTTTGCTAGAGGATATATTTGCAGATATTCTTGAATTGTGCTCCTACTTTGAAACCCTTGTAGATCTGGAACTTTCTTCATGCTTTCATCAGGTTCTTTTGTATAGAGTCGCCACCTCTTTTATAGAGGAACCCACATCAAGAATATGAAGTTTCCTTCATGACTAGGATTTACCTTAACCTTCATTAATCAACAGAGCCACATATAACTCTCTATACTTGTTTCCAACAACTTCTCATTCCATATTGCAATAATTCATACTAGTACAAAGATCATCAAAGTTGCCACCCACATCTAGTGAGCAATTTTTAAAATATTCATGAAATATGCTAAATCTTTACAACACCTACAAGTTTTCAATAAAATAGAACAAACTTATTCCATACTACTGAAGATCGGCTCATTGAAACAAAACTAGGATTGAGAATATAATCCCCTAACAAATAATTTGACTCTTTTAAGGCTAAATGATCTTCTATCAGATATTTCTCAAGTTCTCCCTAGTAGAGTCACCATTTCTATTGGTTATTTTTTATAAACCAAACTTAATCTCATCCCTCATCTATGAATCTTCTAGAACTCAATTATTAACAAGGATAACGATTGGCCAACACATAAGTGAGGCTCTAAAAATACCTCACTTCTTCTCTTCGGGCTCTGTGAAACCCGAGACCTAGTAATCCCACTTATGCTCATAAGATAGTTACTTCATCCAAAGCATTTCCACACACAAATGTATACCTTAGAATGTGAAAATAGGAAAAGGTCATCAAAGGCTTGGTAAACCTTTAACAAGTTACTACCTATTGCAAGGAATATTGTATTACTTCAGTAACTAAAAGTTTTTGTTTATGAATTCATTCTTATTTGAAGTCTCTAGGTATGTTCACCACTAGCTCAATTAGTTACAACATAAGCTAACGAAATGACCAGTGCCTTGTCTAAGGGAACAATGGAGTCATATTTTGTAATTAATCAGTAATACAACTATAATTTAACTCAGTAATCAGGGGACTATTGTCATGCTACTTTTTGGCATCCAATGCACTACATTTAAAATACTGCTACTTACCAAACCCTATATCCTTTTCCCAAAAATCCATGACCTTATTTCAGGATTAAATGAACTCATTGAATTGAAGCATAAATAAACCCATTCATTCAATGCAAATGACAGAAGACAAATGAAATTATTATTAAAAATTTCATCCATAATTTGTGAGGAAAATACACAAAAACAACACATATTTTAGAACTAGTATTTTCTTTCATTACTAATATTACTTTGTAAAACCATTTTAAGATCAAAATACATTACAACTCATACCCTAAAGTTTATTTTGATATATTCATCAACTTATGTATTTACATTTTATTACTTTCTGAGCTTAGCTTTTATGTAAACTCTCTCGAGACTCAAAATTTTGAACTCCCATAATCAACGATGAAATCCCCTTTATAGACAGGGGAGGAAAAAGCATCCAAATGCATTACAATTACATTTCGTATTTCATTTCAAAACCTACTTACAACTGATTTTGAGAAACTCCCCAGGTAGTTACATGCAATCATTTGAGAGTAGGGTAGGGAAAAAGAAAAAATTCATCCACAAGGTACCATTATTTGTTGCCACAACGTCCATCTCGAGCAAAATATTCCTTATCATACCATCTAGAGGACTTCCACATAAGCATGGAAGAATAAAATACCAACACCATAGACATGTTAAAAAATGAAATTCCTGATGCAGAACCATGGTGTCATAAAAAAATAAGGAGGAGACACTAATATGAGTCATCAGTATCAGAGTAATGTCGACCTCTCCTCATTCATGATGAAACCGAAGGAACCCACCACATCATGGTCAAAGTCATCATATGGCACTAGAGAGAGAAGATATTGGCCATTCCCAAGTCCGTGTCACCTCCATCATTTGAAGGGATATTAGAGAGCAGAATGGGAGAATTATGTTTTCCTAGGAATGCCTTATGACCCTTTTTCCTTTTTTTGATCTTCTTTCTAGGCTCAACCTACTCCTTTCCTTCAAACTCGATCAATTCTTCAGAAATGGTCCTATTTTTTAAGTTGTAGGTACTCTTGACAATTATTTTCTTCCTTTTACCATGTGCCTTCCTTTTCCCCTTTGGAACCACATAAGTAATAGGGACTTCTTTCTCTAACATATCCTCATGAATCTCAAACACTCTAAGCCAGGTAGACCTCCTAGCTGGCTGAATTGGCACACCAGAGTTTCCCATTTCGTAGAACATGGGGTGAGAGCTAGCAAGTCTAAATTGAGCAAAAATTTACCAAATTAAAAGCTTCTAAATCAAATTTGTAGGAAACCATGCCCACAATCCTTGACAACTATGACCAACTCCAAAAATATGAAACTACTAGGAAAACTAGAGCATGAATTACAAAGAGCTCACATAAAGATTAACTTACATAAGATGAAAACAACAACACCTCTATAGTTGAAAGCTAAACACTTGTACATTCTTTCTATGACACACACTTTGCAATTTCAGAGAACTAAAAAATGGTGAGATGAAATGGTAGGCATTCTGCATTAAATAGACCATTTGAGGCATGATGCAATCAATGATTGAAGAGATCATCAAGCAAGAAAGTTAATAAATCAGCAGCTTAGTTTTGAATTTAAACCATTGATCTTTGAGGATTTAAAACATCATCAATGGAAACCTTGAGCATTTTTCTTGTCTTTTACAACTTTTTCCTAGAAAAAAATGACGCCACCTCAGAAAGTTGCCACATCTACCCTTAATCCTCATTACTCACCTATGATCTGACAATTAACATGCATTTCCAACTCAATATGTGCTCCTTCATTAATATTAATGAACTACACAAAACCAACATTTGGAGAGAATAGTCCTTCATACATTCCATCGCTCATTGCAGGCTTGCCCCATCTTTCAACGGTTCAATCAGGAACAAGAGTATTGATGCAATGAACTTAAGCTCATTGGATCATTTTTCTTTAAAACTGCATCAATGGTTCTCCACCTGCCTCACTACTTTCTTCCTCACTCTATACGATGTCCTCAGGATACTGCCACATTGCCTTTTCATTCAAAAATTGTCACTTATTGCTGACATATTTCATCCTTCACTAGTTCTACTAATCATGCAAGCATCCACACAATGAAATCTTAGCCCTTAAAATTATGGCCCATCCTCGATCATGTTCATTTTCCCATTGCGCATTGCTGATTTAACTTCGAACTCTTTATCACATTAGTGATGAAAGATAAAATGATGAAGCAACATTAAGACACATGCACCTAGACATGAAAATCAATGATACAAAAGACATCTATCATTAGTTCAATTCAAATTAGCGAAATAAAGGTGAACATATGACTCCATCACTCATCACTATTTTGAAACTTAAGTTTTGGAAAGGATCCACAATGAGTGATAGAAGAAAATAGAAAAGAACCAGGGCTATCACTTATTGCTAATTCTCCTTATAAAGTTTGGAAGCAATTACTGATGAGAGATCCAAATGATTACATAGAACACTCGCATCAAGTATCGCTAATACACAACTTAACATTCAAAACCCATCCATGATACACAAAGCATAAGAGATACTTCATATCGCTCATTGCTATTTCAATATTCAAGGCTTGAAAGCTATTAGCGATAGGTGAAATTCCAACAATACAAGGAGAAAAAAGAGCATTCCCCATCACTAATTCATATCAAGAGCTCTCAAAGCTATCTGCAATGAGTGAAACCAAAGAAATATTGCTTATCACTGATCACCAATTTACACATAGCTTTCAGAAACTATCTGTGATGAGAAACAAAGGGAGATGGACAAAGGGACTTAAGTGAAAACTCTTAAGCATGTGCAAAAAAATTGTTCTAATGAAGGGGACCATCTAGGACAACACAAGAAAAGGGGCTCAAAAGTTTTCCAGTCATGAAATGCAAAGGATGTAAAGGCCAAAAAGGCCTTTAATTCAACTTTATAAAAGAAGAAACTCAGACCTAAGCATGAGGAACAAGTTATTCCATGATTGTCAATGACATAAGAAGTTTTGGTATGATTGGCAATGGGTAACATGAGGTCAATGAAAAATTAGAACATTGCAAAGGTTTAGACTTAAGGGTTTCCCAAGTGAAATTGGCAACAAAATAACAATACTGCAAAACTTGAAAGTCCAAAGATGAGAGGCATGTTTAAAAATGTAGGATTTTCAGAAATGGAACCAAAAATTTTGAGGGTTCCATCAACAGGTATGTAAATTTGAACACTATAATATTTATTAAAATATATTCTTCCATTATCTATATATATATATATATATATATATATATATATAACAAATTGAATTTGACTACAAACAATATTTTGAATTTTAAAATATTGATATTTAAAGGAAAATTAATTTTGACAAGATTTGTACATGCGAATTTAGTGTTCAATAAAAATTGTATTTTGAATTTTTGATTAGAAATGCATAGGAACTTAAAATTTGTATTAGATTAAAAATTCAACTAAAATAAATAAAGTTAACAAATGAAAGATACCAAATGGTTGTACCATTATTAGTTTAACAGAATTATTTAGGGTGATGATATGTTCTTCAATTATACATTTCACCAATCTTCAATTCCATTGGAGGTGCAATAAATAAAGGATGGGGCTAGGATTGTACCTCTAGCAATTTTGGTCAAATGTATACCCCTGAATCAATAGCTCTAAGCTAAAGGAGTATTAGTTTAGACTGCTAATCCCATATCAAATTTTCAAAAGTGATAGGTTCTAGATAAAACCATGCATCGAAAATGAAGAAAAATAGTGGAGTAGATAGATTTGTTCCATGTAGAAATGATTAACTTCATTAATTTTTAGTGCAAGTTTTCTCCTACATGCACTATTCTTAAATAATGAAGTTGTACATTGATCTTTCATATGATTGAATTATCCAAATATCAACCTTTCATCCATAATAATGTCACTTTTATGTCATATTAGAGGATTCACAAATTGGATGATTTTGTGAGGAATTTTTAACCTTAGATTTCATAATCTATTACTCATTAACATATGATTGAATTCTTTACAATGATAAGTCTCTAAATATTTTTCTTTAATATCACACTTTCAAAGTCAATAACTATTATAAAGTGATGATTCTATTTTAATGAGCAAAAATTTATCTTTCGCTATATGATTTAAGAGTAGGGGAGAGGGGCCCATAATGGAGCAGGTTCCAATAGTGGGGATAGAAGTAGTCCTCAGTGGGCCCCATAGTAGAGCACTTTAATATCCAATTGTAAAACACATTTTATCCATAAAGTACACAAAGTGACAAATAGTGTAATGCCACATCAACGCACCAATAAAACATGACTTTGTACACCACTATTGGTCTCTTTTTTTGGGCCTTTTTGGATACGTCAACAAAAAGCATGCTTATGTGGCATCATATTTGATGATGTGGCCCTAAAGCGAAATATTGAAATACATGAGTTACCAAGTAAACTATTGTATAAAATTGAAAGTGATTTGAAATTTCCACATAAGATTTTGAGAAAGGCGAAGTTAGGGTGCTCCATTATGACCCCTCTCCCCTAGCCATCTTCAAATTAATTCTACCGATTTATCCGCAATTTGTATGTATTTCGTATGATGATGACGTTAACATTGTAGTCTATCTCGAGTAAACTATGTGAAATGTAGCCTTTTTCTCCACTTTGTAAAATACTCTTCCAATTCCTGAAGTGAATATTGAAATCCAATTTGCAGCAAATAAAGAGAGGATGAGTACTTCTAAGAATGGAATTCCTCTGTCCATATCGGATTATTCATTCAACTCCTTACCCTGCGAGTCAAATTGTACTGAGCTTGAGCGATATCTGACGATGGCCGTGGACGACACCTTTCCGCTCTCAGACCATGAAATGTTTTCATCGAGAGAGGAGATGAATATAGAAAGCCAATTTGAAGCTAATAAACAGAAGATGAGCGTATCCAACGATGGAATTCCCTCTCTGTCGGTGCTGGAATATTCTTTCAACTCATTACCCTACCTGTTAGATGGTAACGAGGTTGACCAATATCAGAACTCCCTACCCTGCGAATTAGATGGTATTGAGGGTGACCAGAATCTGGCAATCCCCATGGACAACACGTTTGTGCTGACACACCATGAAATGTTTCCTTTCACGGAGGAGCTCATGAGCCATAATTTATTTCATATATTTCCTTTTGACGAGGACCTGATAATTAATTATAAGATGTCTGGGCAGTCGAACAAACTGTCTCAAGCAGAGAATTTCGAGACCGTAAATGATATTTCCCTTCCCGGAGCACGCATTCGTAATCAGATTCTACAAAATGAGGATATCCTGTCGTCTGAGGAAATCTTAAATTTGGAAGAGGCTGGGAGCGTAAGAGTATGCGGTAATGATAGCTCTGATCAGAAGGCTCTGCATGGAGAGAAACAGGAGGAGTTGGAATTGGTTCGACTTCTGTTAGCCTCCTGAAGAATGATAGAAGACGGAAAATATGATCACGCTGCTCGGCTAGTGAGAGTATGCGAAAATTTGTGTTGTCAGGTGGGGAGTCCCATACAGAGGCTCGGCTATTATATCTTCAGTGCCCTACAGGAGAGAATCCATTGCCAGAGTCTCGGCATGTTGAACAACGCAGCTAAACCAGTCCCAGATTTTTCCTACAATATTGAAAGAGAATTTGAAAAAAAGGGATTTTGCAGTCTCCTTCCGTACTATAATAGAGTTCTGCCCTATATCAAAGTGATGCAGTTCACGTCTTTGCAGGCAATCATAGACGTCGTTGGGAATGCAAGGAAAATTCGTATAATTGATCTAGGAATGCGAAGTGGGTCGCACTGGACAATACTAATGGAATATCTTGCACACAGAGCTGTTTCTTCTTCTTTCCCTGCACTTGAGGTTCTCAAGATTACAGCAGTTGCGATGAATAGAGAAGAGCTTACAAAAAGCGGAAGAAGACTTCATGAGCTCGCTAGATCTTTGCGATTCCGTTATCGTACAACATGGTGGAGACCGCAAACATAGAGGAGATTAAGGGAGGTTTATTCACCGTTAAATCTGATGAGGCCTTGGCAGTATACGCTCCAGCTATTCTGGGAAGATGGTTATACGACCCGGTCCTTCTGGACAGTCTCTTATGTGTCATCAAGAAACTGAAGCCTCGGATAATGGTGAATGTCGAAATAGAAGCGAAGCATAATTCTCCATCTTTTGTGAAAAGATTCAGCGAGGTGTTTTTCTATCACATGGCGTATTTTGTTATGTTGGATGTGACGTTAACAGACAGGAATGACATTAAGATGGTGAAGCATGAAGAATTACATAATGGATGTCAGATAAGGAATATGATAGTCTGTGAGGGGAATGAGAGGACTGTTAGGCATGTTAGAACCGATGTGTGGAGGTGTTTCCTCAAACAAGCGAGATTCAGGGAAAGGAGCTTCAGCTTTCAAGCTTTGTATCAGGCTAGATTGTTATTAGGAGAATATGCTTCCGGACAATATTATACTCTGGAGCCCGATGGACATGCCATAATTGTAAAGTGGAAAAGAACACCATTATTCGCACTCTCCGCATGGAATGGAATCAGATGACTGTTCATGTCTGCATATCGTAAATATGATATCAAAAACTAGAAATAGTTCGTCGCCCTATTTGCATGAACAACAGTTAGATTCACCGACTTTTCTAGTTTTCTTTTAGTCATTTTAACTCTAAAACATGATATCTGAGGCCAGGACCAATCGAGCTACCGTCAGCGAAAATGCACCACTGTAATGGTATTATTGTTCTTCATTAAATAAGTTTTAAAAAAAATCTTTCGACTACTTTTGTTATCATAATTTTTGTAATGAAGATAGCCTTCAGTGGAAGTTTTTTATCTGAAAATTAATCAATTTAAATTATGTAATGCGAATAAATCTTATGAAAATAATTTTTCTCCCTATCAAATAGAGTGAATTTAAATATATTTTACAAATAAATATTTGACAAATTATTGTTGCTTTTAAAATATCAATATTCTTCAAAGAATTCCATTGTTAAAGATTAATCAATTAACTAATATCATGCATTAAAATGATGATGTAAAGAAAAAAGTTCTTCGAGAACTAAGACAATATATATTTCAAATTTTCGTCACCTGAAAGCTTCTTAGACTTCATAGAAGAAGACAATCATTACTTATACCTCCACTACCAAGCGATCTAATATTGTATTGACTTTATAAGATTCAAATATGGAAATTATTACAGTATTGACTTTATAAGATTTTGATATGGAAAATATTTGCAATAATGATAATATAGGTATCTTTACATTCTTCTTTATTTTTTTATTCTTTCTACTTTTTCTTTCATTTGATCTATAGTAAACTTCTCATTATGATATATTTGATATTGTGACAATAATGAATGAAATTTGAAATTATAGTTTTTATTGGACTCAAAAATTACACTAAATTGGTTTGGTATTTCTATTGTTTCACATTATAAAATGTAGGATTCATATTGTATAAATGTGAGCATTGTCTAAAAGATTAAGTTTGAGAAGTAGTAAAATATTCTTGAAGCATTTGTCTTTACCATGTTTTGGTTAACAAATTTCAATGCAATTATATATTGCTTGATATTGGTTATTTAATTTACTCATTGCTAGTTAGTTTGCCAAGTCAATATACTTCACTTAATTTTAACATTAACCTTAAGAATTGAGTGCATATGCATCAATATAATGATTACATGAGTTTGTACCTAATAGTTAAAATTTTGAACAATTTGAGAGAGGAGCAAAGGAGATAAATACAAAATTAATGCTTTAAAAGTAGAGGATCTAATTTGCAAAGAAAAATAGAGCATAAACATAAGAACCTAGAAAATTCAAAGAAAGAGAAAAGAACAACTATAGTTGTTTATGAAACTAGATTTAGACATAAATTAGCTTCAACTATATGAATATTTCATCAACAATAGACATCAGCTATGACTACACATAAAACTATATATTGACTAAATAATCCTTAATTCTAGAATTTCTACACCTTTTTATATGTTTGAAACTTGATATGAACTATTTTCTCTATTCCTAATGCAATACTATAAAAAAAATGTTATATCTTCACTTTCTAGGTTGTGATGGGCTCAAGATAAAGGTTGAAAGTAGAACATTAATATGTAGCTATAGATCACACAAGTTAAATATAACATCAAAACAATAAATAGCTAAAAAGAAAACTAATACAAATCATCTTAGATAGCGATAGACAAGTAGAAAAGAAAAACAAAATATTTGGATAGTAAATTCCTAGTAGTGAGTAATTATAGTTTATCCAATACTGCCCCTTAGTTATGAGCTATTAGGGATCATCTAAACTTTGCATCAAAACTTTCGTGAGATTTATACATTTGCATGATCGAAAACTCCTTAACAACTCCATAAATTCTGAAATATATCCTTCACCAATAGTTTTGTAAATATGTTAGCAAACTAAACGAAACCTACAAAAATCCAAGCAAATTTCTTTGTTGTTAACAAGCTCTCTAAAAAAATGATACCTAGTATCAATATACTTAATTCACTTATGAAAAACATGATTTTTGGACATTGCAATCACTGAGCTATTATAACAAAATATTGTAGTGGCTTCTTTTTTATCATGCATTAAGTCTTTCAACATCCTTTGCATCTAAAAAACTTATAAATCTACACTAGTGGCTTCCATATAATCATCTTAAGCTAAAGAAAGAATCCCAATGGGTTATATATTTGAAGCCCATGACACAACATCTATACCAAAGCCAAAAACATAAAACAAGTGTTTTTCCTATCATCTATGCTACTACCATAATCTATATCCATGTAGCCAGTAAGACTAAAATCAATTAAAGTGAAATACTATATGCCAAAATACTTTATACCACTCACATTCCTCAGTATTCTCTTACCTCCTTTCGAATGAGAATTTTTTTGAGACTCCATAAACCATTAAATTATGCTTACACCATACATGATATCAAGCCTTAATATTGCCATGAAATACATAAGACTTCCAACTAGCCTCTTGAACAATGTAGGATCCACACATGGTACAACATCATTCTTTCTTAGCTTCAATACCATCATGACCAGTGTTTGAGATGCCTTGCACATTAACATATTGAATCTCTTCAAGATTTCATTTTTATATTTGGATTGAGAATTAAATATACCAGCATTATATTGATGGACTTTAATGCCCAAAATATATCGCATAAGCCCCAAGTCAGTCATTTCAAATTCACTATTCATTTCCTTTTGAAAGCATCTATGTTAAGATCATTGGTAAAGTTTAGATCATCAACATAAAAGAAAAAAATTAGAATGTTACCTAAGTGCTTGTTGACTTCGATGCACAATTTTTTCTCACAAATTCTTCTTTAGAATCCTTTCTGAATGAAATGGGAGTCAATGTGGTTGTACCAAGTTGTAGGAGCTTTCTCTAATCCATAAAGTTCCTTCTTCAAACTATGTACCTTGTTTTCATGACTTGGTATATCATAGCCTTGTAGTTGTTGCACATACACTTACTCCTCTAGATAGCCATTGAGAAATGTTGACTTCACAAACATTTGGTAGACATGCCACTTGTGAGTAGCAATAGTAAATATGGTCCTAACTATGTCCAACGAAGCAAAAAGAGTAAATGGCTCATTAAAATCTATTTCAGGTTGTTGTATGAAGCCCCTAGAAACTAGCCTTTCTTTATACTTTTGCACTTTTCCATCAACATCTTGATTAGTCTTATAAATCCACTTTACAGTTATTACATCCTTTCCTTCTAGAAACTCAACCAAAACATTTGGTTCTTCTTAATAAACTCAATCTCTTCATCAATTGTTTGTGCCCATATATCATTAGTCATAGCCTCTTCAAATGTTAATGGATCATATAAATGAGAAAATAAAGAAAAAAATTAAAATTAAAATTTTTGTATCAACATTATACAACTCACTCAAACTCCTTTTTTTTAGTGGCAACATGCTTGCTAGTGTTGGATCCACAGATGTATAACTACTTGTAGTGCTAGTTAGAATTGCTCCAAGGATTCTTGTAGATGTAGATGGTATTGTGGTTATCTATGAAGTTTGTGGTGTTCTTAGTGTGGGTAGCAACCTTGAATATCTCCTTGTCATGAATGGAGGTGTAACTTGAGCTACAACTTGTGGTTCTATCACGAGAGTGAAAGGAGTTGTTGCTTGAGTTTTACTTGATGATGGAAATACTTCATCAATCATATCATCACAAGGAACAACAAATATAATAATTATACCTCACTACACTTCAATTCCATGCTTCATCCTCCACAAACTAAACATCATGACTGATTATGACCTTCCTAGTGATAGGATCAAACAACTTATATTATTTTGTATCCTCTATAAAACCAACAAATATAAATATTTTTCTTTTATTTTCCAAATTCTTCCTCAAATAATCTAGAATATGTGTATATGCAACACACCCAAATACCTTAAAATAATAAACACTATGTTTCATACCTTTCAAAGCCTCTTGAGGGACTTTATTCTTCACACTCCTTTTAGGAACCTATTAATAGTATAAATAGAAGTCACCATTACCTCAGTCCAATATTCACTAGGTAAATTTTTTGCTACCAACATACTACAATCCATCTCCATAATGGCTTAGTTCTTCATCTCTACCACATGATTGTTTGTTTTTCTTTTAGACTACAAGAATCAAGTAGCCCTTGATTCCCCCTCTAAACTATAGTGCACTTAATAAACTTTTTTCATATGATTGGTGATGCCAGTGCAACACGCCCTCTAGTACCATATGGATTAAGGGGAGACTAGACCTCATGACCTCTTGCTGCAATAGGATTCTTTAGCCAATCAAGCTAGGACCTTTGCCCCACCACACAATTTTTGTTGAGGTGTATAGTGGGCTATAAATTTCTTGTAATCTACAAAAATTGACAAAATTATTTCAAATATATCCACTACCTCTATCCATCCTAAAAACCTTGATGTCATTGCAACTTTTTTTTCTCCACAAGAGCCTTGAACTACTAAAATTAAGAAAATGGATCAGACTTGTATTTTAAAAATTAAACAAATGTTTTCCTTGTAAAATCATCAATAAAAGTAAGAAAATAAGTCCAGCCTCCTATAGAGGGTGTTTGAATTTTCCCACAAATATCTGAATGAACAATCTCAAGTGGTGATATTTCTCTATTTATTGATTTAGAAACTAGGAAAGACTCTATTTGTTGATTTCCCAAGATACAACCTTCAACACTCTTTTCATTTTATCAATTAATGACAAACCTTTCAACATGTTCTTCATATGTAATAGCTTCAACACTCAATATTTCAAATGCCCAAATCTAAAATTCCACAACCAAGATTCATCCTTTAAAATGGAATAAAATTCTATTTGAATTTCTCAACAACTACCTTTTTCTTCTTCAAAGCTAAATTGGCTTGATCAAAAATTTATTAAATCTATACAATTTATTTAAGCTCCTAATTGTGTGCCTTTTTCCTTAAAGGAAACTCTGTACAATATACTTTATTTTTATTATGAATAGCTTGGGATATTTTTACCTTCATATCTGGCCTTATCTTCAAGAGGAAAATCGGATTTCTAATAATTTGCAGTTTGGAAAGTAATTAGTTGCTTGGAAACCTATCCAAAATTTCACATTCATTGTTTTTCATGTACACTCTAAAGCATTTTCTACCAATTAACTAATACTCATTAAGTTATGTTTTAGAATAGAAACATAATACACATCATGCATAACTTTTTGCTCCTACTTTTTGGCTAGAATATTAACTATACCTTTACCCAAAATGATGACCTTATTGTTTTTATTGAGCATGACATTAATTTTTAATTTATTCATCTATGCTTAAAAAAAATCTACATTACCTATCATGTGATTACTAAAATCTAAATCCAAATACCATACTAGGGAGTTTGTTGGAATTACTTCAACAATCCTAGTGTGCATGCAATAAAAATAGTGGTTGTGGGAGTGCTACTTGATTGGTTTTGACCTTAGTTGTGCTGGTCAAAATATTTTTTCTTGCATTCATAAGCATAATTCTAAAAATTCTTAGAATAATGACATTAAATGTGTGATTTGTCAAAACTTTAGCCCCTTCAATGACTAAAATTATTATTTTAACCCCTACCACCAGCATTTGTAGGACTATTACTATGTCCAACTCTAGCGGAACTTATCCCTCTACCAATAAGAATAATGTTTCATGTTCCTCTTACATGGATTATAGATGATTGAGATGAAAATACATTTCCCAATTATAGTTTGACCTATTTAGTCTATATTCATGATTAATGAGAAAGGCATGAAGCTCATAAGTAGTAAACTGACTCAAGTCTTTGGTGTCTTGCAAAACTACAACTATAGGGTAAAACATAGAAGGGAGGATTCTAAGCACCCTCTCAACAATCTTCCTATCCTCTATGACCTCTCCATGTGATTTAATTAATTATACCAACAAGATGGTTAAAGAAATATTATGTGGAATCTGAGTCTCTCATTTATAATTTTTCAAAATCTCTTCTATGTAGAGCTATAATTTAGTATTATTTACCTTGTTTATACCTTGGTAATTAATTTGTAGTGTACCAAATGCCCCCTTGGCTTGCTTTGTTGTTCCTACTCTAAAGTATGCTCTCATGTATTGCTTGATCGATGTAGAATAAATATTTACCATCCTTCTTTCTCTATTATATTTCAAAGCATCTTTCTTAGCTTGCGTAAGTGCATTATATGTTGTCTTGTATATTGGTTCAACATTACCATTTTCAACTATCTCCCATACATCTTGAGATAAAAAACTTCTTTTATAATTAAAGACCAATACTCATAATTATTTTCTCTAAAAATAAGGGTTTACAAATTTGACAAGGACACACTAGACATGGAAGCAATTAATAGCTTTCAAGGGCATAAAAGGATAGAAAAAATAGAAGAGAAAATGTTCCTTTGGATCTAATACTAGATGAACATTTTAAGAGAGGAGAAAAGGAGATCAATACAAACTTAAAGCTTTAAAAAAAGAGGATTTAATTTGTACAAACAAATCAGAGCATAAACATAAAAACCTAGAAAATTTAGAGCAAGAGAAAAATAATAGCTACATTTATTTATAAAACTAGATCTGCACATAAATTAGATTCATCTATATGGATATATTCATCAACAATAGACAATATCTACAACTGCACATAAAATTTTATGCTACTAAATAATCATCTATTCTAGAATTTCTACACCTTTCTATATGTTTCAGGTTATTCCCCCTCTTCCTAATGAAGTACTATCATAACAAATTGACTTCTCTATTATCTTTCTAGGCTACATTAGAATAAAAAAAAGTTAGAAGTAGAAAAATAATATGGAACTACAACTCTGAAAAGTTATAGATGACATGAAAATAGTAAATATCAAGAAATAACATTAATGAAAATCCTCTTAGATGGCATTACATAACTAGAAAAGAAAAAAATGTATTTGGACAATAAATGCCTAGTTGTGAGTACTTACAATTTTTCAAATATCTTTGACCCATTTGTAAGTTAGATTTGATTTCTACACATGAACACTTTCTATGTTTAATAGGATGGTTTAAACAATTTCATTTTTGTAACTATTTAATTGTGACTACTAAAGTTAGTAAAATATATTTTGTAGAGTTAGTTGTCTAAAGACTTATTTCTCCACTCACGATATATTTTTCCATTTATTTGTAGTAATATGGAATGTTTTGGAGTGAAATGCAAAATATGACGAAAGGAAATGTGTATAGTCATATACCTCTTTTTTTGTTTCAAGTTTCTAAACATCCCTAGATCATTTTTTTGCAACCCATCAATATCATGAGCATGAGTATAACCTAACACACTTTCACAAAGACACAATGATTGATGGGTATCTATTTTGCTAATGTTTTATGAGGTACTATCTTACCCTTACCTATTATTATTACACCCACCAAGGTTCAAAACTTTAGTGGATGACATAATAAAAAAACATGACATTGTCCTTAGCAATTGCATTTAATCAATTAAACTACAATACTTTCATATAATAATTGCATAATTTCAATTTTCCTTTTTTTTACAACTTATTTTCAATAACTAAACTACAATATGTCTTTTTAAATTTTATTTTACACTTCAACAGAATTTAAAATAAATCATTTGTATAAATAAAGTTTAATCAAACAAACCTTAAAAACCACATTTAGAAAATATATATTAGGTATTTTTACCACTCATTAGGTGAAAAGAAGAAATGTGGTAATTACGCTAAACTTGCTCTAGGAGTAGAATGAAAACCTCGTAATTATTATATCATGTCACTGAAAATGAGGTTGTAAATGTGCTTAGACGAAGCAACAACCAATGCAAACTTCTATGATATCGATAATAACTGATCAATACATAAAATGCAACCACCAACTTTGTGTTTGCAGATTCTTGTCCAAAGCAGTCAGAACTATGTGGAATATCTTAAGTAGTCGGCAGATTCTTCTTAGAAGTAAAATGTCGGTAGATCCGCGAAAACATAATTAAATGAGTCTGCGAGATTTGATATCCGGCAGCATCAAGCGTAGTCATTCGGCAAAGCATATGTGTGATATTTCATGCGACCAGAGCCATTTTTTACATAATTGTGCTCGGAGGCAAATATTGTGTGAATAGTATAGGACCATCTCTCATACTTCTTTGAGTCAAATTAGAGTAGAAGATAGATATAATAAATATTTCAAATTAATATTTGGGTGTTCGTTATTCATGATTTGATATGTAGCAACTCCTATATACTGTAGTGAAATAGATTAGTAACTAATCTTTAAACATGTGTATTTGATAATAGCACAGATTTGTAAATTTTTAAAATAAATAATAGTTTAGTTTTGTTGTTTGTTGAAGAAGAGTTTATCAATTTTAGAAGATGTAAATTTTACTTTACTTAAAATGAAATAAAATGTTCATCTGTTATATTTAATAGTATATTTAAAAGTGAATTTATATCTTTATAGTGATCAAAATCTCATAAGATTGGAATGTGACATTGTATGATAAACCACTTGAACGCTTTTTAAAACTTACAATCAAACGAATAAAGTATTTAAATAAAAAAAATTTGAGTAATGAAAAATTTATCTTACACCCTTGGGAGGTCTTATAATAAACACATGGGGTAATTTGGAAAGTATACCCCATTCAATTGGCTACAGAGAAATAAAGATAGTCTACCTCAATCTTAGCAATCAAAGATGAGTCTTCCTTAGGCCTACCTTTCTGCTATACAAAGTACTCCTCATACTATATATTCTTGGTACTTCTTCCAGTCTTACTATCCAAAATATTCTCCATCTCCTATTTTGTTGTTGCAATATTTCATTCTCCAATGACAATTCTAAAATTCTATCTTTGCAACTATTCTTCATGATATTGATACATAAAAGTCTACAACATTTAATATTGGCTATATTCCCAAACCTTCTAGCATATCCACTCTATATGAACTATCTTGATGAATCCTTTTGTTAAGTTTATAAGGATCAAACTTCACCTAAATCCTATTAGAGAAATTAGGGGATCTAAGAGATAAATGACTAGCACAATGAACTATGCATAAGATTGTATTTAGTTAACCCAAATGATAATGATTACAAAACCTTGCATATATAGGAAAGGATGAGGCAATCCACCAATGAGATGGATTGACAAGTGCCCCATAAAGTGGCACAACTGACTAGACAAGTGTCATATAGGTGTCAACCTTAGGATCACTTAGAGTGTGTAAACCAATAACCTCTATGACCAAGTCATCAACCTTGTGTGCCAAGTGTGGAGTGACATTTGAGATGAGATGGAAATTCTTCCAACCTCAAAAGGTATGTGCTTGAGGTTAACCAAATAACTTGGTAACCTCTAGAGGCTTTAAAGGTTGCATATTCAGTTAGACAAGAAGTTTTCTAACCTCATCAACCTAACTACACTTAATTATTCACACTAATGCACCTTAAGTGATACTTGGGGAGATCACAAAAGTGTAAATAAATAGAAATAGGTCTTGTTGATCATGATTCTAGATTCTATTCCTTTTCTTCTTGTATTTTTGTCAAATTTGATGATGGTTTGAGTATAAATGCCACTAATACCTTTTGCATGCATAAGGAGATATAGTTTGGTTATTTGAACCTTGGATTTTTATTCTCGTCATCGATTCTTTCACCTTACATTGATATTAAATATCATTCACATTCTACTTCTTCAATATTGGGTGTTCCTACATTGGTTTCTCATGATATAGGAAAATTGGATACTCATAGTTATGTTTGCACTAGAGTTGAATGGGATGATTACTTACATGGCATATCAATTTTTTTTTAGTGAATCTCATTTTATAGAGTTGGTAGGCACCTTTCATGATAGCCACATCAACATTGTTATCAACCTACCCACATTTTGATTTTGGTTCTACATTTTCCTTCAAATGGAACATTTGAGCAACTTTCAGAGATTACACTATTATCTTTGGATTTTGTGCATCATTCATTGAATTTTTTTCTTCTCACATGGTAAGATATTATGAACCTATATGTAGTTCATATTCTTCCACAAGGAATAAATATTTTTCAACACTCTTGCATCACATTTTGCATTCTTCTTTGAGCATCACTTAGCACTATAGGTTCTATGATTTTACAAGGAGGCTCCATAGTCTCTCTCTTTCTCTCTTATGTGGGAAATATTTCTTGTACTTATTTGATAGAAGTATTCCTTAGGGGTTCATCATGAGTCCTTATATATTCTTCACTTGTACAATCCATTGTATTTGCACCATTCTCTTTTGGAGAGGGGTTTTTATTTCCCACTAGGTTTTTATCCTTTACTCCACTTCATGAGATATTTGTACATGAGTACCTAACATGGCCTCATAGCAAAAACTCATCATTTTTTCATACATTACTCCGTAAGTTCCATTTAAGGGGGTTGATAGAGTAAATCATGTCTTTATTCTTCTATATAAGATATCACCTTTCTAGGATTAACCTATTCACAATTAGCTTAAGTTTAGTTAGGCTTCTTTTGTTTTTTTGTCTCACTTCATAGCATTAAGACGTGTGTCCTCATTACTTGAGACACATATTCCATGTACACTTCCCACTTGCTCATCCACTTGTCAAGTAAGCTCATATGTATCCCATATTTGGAGGGATAGTTAGAGTTTAACTCCTACCATATCACCTCCTCATCCTTGCCTATATATATGAAGCTTGACCATTGTATTTACACACTCTTCATTTTATATTGATAGAAATACTATTGTGCTCATTTTATTCACTTGTGGAATTTTGTTTTATCCTCTTGATCTTGGCATCCTCCAACTTATCTCAAAAAGAAATATTTCAATCTTGAGATAGACCATCATTTTGTCTCCAACTACAAAATCCTTATATCTTCTTTTCTCGCTCTCTTTCTCTATATACCCACCATTTATCTCCCCCAAGTCAAATTTCTTATTTATGCATCATGTACTTTCCTCATTCAATCAAGAAGTTGTTTTATTTATATGCATCAATTTTCTTGATTATTGTTATCTCTTAATTCTAATTCATTCTTTAGACTATTTCCATATGCAAGTGAAAATAGTTTTTACTTTGTACTCATGATTACTAAATATACAATGTAAATGTAGCCTACAATAGTACCGTATCTTAGTTTTGTTAAGTAGTTTAGATAACTGAGAGTGGGGGGGTGAATTAGTTATCTTCGAACAATTTTCTTCACTTAAATTAATATAGATCAAACTTAAATCAATTAGATTTTAATAAACATGAAAGCACAAGACAACACCATACACAATGAACACCATAATTTACGTGGAAACCCAAGAAAGGAAAAACCACAGAGAATAATAATTCTCAATTATAAAGCATTGGTTAAGGTGACACTAGTTAAGGTGAATTTTGTAAAGGCTCACTACCAAGTTGCTCACTGTAGGGGGTGGCTCACTGGCAGTTTGTGGTGCAGGGGCACTTGGGTCTTTTTTGTAAATAGGGGTCTAATGCTGGTATTTTCTAATGTTGAGTTATTTTTTATGTAATAAGGTATATTTAGACAATGTCTACTTTTTTTAGTCATATGGGGTTAGTTTTTGATAAAGTTGTCATGTTTTGTCAAATGTTGCAAAAGTTCCAATGCAACTTTGCATTTTTTCTTTGTATTGGAAGTTGAACGATAATGTATTCAAAATTTTGTTTGAGACCATTCGTTTTTGGTTGAAATGATATAAATATTCCTTGGGATGTTCAAGGAATTCTTCTAAAGTTGAAATTGGTGATCAAACAATAAGAAATCTTTATTTTTCTATGTTTTTCATTGTTTATTTGCTGCTACAGAAAGTTTGTACGACCTGTACGACCTGAAAATGATGAAAAAATGATTTGGATTGATAGTGTTGAGTCTTTTGAGATTTCCAATTGATTTCATTCGCTTTCATCAAGTTTGAAGAGAGTTAGAAGGATTTTATTGAAAACAGTCTGGGAACCCCTAGTAAAAAGGGTTTAAGTGAAAAAATGGAATATTGAACCATTCCACCAATGGAAAATTCTACAAATCAGTGGAATGGTAGTAGTTAGATTGTTACTCATGTTTTTAGGGATTTTATATGTAGGTGATAGAGGTAGGGCAGTGTTTGATCAAGTCCTAGCCCAATATCTCTATGTATTAAGCTTAGGAGTGTAGGTTAGACATAGGCTTTTGATGATAGATGAATTTGTGAATATTCCAATTGATAAAAATTATAGTTTTAGACCCCATGTGACTTGACTAAAGTTGTGGAATGAAGTTTGATAGATTGGAGGAAATATTTCACATAGTTGCTTTGGAAAGTAGGGCTAATTTGGCCTAATTGTTGCGTAGCAATCAAATTTAGAGGTTGTTGTTACAACATAAACCTATTTACAAATTTGATATGCTTCAAAAGAGAATAAAGGGTGTTTGTAATGGTAATTCAATTGTGGGATTGAAGTCTCCTTTGAAAGATATGGCTAAAAATCACTATTTGGAGTGCTACAAGGAAGTTTGAAGGATTTGTGAAAAAAGGACTAAGTTAGAGTTTCCAAATTGAAAGTTTGTTCAAATTTTGATTGAAAAGAAGCTCCAGCCTACTATGTATAAATTTTTTATTAGAGCATAGGTCTTCATTGACAAAGGAAAAAAGGTGAAGTTTGAAGGAAACAAAGATGACTCCTAAACAGAACCCAATGAGCAAAGAAGTGAGAGAGTTGAAAGAAAAGCATGCCAAGGAGTTGAGACAAGTAACAAAATCTCAATAATCTATCCTAGCGAAAATTGCAGCACTCAAGTCAAATCAAAAGAGAGGTGTGGTCATTGGAGACCAAAGTGATGAAGAGGAAGAGGAAGAGGATGCAAATGAAAACCCTCAAGGAGGAGTCCAATGAGATGACAAGTTCAAACCTAATGAGTTGAGAATGGCTAATTTTTTGAAGGTTGTCAAGGGAGATACTCTTGAGGTGAAGATGGAATTTCCCATGTATGGTGGGAAGACGAATAGTGAAGAGGTGCTACACTAGGTTGATGCTCTAGATAACTACTTTCAGTATAATTAGGTAGTAGATGAGAAAAAGGTGAAGTTTGCTAAAAAATAGTTGAAATTCCCTACCCTAACTTGGTGGAATTATGTGAAAGAAGAGAGAGTGAAGAAGGTAAGATAAAAAAACAATTCATGGGATAGAATGGTGTTTAAATTCAAGGGTCAATTTTTTCCTGTTGAATATGCAATTCAAACATTTACCTGAAGCTTGAAAGTCTCAAACAAAAGGATATGGATGTCATGGCTTACATAGAGGAGTTTCATAAGTTGATTCTTAGAGTAGGTCATACTGAGGATGAGGTTGAAAAGGTAGCAAGGTACCTAAATAGATTGAGGTTACAAATACAAGATGAAATGAGGATTACCACCCCTATAATAGTGGAGGAGTGTTTTCAATTGGATTTTAAGGTAGGAGAAAAGATAAAAAGAAGACAAGAGAAGCAAGGAAGAGGCTGAGGAAATAACTTTAGGTGTAGAGGAGCCTTTGGAGGAAGAGGACAATCTCAAAAATCACAAGGTGAGATAAGTGGGAATCAAGATGAATGCTCAGAATCAAGAGGAGGTTTCAAAGGTAGGAGATCAAATAGTAGAGGTAGATTTGGAGGAAAAGGTAGAGGATCAAACACATTCTCAAGAAGATGCTATCAATGTAATTATTTTGTCCATCAAGCATGGAAGTGTTTGGATAAGCAACCTTCTACATCACATGGTGGTGAAAGGATAACACAATTGTTACAAGAAGAATATTGTGAGAGTGTAAACTCTCCTTCTCAGCATGCTACTCCAAAAGTTGGAGAATCTTTTGTGATGAGAATAACATTGCTCAAAGTCCCTGTGGTGAAGGAGCCTCCTCAAAGAAAATGTTTGTTTAGAACCACTTACAAATCTCAAGTAATTTTTGTCAAGTAGTTGTTGATTATGGTTCCACAAATAGTTTGGTTTCTTTAGAGATGGTTGAAAATTTAAAGATGAAAAGAATCCCAAACCCCACTCCTTACAAGGTCTCCTAGCTTAATAAGGGTCAACAAGTCCTAGTTAATGAGAAAACATGGATTGAATTAAATATTGGAGGGTACAAAGACATAACATTGTGTGACATCATCCCAATTGATATTATTCATTTGTTGTTATGAAGACCCTGATAGTATGACAAAAACGATAAACATGATGGATAGAAAAATACCTATGTGATTGAAAAGGATGGGGTTTCATTCACACTTACTCCATTGCAAGATGAAAATGTAGACACACAAGTTGGGTTAAGTGCCATATTGGTTGGGGAGAAATAATTCTTGAAAACGATGAAAGAAGAAGGTGGAAAATGGTATGCAATTATAATCAGACCAAAATCTATTATGATAGAAGCCAAGGTTTAAAATGTGCCTAAGGAAGTCGAAGCCTTATTGAAAATGTACCAAGATATTGTTGTAGATGAGCTTCCTAGTTCTTTTCCACTAGTAAGAGATGTTAGCCACCATATAGACTTCATACCAAAGGAAAACCTACCCAATAAAGCTACATATAAAATGACTCCTTAACAGAATGAAGAGATTAGGAAAAAAATTGAAGAATTGCTTGACAAAGGCCTCATAAGAGAAATCTTAAGTCCATGTGTTGTCCCCACTATTTTGGCACCAAAGAAAGGGGATATTAGAGAATGTGCACTGAATCAAGGGAAATTAATAAGGTAGCCATAAGCTATAGATTCCCCATACCAAGAATGGAGGATTTGGTGTTTTTTTAGGAGCGACTTGTTATTTTTCAAAGATTGACCTCAAAAGTGGCTACCACCAGATTAGAATTAGAGAAGGGGATGAGTGGAAAACTACATTCAAAATTAATTAGGGGTTGTCTGAATGGATGGTATTTCCATTTCGGATTTCAAATGCACCAAGCACTTTTATAAGATTAATGAGCGAGGTTCTAAAACCCTTCATAGGTAAGTTTGTAGTTGTGTACTTGAATGATATTCTTGTGTTTAGTAAGACTAAAGAGGAACACTTGTAGCATTTGGACAAGGTGTTGAAGAGGTTGAATGAAGAAAAGTTGAAGATCAATTTGAAGAAGTGTGAATTCATGAAAGAGGATTTGGTTTATCTTGGATTTGTTATCTCAAAAGGTACTTTGAAGATGGACCCTACCAAGGTAGAACCAATTTTCAATTGGCCTACTCCAACTTTAGTCAGTGAGGTAAGAAGTTTACATGACCTAGCTAGCTTTTATAGAAAATTTGTGAAAAATTTCAATCATTTTAGCTCTCCAATCATTGATACAATCAAAGGTGGTAAAAGGAAAAGGTTTATGTTGTATTATGAGGTAGAAAAAGGCTTCCAATATCTAAAATAGAGAATAGCACATCAACCCATCTTAGAATTTCCTAATTTTAACAAGGTGTTCACATTTGAATGTGATGCATGTGGGTATGCAATTGGAGTAGTATTGAGTCAGGAAGGTAGACTTGTATTTTTTAGTGAGAAGCTTAATGAAGAAAAGAAGAAGTATTCTTCCTATGATTTGGAATTGTATGCCATGGTCCAATCATTTAAAAAGTGGAGACACTATCTCCTTCCTAAAGAGTTTATTATTTTTACTAAAAATCATACTTTACATTTTTTAAACAACCAAGAAAAACTAAGCCACAGGAATGTCAAGTGGGTAGAGTACCTACAAAGATTCACTTTTACCATCAAACACAAAAAAGGGAAGTCAAACAAGGTGGCATATGCTTTGAGTAGAAGGACACTATCTGTTCAAGAAATTCAACTCCAAAGTGTAGGTATTGATGCTTTGAAAGGTATGTATGAAGGATATGAAGATTTAAAGGATTTCTATGCTTTTTTCATTTAGTTTAATGGTACATTTCATGAAGTCAATTATGATTTATTGATTCAAGAAGGATTATTGTTTAAGGTTGCCTAGTTGTGTATTCCCAAATTCTCTATGAGGATTAATCTGATTAAAGAGAAGCAATGTGGTAGCTTAGGGGTTCATTTTGGTGTGGAGAAGACTTTGCAATAAGTAAGAAGGTATTACTATTGGCCCAAGATGCAAAGTAATATCAAAAAATTTGTTGAAAAGTGTGTTGTTTGTCAAAAGGCCAAGGGTTCTATTATAAATATAGGTCTTTATCAACCATTCCCAGTCCCAAATAGGCCATGGGAATCCATCAACATGGATTTTCTATTGGGGTTGCCCAAAAATCAGAGAGGTTTTGATAATGTGTTTGTTTTTGTAGAACGGTTTAGAAAAATGACACATTTTATACCATGTAAATGCATAAATCATGCCTCTTACATTGCAAGGTTATTTTTCAAGGAGGTGGTTACGATCGATGGATTACCATTGAAAATTATTTTTGATAGGGACAATAAATTTGTGAGTTACTTTTGGAGAACCCTTTGGAAGAAGTTGGGAAAAAACTTGACCTTTAGCTATGCCTATCATCCACAAATAGATGGGAAGATTGAAGTTGTCAATAGGAATGTTGGGAATCTTCTTAGATGTTTTACAAAGGAACACTCACAATAATGAGATCTGATCCTTCCCCAAGTTGAGTTTGCATATAATGACTCTGTCAATTCAGAAGTGTTGGAAAAATCCCATTTGATATTGTATATGGATTGCAGCCAAGGGGAGTGTTTGAACTTAGAGATTTGAGTGGTATGGAGAGGAGTGTTGAAGGAGAAGAGTTTGCAATGGCAATGAAAGATATACATCAGAAAATCAAGGAGAACCTTCAAAAGAGTGGTTAAATACAAGCTACATGCAGATTTGAAGAGAGGAGAGGTTCAATTCAAAGTGGGGGACTTGTTATTAGCTCATTTGAGGAAATAAAGGCTGCCGAAAGGGAATTATTGAAAGTTACAAATGAAGAATATTGGGCCATGTAGGGTGATCCATAAATTTGGAGCAAATTCCTATGAGATAGAACTCCCTCCTTGAGTGGCTATCTCTCTAATTTTCAATGTTTCTAATCTATATCCTTTTAAAGGATCTGTGATTTCTAGCATAGGTGCAGGTAGATCAGAGGATCCAGATGAAGATTGGTTCAAGGACTTACCACCAAGTCAGCCATTGAAGCTTCAATGCATCTTGGACACAAAGGAAGCTAAAAGAACATGGCACAAGGTGTAAAATGAGTACCTAGTGAAGTGGAAAGGACTTCCAACGGAAGATGGAACCTGGATGATAAAGGAAGATATCAAGAAGCATGGAATCATAGTGCAAGATCTGAATCTCAAGTGGAACTTGAGATTCTGTTCTCCCTAGGTGTATGGTGCAGGGACACCTGGGTCTTTTTTGTAAATAGAGGTCTAATGTTGGTTTTTTCTAATGTTGAGTTATTTTTTATGTAATAAGGTCTATTTAGACCATGTCTAATTTTTTTAGTCATATGGGGTTAGTTTTGGATAAAGTTGTCATGTTTTGTCAAATGTTGCAAAAGTTCCAAGGCACCTTTACATTTTTTCTTTGTATTGGAAGTTGAATGGTCATGTATTCAAAAAGTAGTTTGAGACCATTGGTTTTTTGTTGAAAAGGTATAATATTCCTTGGGATGTTCAAGGAATTATTTTGAAGTTGTAAATGGTGATCAAACAATAAGAAATATTTGTTCTATTGTGTTTTTCATTATTTATTTACTGCTACATAAAGTTTGTATTGATTGTACGGCCCGTGAATGATGAAAAAATGAATAGAGTTGATAGAATGTCGAGTCTTCTAACATTCCCAGTTGATTTCATTCACTTTTATCAATTGTGAAGAGAGTTAGAGGGATTCTACTAAAAATAGTTAGGGAAACCATAGTTAAAGGGGTTTAAGTGAAAAATGGAATATTGAACCATTCCACTAGTGGAAAATTATGCAAATTGGTGGAATGGTAGTAGTAAGGATTTTATTCATGTTGGTAGGGTTTGTATATGTAGGGGATGGAGGTAGGGTAGTTTTTTTATCAAGCCCTAACCTAAGATCTTTGTATATTAGGCTTAGGAGTTTAGGTTAGACATAGGGTTTTGATGATAGATAAATTTTTGAATGTTTGAGTTAAAAAAGGTTGCAGTTTCAGACCCCATGTGACTTGAGTAAATCCTTTGAATGAATTTTGATAGTTTGGAAGAAATATTTCACATAGTTTCTTTGGAAAATAGGGCTAATTTGACATCATTATTGCGTAGCAATCAATTTTAGAGAGTGTTGTTACAAAAAAAATCTATTTTCAAATTTGATATGTTATAAAAGAGAATAAAGGGTGTCTATAATGGTAATTCAATTTTGGGTTTTAACTCTTCATTGAAAGATATGGTGAAAAATCATTGTTTGGAGTGCTACAAGGAAGTTTGAAGGATTTGTGAGAAAAGGATCAAGTTAGGGTTTCCAAATTGAAAGTTTATTCAATTTGTGATTGAAAAGAACCTCCACCTTGCTGTAGATCAGTTTGGCTAACTTCCCAACTATTACAACCAAATATACAAAAAGGATCATTGCCAAAAGAGAGAGGCTCACTACCTAAAGAAAACTAAGAGCACCAAATAGAATCTCACTCTACTTCGGTCATAACCTTTACGCACTTCCCAATGTCTGGATATTTCGATTTGTGTCCATCACACTTGCTTGGATCAAACAAAATCATCTTATACTTATACCATTACAAGCCTTCATAATGGTATCCAAACATAATTTAATAATTCCTAAGCCAGCCAAGCACAATTTGAAATAGGTCACCACAAAAACATTGGCGTCATGGAGAGGAATGAAATATGGACCAAAACATAGCCTCCTTACTCAAATCAGTACACTACATGATATCCAGAACCAAAGAATAAGATATACATGTTACAATGAAAACCATGTGTCAGAGCACATTAACCAACTACTAGATTGGTCTGGACCCAAAAGAATGTATCTTATTGTGTTATGAGAGGAATCAAACCAGAAGAAATACAACCCAAAATAGATCTTTACAACATGACATCCAAAACCAAGACAATCCATATCACCAAGGCACAAAGACAGAGCTTTGATCAAACAACCAAGATATGTTGACATCAATGACAAACATTAATGACAACAAGGAATCAACATCATCTCAACATATTCCAATAATCTCCTCCTTTGTCATTGATGGCAACATTAATCAATAAAAAACCAACCACCTTAATTTCAGTAGTCAAGGATCACCTTATCTTCTTTTCCTCTCCCACTTTGACATCAAAGATGAAGGGAAAAACTCCCCTTGAAAAACTTACTCTGCTCCCCCTATGAAGAAGCCACCAAACATTGATCCAGATAAAAATGAGCATATAATACCCTGGACCAATGCACACCCTGGTGCATGTTATTGTAGACTAGAAGGGGGTAGAACCCCTAACTTTTGTTGGAGATAGTCAAAAGTATCTTTGCTCAATGGTTCAGTGAAAATATCTACAATTTGTTAGTTTGTAGGTACATATTCAAGTTTTACCTTATTCACCAATACCTTCAAGAAATGATATATGGTGGATATATGCTTCATTTTGGAATGTTGTACCAGATTCTCATAAATGTTTATTGTGCTAGTATTGTCACACATAATTGAGACCATTTCATCAAATAATATGCTAAAATCCTTCAACGTTTGTTTCATCCATAGTATCTAAATGCAACATGAAGATTCTGAAATGTATTCAGCTTTAGTAGTAGATAAAGATACATAATCTTGTTTCTTACTTGACCAAGCAACCAATCAAGAGCCAAGGAAATAAGCTCCACCACTTGTACTCCACCTGCTATCAATGCATCCAACCCAATAAACATCAATATAGGCTATTAAAGTGAAATTTTAGTCCTTTGGATATCACACCACAAAATCTTCTATATCCTTCAAATATCTAAAGATCCTTTTTATTGCAACAACATGTGATTTCTTTGGTTCTTGTTGAAATCTAGCTGCTAAAGAAACTACATACATAATATTAAGTCTATTGGCAGTTAAATATAATAATTCTCCAATCATTGATCTATATGTGCTTGCATCAACTTTAGGTGTTTCATCTTCTTTTGTCAGCTTGCATCCAGTAACAATAGGTGTACAAACCAATTTAGAATTATCCAATCCAAACTTCTTCAATAGTTCTTTTGTATACTTGGACTAAGAAATGAAAATTCCATTGTTGTTTTGATTTACTTGTAATCTACGGAAGTAATTTAGCTCACCAATCATAGACATTTCAAATTCCTTTTGCATTTCATTTGTAAATTTTCTACACATATCATCATTTCCTCCAAAAATTATGTCATCAACATAAACCACAACAATCAGCATCTAATCTGAGTGAGTTCTATAGTATAAATTACTCTCAGCATATCTCTTTTGAAATCATTGTCCAATCAAGTACTTTTCTAACCTGTCATACTGTACCATAGATTTTATGAAGTGTGGAATGCTGTCTCTTTTGCTCAATTAGGGTCTTTCACCTAAAGGAAAGAGATAGATACTTCACCCAAAATCTTGGTGGTTCACTCAAAATAAGGTATGTATGATGAATTTAAGACTAAATGAAAGGATCTAAATACAATTAGGTGATAAAATTGATTGATTAATTATGAAAAACCTAAGAAATGTAGCTTGTTTGAAAACACATTATGTAATGCAAAAACACTTAGAAATATGAACAAAACTGAATAGAAATGGATGAGAATGAAAGTGTGCACCTAGAATATGGATGGAGACTAGAAATGGATTCTAGAATGCTACTGAAGCTAACTTTTATGCCTGGTGTGACTCATTCACCATTCTAGGAGAATCAGTCCTAGTTCTATAAAACTATTTTGGAACCCATTTTAGACAAAAGGGTATCTAAAAATGTAGAAAACCAAAACTGACTTGGTAGTGGAAATCATTCACCACCCATGGTGAATGTGTACACTTTTGAATTTTTGAATATTCAAAGGTGGAATCCAGAGCTTTCGGTCTTCACTTTCTGCTTCTCCAGGTGCCCAGTTTTGAAACTATCAGATTCAGGTTTGAATATGCCTTTTTGTTGATATTTTTCCTTATCTATTGAAGAGATGACTCAAACAACTTTACAAATTTATCTTCAATGATTTCAAAGCTTCCAAGATGTCTAAATCTATAAACACACAAGACAAGAAAGAGAAATATTAGATGTTAGGGAATGGGAGTTTGCCTTGGTCAAACCCCTTTAAGGTACAATTAAACCAAAATGAGAAATGAATGTAATGAAGCATGCAATAATGGAGTGATTATTTTTGTAGAAATGGATGAATAATTTTCCCTTGAATTTCCTTGGAAGCTATCTTCATGACATAGAATGATGAAACCCTAGCTTGCTTGACTTGATGGAGAAGATAAATGATGAATGAGTTGTGAAAATGAGTTAAGAGATGAATGGGGGTTGAAATGGATGTAAAAACACTTATCTATACACTCTTATGCCCTAAGTACCCAATGATACCTCATCACAAGCTGACATAAGGTATTTTTAAATAAAAACCCAAAAAAAAAATTGAGTTATTTTGAATTTGGAGCCAAGAGGGACTCATTCGCCACCCATGGTGAATGGGTCCCACCTTGGGCTTGTAAGTTGGTGTCAGGAATTAAGTCACATTTAATGTTGTTTTTCAAGTTTACATTCAAAAATACACTTAATTAAGTCTTGTGAGTGCATAAAGGGGTAAAATAAAGCATAAGAAAGGTGTAACTAGTGAAAGTAAGCCTAGAAAAGTGTGAAATTGTGTTACAAGACTTTACAACACTTTAGAATAGGACTTAATACATGATGAAAAGGTGTTTTTTAGATGAATTATAATGAAAAAAGTCTAGAAAAGTGTAGAAATGTGTTACAACACTTCACAAAACCTTCACAAGACATTAACAAATGCATATTATTCAATTTGCAAGGGTCCAAGACCTAGTGTGGATGTGAAAAACACCTTGCAACAAAAAATCAAGGCCTTGTTAAGTCCAATTCATCATGAATTATTCCCATGTCAAGCAATTTTCCCTTTTTCTATGGTACATTTATCCCCCACTTTAGTGAGAGGATGAACTTGCTTCAAACTCACACTAAAGTAGACATTTGAGAGAGATTTGATTGTAAAGATGCATATGAAAAAGGATGAAAAAGATCAAGAAGGTGGTCAATCCCCTAGGATCCAAGATCCTAAGTCAAACCAACATGAGTGAAAAAGGACACACACAAGGTGAATGAGTTGTAGCAAGACAAGATACATGATCATACAATGGTAATAACTAGAAGGAAATGAAAATGGGGTGGAAAAGGTGCGCTCACTCTGGGGCCACAAAACATAAGGTCGTCTATGGGGTTAGGTGTCCCAAGGAAGTGGTTTTGTGAGGAATTCATGCTAGTGTGTTAGATTCCCATTATACTAAGCATACCAAAGTTATGCTCCTGATAACATTGATAAGACACCATAATGTAATTTTTTTGTAAATGTTTACGAAAAGAATTTTTCTAAAGGGGATTTTTCTTTGTTCATGTAAGGTATTCTTCTTATGGAGGATTGTGCCTAATGTATCCAAGATATTACAAGTCACGGATTTAGATTGTTATCCATGGGATGCCTCATTTGCATCGGGCCACTTCAATTGATCATTATTCCCTTGTCAGATTGTTATCAATGGGATGCTTTGTTCGCATTAAGCCACTTTAGTTGATTGTATAATCTTACAAGGAATCAAACCCAATGACACCACCAAGGAGAGGAAACGTCAGAAGAAAAAGTAAATCATGCCATGAAATTTGCAAAAAAATGTTGTTTATGTATGTCCTCACTTTAAAGTGGTTGCTACAAACCGTTCTGTGAGCAATTGCTTTAAAGTAGAAGAGAGGGTATGAGAGCTTATTTGAAAATCCCTATGCCAAGTCATTTTTTTTGTTAAGCTATGTCATGAAGAAAGGTAGCATGTCATATGCGATTCAATCTTAAGACATGTCATCCAAATCTCAAGCTTGCTCATATAGGTTCATGAAAGGTTAACGACTAGCCAAAAGAGATAACGACAAGTAACATACGGGGATGAAGCTTTCTAACCCTTTTCCCCCACTTAGTGTAGGAAAAAGGTGATAAAGGAATGGATGATGGTATACTACCCCTTGCAATGGATACAAAACATGCAATAGTTAGTATGGTATGATCCTACAACTATTGCATGGAAAGGAGTAGTATCTAATGTTATTCTATCATAGAAAAATGGCCCTTTAGAAATTTTCATCATCTTTTAGGCCTTTCTCTCATGATGCTTGGTCCATTTTTCTTTGATTTAATGTTGTAATGAGGCTTAAAAATTCACATTATGTCCTTAAAATTGAAATTATGGTGTCATGTGAAGGTGTTGTGAAGTGTTCTAAACTCTATTAATTACAATTCACCTAAAAATTATCTTTTCATCAATTATCAAGTCTTATTTTGAAGTGTTTTAAAGTATTGTAACAAGATTTCATGCTTTTCTAGGATTAATTTCACTATTTACACCTTTCTTATGCTTTATTTGACCCCTTTATGCACTCATAAGGCTTAATTAAGTGTATTTTTTAATGTAAGCTTGACAAAGAACATTAAATGAAAGTTAATTCCCAACACCCACTTTTGAGTCCAAGGTGGGACCCATTCTCCATGGGTGGTGAATGAGTCCCTCTTTGCTCCAAATTGAAAATATTTCAAATTTTCTTTCGGGTTTTTATTCAAAATTATGTCGGCCTATGATGAGGTATCATCAGGTTACTAAGGCACAAGTGTGTATAATTAAGTTTTTTTCTCCTCATTTTACATATCCTAATTCATTAAAGCAATCTCTTCATTCACTAAGCATTCAATTAACATTTGAGCACTTTGCATTATTCAATCAAGCATCTTAGAGCATCCATTGACATATCTTCATATTTATTCAACAAGGGTTTGGTAAGTTGATAGCATTTGCTTGTTATTTTTTTATCATCCTCTTCATATTCCATTTCATTATTTAAGGTTTTGATTACCAAAGTGGGATTTTACCAAGGAAAATCCCCTTGCCCTAACCCTCAACCATTTTTCCCTTTTTGCACATGTGTATGCAGATTTGTCAAGCAATTAGGTGTTGAAAAGTGGACAAGAAGTCAACAAAGTGTTTCAAGTCAAATAAAACCTATTTCAAGCTTGGAGACAACCTTTTTCCATATAAAAATGGCCCCTTATCATTTTCATGGCCTTTTAGGTCTTGTTTCATGATGTTGGAACTATCTTGCTTTGATTTTATGTTGTGACATGGCTTGAACATGCTTATTTAGGTACTAAAACTCAAAGAATGTCTTATGAACGGCTTGTGAAGTGTTGTAAGACATTTATACATTCTTCTAGACTCTATTAATTACAATTCACCTAAAAATCACCTTTTTATACATCGTCAAGTCCTATTTTGCAGTGTTGTAAAGTCTTGTAACAAGTTTTCATGCTTTTCTAGACACATCTTAACTATTTATCATTTTCTCATGCTTTATTTGACCCCTTTATACCCTCATATGCTTTTATTAAGGGTATTTTTTAACATTATCCTAACAAACAACATTAAATACAACATATTTACCGACACACATTTTTAGGTCCTAGGCAGAACCCATTCACCATGGGTGGCGAATGAGTCCCCCTTGGCACCAAATTCAGAATATTTTAAATTTCCTTTTGGTATTTTATTCAAAATCACTTGATGTCAACCTGTGATGAGGTATGAACAGGTTACTAAGGAACAAGTGTCTATAAATAAGTGATTTTCACCTCATTTCAACCCCCATTCATCAAGTTCACTTATTCACCTCTTCACTCAAGCATTCAATCATTTTTACAACATCCTTTCAAGCACTATTCAAGCACTTTGAAGCAACCATTGACACTACTTTAGACGTGCATCATCAAGGGTTTGGTAATTTGATAGAAATTTCATGATATTAGTTTATCATTACTTTGCATTTCATTATTTTATTAAAGGTTTGATTACCAAAAGTGGGGATTGACCAAGGCAAACCCCTATTCACTAACCTTAAAGAATTTTTCCCTTATTGCATGTTTGTTTTCAGACCTAGGTATGTAGTTTTGACAAGCTTTTTGGTGTTGAAGATTTTTTTACAAGTCAACTAGGTGTTTCAAGTCAACTTAATACTATTTCAAGCTTGGAGAAGGATTTTTATGCATTTCCCACAAAATTGACTCCGATAACCCGATAAGCAGTGATTTCCAGATCTGGTGTTGCAAAGTTGTCTCCTAATTTTTCAAAAGTTTGGGAGAGGACTGATTTTCCACCTATGGTGAATAAGTCCCACCTTAGGATTGAAAATCATAATTTTGTCAGATTCTAAAACTTGACAGACAGAAACTTGCTTCTGATAGTTTTTCACCAGGAGGAGGACTGATTCACCATCCTATACGAATGAGTCCCATTGTGAAAAATTAGATTTTAGCCAGCATCGACAACATTCTAGATTCATTAGACTTTGGCTAGGTCCACTTAGATTCAACTCATTCCTTTTTGTTACGCATACTTCCTTCATTTAGTTCATTATTGCATTACTCAATGTGTTTTCAAACATAGCTTTAATTTCACTTTTTCATTTATTTTCATTCATTTAAATTAGTCAATTACATTTAGTTAACTTCATTTAGGTTAGAAAACATAACACATAACATTAATTGAATGAACCATTAGTAGTTTTGCTCCTATCTCTCTCCTTTTAGGTGAAAAACCCTAGAAGTGCAAGAGTTGTCCATTTGAGCCAAAAATCAACAGTTCATTTTGGTGAACCCAAGTTTTCAGCACTTTTCATTTTCTAATTTCATTTACATATTGTATCCTAGTTTACATTTTCATTAACATTCAACTAGTACATTGTTTTGTTTTTCTCATTTTAGGACATTTTATCTTGCATTAGTGAAAGCTTCATTTACATTTCATTTTTGCAATGCATCTCATTGAAAAAAGTAAAAACATGCATTCTATATCTTTGATTCATTCTATAGAGCATTAAAATTATCTTAAAATTTTTGAAAAACACAAAAAAATTGCATACTGGGACTCATTCACCACCCAGGGCGAATCAGTCTATCTGCACTTTTTAAACAAAATTTTTGTCATCTTTTTGGCATTTTTCTGCATTAGAGTTTCTTGTTCTTGCATTCTATTTTCATTTACAATTTATTTATTTTTCATCCTTTATTGTATTTTAGTTTATTTGCATCATGGCATTTTATTTCAAAAAATTTTGGAATTCATTAAAGTCATTGATAGACATGTCTAATTGTGCCTTTGGCTATGACCCTAATGACATTGAACAACTCCATGCTCCTTTAACTCCTTATGATTGTCCTCCACGTGAAGTAGACATCATTAGAGAAGATGATGCTAGCATGAACAAGTTCTACAATGACTGCCTTGATAATTTAGAAACCAATGCATCTTTTTATCTCCCCATGAAGTCACAAGATCTTCCTATTGTTGCACCTCCTAATCACTTTGTATATTTACATCCTGAAATCAATGATGGGCCTATGATTCCTCCTTCAAGTGGATCTAGTTCCTTTACAATCATACCCCTTTTATGATCACAAAGTCACAAACAACTCTATTAACCTTGAAGATACATATGGTAAAGGGTTCAATATCTTAAGTAAACAAGGTTGTGACACAAAACATGAACATGACATCCATCAACTTCTTGAAAAACAATCAACAGAAGCACACACAATAGGACTAGGATATCAAGATCCTTCTCATCTTGATAGACATCCTCTTCACCCTAGGAAACTTCGGGATGCTGGAACAGTGATCTTGAAAGTTCATCCTAACTTAAACATTCTCCTTCCATTAGAACAACCATTATCTCCTTCTAATGAAAAGGATGCTAGGATCTCTATGGGCCCTCTTCCTCCTATTCATGAACAAGATGAATCTAGCAAGAGAAAACAACCTTACAAACTCAAAAAGATCAAGTTTCCTACACATCCTCCACCTGATTGTGAAAGGAGACGTCAACTACTTTTAAACAAAGGTCTTATACTATTACCACCTTCCAATAGGTTGGTCATTCACCCTAACGATTCCTACATACCATATTTCAAATATCATTGTATTCTTGGGAATCGAATGGAATAATGTCAAACATTGAAGGAAATACTGGGTAAGTATCACTTCACTGATACCAATTGCTTCCCTGTCATACCTTAAAACAATATAAACCCATACCATAGTTGTAGAATTTCATATTCTCACTATTGCATGATTCTTTGACATCACCCACCTTGGCTCATTCTTGTCTATACACTTTTTGGAAGGCAAGAAGCTACTAGCCTTGTCCTTGTAATGCATTTGTCTTTGTCTCTTAACTATGTCACTCCTTTTCCACTTATCCATTTAAGATTGAGAAACCAATAACTTAGTTAATGGTTGACTTACATTTGCATTACTTGTCCCTTTGTCATTTTTTGTATTGTCATGTGT
>VDFB02358134.1:36317981-36331393 GCA_007258455.2 Sequoia sempervirens | reverse complement strand
GTAAGAGATGTTAGCCACCATATAGACTTCATACCAAAGGAAAACCTACCCAATAAAGCTACATATAAAATGACTCCTTAACAGAATGAAGAGATTAGGAAAAAAATTGAAGAATTGCTTGACAAAGGCCTCATAAGAGAAATCTTAAGTCCATGTGTTGTCCCCACTATTTTGGCACCAAAGAAAGGGGATATTAGAGAATGTGCACTGAATCAAGGGAAATTAATAAGGTAGCCATAAGCTATAGATTCCCCATACCAAGAATGGAGGATTTGGTGTTTTTTTAGGAGCGACTTGTTATTTTTCAAAGATTGACCTCAAAAGTGGCTACCACCAGATTAGAATTAGAGAAGGGGATGAGTGGAAAACTACATTCAAAATTAATTAGGGGTTGTCTGAATGGATGGTATTTCCATTTCGGATTTCAAATGCACCAAGCACTTTTATAAGATTAATGAGCGAGGTTCTAAAACCCTTCATAGGTAAGTTTGTAGTTGTGTACTTGAATGATATTCTTGTGTTTAGTAAGACTAAAGAGGAACACTTGTAGCATTTGGACAAGGTGTTGAAGAGGTTGAATGAAGAAAAGTTGAAGATCAATTTGAAGAAGTGTGAATTCATGAAAGAGGATTTGGTTTATCTTGGATTTGTTATCTCAAAAGGTACTTTGAAGATGGACCCTACCAAGGTAGAACCAATTTTCAATTGGCCTACTCCAACTTTAGTCAGTGAGGTAAGAAGTTTACATGACCTAGCTAGCTTTTATAGAAAATTTGTGAAAAATTTCAATCATTTTAGCTCTCCAATCATTGATACAATCAAAGGTGGTAAAAGGAAAAGGTTTATGTTGTATTATGAGGTAGAAAAAGGCTTCCAATATCTAAAATAGAGAATAGCACATCAACCCATCTTAGAATTTCCTAATTTTAACAAGGTGTTCACATTTGAATGTGATGCATGTGGGTATGCAATTGGAGTAGTATTGAGTCAGGAAGGTAGACTTGTATTTTTTAGTGAGAAGCTTAATGAAGAAAAGAAGAAGTATTCTTCCTATGATTTGGAATTGTATGCCATGGTCCAATCATTTAAAAAGTGGAGACACTATCTCCTTCCTAAAGAGTTTATTATTTTTACTAAAAATCATACTTTACATTTTTTAAACAACCAAGAAAAACTAAGCCACAGGAATGTCAAGTGGGTAGAGTACCTACAAAGATTCACTTTTACCATCAAACACAAAAAAGGGAAGTCAAACAAGGTGGCATATGCTTTGAGTAGAAGGACACTATCTGTTCAAGAAATTCAACTCCAAAGTGTAGGTATTGATGCTTTGAAAGGTATGTATGAAGGATATGAAGATTTAAAGGATTTCTATGCTTTTTTCATTTAGTTTAATGGTACATTTCATGAAGTCAATTATGATTTATTGATTCAAGAAGGATTATTGTTTAAGGTTGCCTAGTTGTGTATTCCCAAATTCTCTATGAGGATTAATCTGATTAAAGAGAAGCAATGTGGTAGCTTAGGGGTTCATTTTGGTGTGGAGAAGACTTTGCAATAAGTAAGAAGGTATTACTATTGGCCCAAGATGCAAAGTAATATCAAAAAATTTGTTGAAAAGTGTGTTGTTTGTCAAAAGGCCAAGGGTTCTATTATAAATATAGGTCTTTATCAACCATTCCCAGTCCCAAATAGGCCATGGGAATCCATCAACATGGATTTTCTATTGGGGTTGCCCAAAAATCAGAGAGGTTTTGATAATGTGTTTGTTTTTGTAGAACGGTTTAGAAAAATGACACATTTTATACCATGTAAATGCATAAATCATGCCTCTTACATTGCAAGGTTATTTTTCAAGGAGGTGGTTACGATCGATGGATTACCATTGAAAATTATTTTTGATAGGGACAATAAATTTGTGAGTTACTTTTGGAGAACCCTTTGGAAGAAGTTGGGAAAAAACTTGACCTTTAGCTATGCCTATCATCCACAAATAGATGGGAAGATTGAAGTTGTCAATAGGAATGTTGGGAATCTTCTTAGATGTTTTACAAAGGAACACTCACAATAATGAGATCTGATCCTTCCCCAAGTTGAGTTTGCATATAATGACTCTGTCAATTCAGAAGTGTTGGAAAAATCCCATTTGATATTGTATATGGATTGCAGCCAAGGGGAGTGTTTGAACTTAGAGATTTGAGTGGTATGGAGAGGAGTGTTGAAGGAGAAGAGTTTGCAATGGCAATGAAAGATATACATCAGAAAATCAAGGAGAACCTTCAAAAGAGTGGTTAAATACAAGCTACATGCAGATTTGAAGAGAGGAGAGGTTCAATTCAAAGTGGGGGACTTGTTATTAGCTCATTTGAGGAAATAAAGGCTGCCGAAAGGGAATTATTGAAAGTTACAAATGAAGAATATTGGGCCATGTAGGGTGATCCATAAATTTGGAGCAAATTCCTATGAGATAGAACTCCCTCCTTGAGTGGCTATCTCTCTAATTTTCAATGTTTCTAATCTATATCCTTTTAAAGGATCTGTGATTTCTAGCATAGGTGCAGGTAGATCAGAGGATCCAGATGAAGATTGGTTCAAGGACTTACCACCAAGTCAGCCATTGAAGCTTCAATGCATCTTGGACACAAAGGAAGCTAAAAGAACATGGCACAAGGTGTAAAATGAGTACCTAGTGAAGTGGAAAGGACTTCCAACGGAAGATGGAACCTGGATGATAAAGGAAGATATCAAGAAGCATGGAATCATAGTGCAAGATCTGAATCTCAAGTGGAACTTGAGATTCTGTTCTCCCTAGGTGTATGGTGCAGGGACACCTGGGTCTTTTTTGTAAATAGAGGTCTAATGTTGGTTTTTTCTAATGTTGAGTTATTTTTTATGTAATAAGGTCTATTTAGACCATGTCTAATTTTTTTAGTCATATGGGGTTAGTTTTGGATAAAGTTGTCATGTTTTGTCAAATGTTGCAAAAGTTCCAAGGCACCTTTACATTTTTTCTTTGTATTGGAAGTTGAATGGTCATGTATTCAAAAAGTAGTTTGAGACCATTGGTTTTTTGTTGAAAAGGTATAATATTCCTTGGGATGTTCAAGGAATTATTTTGAAGTTGTAAATGGTGATCAAACAATAAGAAATATTTGTTCTATTGTGTTTTTCATTATTTATTTACTGCTACATAAAGTTTGTATTGATTGTACGGCCCGTGAATGATGAAAAAATGAATAGAGTTGATAGAATGTCGAGTCTTCTAACATTCCCAGTTGATTTCATTCACTTTTATCAATTGTGAAGAGAGTTAGAGGGATTCTACTAAAAATAGTTAGGGAAACCATAGTTAAAGGGGTTTAAGTGAAAAATGGAATATTGAACCATTCCACTAGTGGAAAATTATGCAAATTGGTGGAATGGTAGTAGTAAGGATTTTATTCATGTTGGTAGGGTTTGTATATGTAGGGGATGGAGGTAGGGTAGTTTTTTTATCAAGCCCTAACCTAAGATCTTTGTATATTAGGCTTAGGAGTTTAGGTTAGACATAGGGTTTTGATGATAGATAAATTTTTGAATGTTTGAGTTAAAAAAGGTTGCAGTTTCAGACCCCATGTGACTTGAGTAAATCCTTTGAATGAATTTTGATAGTTTGGAAGAAATATTTCACATAGTTTCTTTGGAAAATAGGGCTAATTTGACATCATTATTGCGTAGCAATCAATTTTAGAGAGTGTTGTTACAAAAAAAATCTATTTTCAAATTTGATATGTTATAAAAGAGAATAAAGGGTGTCTATAATGGTAATTCAATTTTGGGTTTTAACTCTTCATTGAAAGATATGGTGAAAAATCATTGTTTGGAGTGCTACAAGGAAGTTTGAAGGATTTGTGAGAAAAGGATCAAGTTAGGGTTTCCAAATTGAAAGTTTATTCAATTTGTGATTGAAAAGAACCTCCACCTTGCTGTAGATCAGTTTGGCTAACTTCCCAACTATTACAACCAAATATACAAAAAGGATCATTGCCAAAAGAGAGAGGCTCACTACCTAAAGAAAATGGCTCACTTCTAATAGAAGAATGATGAAAGGGAATCCACCACTAAAAGAATTGTCACTAAGAGCACCAAATAGAATCTCACTCTATGTTTCCTTCGGTCATAACCTTTCACGCACTTCCCAATGTCTGGATATTTCGATTTGTGTCCATCACACTTGCTTGGATCAAACAAAATCATCTTATACTTATACCATTACAAGCCTTCATAATGGTATCCAAACATAATTTAATAATTCCTAAGCCAGCCAAGCACAATTTGAAATAGGTCACCACAAAAACATTGGCGTCATGGAGAGGAATGAAATATGGACCAAAACATAGCCTCCTTACTCAAATCAGTACACTACATGATATCCAGAACCAAAGAATAAGATATACATGTTACAATGAAAACCATGTGTCAGAGCACATTAACCAACTACTAGATTGGTCTGGACCCAAAAGAATGTATCTTATTGTGTTATGAGAGGAATCAAACCAGAAGAAATACAACCCAAAATAGATCTTTACAACATGACATCCAAAACCAAGACAATCCATATCACCAAGGCACAAAGACAGAGCTTTGATCAAACAACCAAGATATGTTGACATCAATGACAAACATTAATGACAACAAGGAATCAACATCATCTCAACATATTCCAATAATCTCCTCCTTTGTCATTGATGGCAACATTAATCAATAAAAAACCAACCACCTTAATTTCAGTAGTCAAGGATCACCTTATCTTCTTTTCCTCTCCCACTTTGACATCAAAGATGAAGGGAAAAACTCCCCTTGAAAAACTTACTCTGCTCCCCCTATGAAGAAGCCACCAAACATTGATCCAGATAAAAATGAGCATATAATACCCTGGACCAATGCACACCCTGGTGCATGTTATTGTAGACTAGAAGGGGGTAGAACCCCTAACTTTTGTTGGAGATAGTCAAAAGTATCTTTGCTCAATGGTTCAGTGAAAATATCTACAATTTGTTAGTTTGTAGGTACATATTCAAGTTTTACCTTATTCACCAATACCTTCAAGAAATGATATATGGTGGATATATGCTTCATTTTGGAATGTTGTACCAGATTCTCATAAATGTTTATTGTGCTAGTATTGTCACACATAATTGAGACCATTTCATCAAATAATATGCTAAAATCCTTCAACGTTTGTTTCATCCATAGTATCTAAATGCAACATGAAGATTCTGAAATGTATTCAGCTTTAGTAGTAGATAAAGATACATAATCTTGTTTCTTACTTGACCAAGCAACCAATCAAGAGCCAAGGAAATAAGCTCCACCACTTGTACTCCACCTGCTATCAATGCATCCAACCCAATAAACATCAATATAGGCTATTAAAGTGAAATTTTAGTCCTTTGGATATCACACCACAAAATCTTCTATATCCTTCAAATATCTAAAGATCCTTTTTATTGCAACAACATGTGATTTCTTTGGTTCTTGTTGAAATCTAGCTGCTAAAGAAACTACATACATAATATTAAGTCTATTGGCAGTTAAATATAATAATTCTCCAATCATTGATCTATATGTGCTTGCATCAACTTTAGGTGTTTCATCTTCTTTTGTCAGCTTGCATCCAGTAACAATAGGTGTACAAACCAATTTAGAATTATCCAATCCAAACTTCTTCAATAGTTCTTTTGTATACTTGGACTAAGAAATGAAAATTCCATTGTTGTTTTGATTTACTTGTAATCTACGGAAGTAATTTAGCTCACCAATCATAGACATTTCAAATTCCTTTTGCATTTCATTTGTAAATTTTCTACACATATCATCATTTCCTCCAAAAATTATGTCATCAACATAAACCACAACAATCAGCATCTAATCTGAGTGAGTTCTATAGTATAAATTACTCTCAGCATATCTCTTTTGAAATCATTGTCCAATCAAGTACTTTTCTAACCTGTCATACTGTACCATAGATTTTATGAAGTGTGGAATGCTGTCTCTTTTGCTCAATTAGGGTCTTTCACCTAAAGGAAAGAGATAGATACTTCACCCAAAATCTTGGTGGTTCACTCAAAATAAGGTATGTATGATGAATTTAAGACTAAATGAAAGGATCTAAATACAATTAGGTGATAAAATTGATTGATTAATTATGAAAAACCTAAGAAATGTAGCTTGTTTGAAAACACATTATGTAATGCAAAAACACTTAGAAATATGAACAAAACTGAATAGAAATGGATGAGAATGAAAGTGTGCACCTAGAATATGGATGGAGACTAGAAATGGATTCTAGAATGCTACTGAAGCTAACTTTTATGCCTGGTGTGACTCATTCACCATTCTAGGAGAATCAGTCCTAGTTCTATAAAACTATTTTGGAACCCATTTTAGACAAAAGGGTATCTAAAAATGTAGAAAACCAAAACTGACTTGGTAGTGGAAATCATTCACCACCCATGGTGAATGTGTACACTTTTGAATTTTTGAATATTCAAAGGTGGAATCCAGAGCTTTCGGTCTTCACTTTCTGCTTCTCCAGGTGCCCAGTTTTGAAACTATCAGATTCAGGTTTGAATATGCCTTTTTGTTGATATTTTTCCTTATCTATTGAAGAGATGACTCAAACAACTTTACAAATTTATCTTCAATGATTTCAAAGCTTCCAAGATGTCTAAATCTATAAACACACAAGACAAGAAAGAGAAATATTAGATGTTAGGGAATGGGAGTTTGCCTTGGTCAAACCCCTTTAAGGTACAATTAAACCAAAATGAGAAATGAATGTAATGAAGCATGCAATAATGGAGTGATTATTTTTGTAGAAATGGATGAATAATTTTCCCTTGAATTTCCTTGGAAGCTATCTTCATGACATAGAATGATGAAACCCTAGCTTGCTTGACTTGATGGAGAAGATAAATGATGAATGAGTTGTGAAAATGAGTTAAGAGATGAATGGGGGTTGAAATGGATGTAAAAACACTTATCTATACACTCTTATGCCCTAATTACCCAATGATACCTCATCACAAGCTGACATAATGTATTTTTAAATAAAAACCCGAAAACAATTTTGAGTTATTTTGAATTTGGAGCCAAGAGGGACTCATTCGCCACCCATGGTGAATGGGTCTCACCTTGGGCTTGTAAGTTGGTGTCAGGAATTAAGTCACATTTAATGTTGTTTTTCAAGCTTACATTCAAAAATACACTTAATTAAGTCTTGTGAGTGCATAAAGGGGAAAAATAAAGGATAAGAAAGGTGTAAATAGTGAAAGTAATCCTACAAAAGTGTGAAATTATGTTACAATACTTTACAACACTTTAGAATAGGACTTAATAAGTGACGAAAAGGTGATTTTTAGATGAATTATACTAAAAAGAGTCTAGAAAAGTGTAGAAATGTGTTACAACAATTCACAAAACCTTCACAAGAAATTAATAGATGCATATTATGCAATTTGCAAGGGTCCAAGACCTATTGTGGATGTGAAAAACACCTCGCAACACAAAATCAAGGCCTTGTTAAGTCTAATTTATCATGAATTATTCCCATGTCAAGCAAGTTTCCATTTTTCTATGGTACATTTATGCCCCACTTTAGTGAGAGGATGAACTTGCTTCAAACTCACACTAAAGTAGACATTTGAGAGAGATCTGATTGTAAAGATGCATATGAAATAGGATGAAAAAGATCAAGAAGGTGGTCAGCCCGTAGGATCCAAGATCCTAAGTCAAACCAACATGAGTGCAAAAGGACACACACAAGGTGAATGAGTTGCAGCAAGACAAGATACATGATCATACAATGGTAAGAACTAGAAGGAAATGAAAATGGGGTGGAAAAGATGCGCTCACTCTGGGGCCACAAAACATAAGGTCATCTATGGGGTGAGGTGTCCCAAGGAAGTGGTTTAGTGAGGAATTCATGCCAGTGTGTCAAATTCCCATTATACTAAGCATACCAAAGTTATTCTCCTGATAACGTCAAGATAAGACAGCACAATGTAATTTTTTTGTAGATGTTTATGAAAATAATTTTGCTAAAGGGGATTTTTCTTTGTTCATGTAAGGTATTCTTCTTAAGGAGGATTGTGCCTAATGTCTCCAAGATATTACAAGTCATAGAGTTAGATTGTTATCCATGGGATGCCTCATTTGCATTGGGCCACTTTAGTTGATCATTATTCCCTTGTCAGATCATTATCAATGTGATGCTTTGTTCGCATTAAGCCACTTTAGTTGATTGTATAGTCTTCGAAGGAATCAAACCCAATGAAACCAGCAAGGAGAGGAAACATCACAAGAAAAAGTAAATCATGCCATGAGATTTGCAAAAAAAAATTGTTTATGTATGTCCCCACTTTAAAGTGGTTGCTACAAACCGTTCTATGAGAAATTGCTTTAAAGTAGAAGAGAGGGTATGCGAGCTTATTTGAAAATCCCTATTCCAAGTCATATTTTTTGATAAGCTATGTCACGAAGAAAGGTAGTATGTCATATGTGATTCAATCTTAAGACATGTCATCCACATCTCAAGCTTTCTCATATAGGTTCATGAAAGGTTAATGACTAGCCAAAAGAGACAACGACAAGTAACATACGGGGATAAGGCTTTCTAACCCTTTTCCCCCACTTAGTGTAGGAAAAAGGTGAGAAAGGAATTGATGATGGTATACTACCCCTTGCAATTGATACAAAACATGTAATAGTTAGTATGCTATGATCCTACAACTATTGCATGGCAAGGAGTAGTATCTAGTGTTATTGTGTCGTAGAAAAATGGGCCTTTGGACATTTTCATCATCTTTTAGGCCTTTCTCTCATGATGCTTGGTCCATTTTTCTTTGATTTAATGTTGTAATGAGGCTTAAACATTCACATTATGTCCTTAAAATTGAAATTATGGTGTCTTGTGAAGGTGTTGTGAAGTGTTGTAAAACATTTGTACACTTTTCTAGACTCTATTCATTACAATTCACCTAAAATTATCTTTTCATCAATTATCAAGTCTTATTTCAAAGTGTTTTAAAGTATTGTAACAAGATTTCATGCTTTTCTAGGATTAATTTCACTATTTACACCTTTCTTATGCTTTATTTAACCCCTTTATGCACTCATAAGGCTTAATTAAGTGTATTTTTGAATGTAAGCTATACAAAGAACATTAAATGAAAGTTAATTCCCAACACCCACTTTTGAGTCCAAGGTGGGACCCATTCTCCATAGGTGGTGAATGAGTCCCTCTTGGCTCCAAATTCAAAATATTTCAAATTTTCTTTCAGGCTTTTATTCAAAATTATGTCGGCATATGATGAGGTATCATCGGGTTACTAAGGCACAAGTGTGTATAAATAAGTTTTTTTCTCCTCATTTTACATCTCCTAATTCATTAAATCAATCTCTTCATTCACTAAGCATTCAATTAGCATATGAGCACTTTGCATTATTCAATCAAGCATCTTAGAGCAGCCATTGAGATATCTTCAGATTTCTTCAACAAGGGTTTGGTATGTTGATAGCATTTGCATGTTATTTTTTTTATCATCCTCTTCATATTCCATTTCATTATTTCATTAAGTTTTTGATTACCAAAGTGGGATTTGACCAAGGAAAATCCACTTGCCCTAACACTTAACCATTTTTCCCTTTTTACATGTGTTGTGTATGCAGATTTGTTAAGCAATTAGGTGTTGAAAAGTGGACAAGAAGTCAACAAAGTGTTTCAAGTCAAATAAAACCTATTTCAAGCTTGGAGACAACCTTTTTCCATATAAAAATGGCCCCTTTATCATTTGCATGGCCTTTTAGGTCTTTTTTCATGATGTTGGAACTATGTTGCTTTGATTTTATGTTGTGACATGGCTTGAACATGCTTATTTAGGTACTAGAACTCAAAGAGCATCTTATGAAGGTGTTGTGAAGTGTTATAAGACATACAATATTCTAGACTCTATTAATTACAATTCACCTAAAATTCACCTTTTTATACATCATCAAGTCCTATTTTGAAGTGTTGTAAAGTCTTGTAACAAGTGTTCACACTTTTCTAGACACATCTTAACTATTTATCCTTTTCTCATGCTTTATTTGACCCTTTTATACCCTCATATGCTTTTATTAAGTGTCTTTTTGAACATTATCCTGACAAACAACATTAAATACAACATATTTTTTGACAAACATTTTTAGGTCCTAGGTGGAACCCATTTGCCATGGGTGGCGAATTAGTCCCCATTGGCACCAAATTCAAAATATTTTAAATTTCCTTTCGGTATTTTATTCAAAGTCACTTGATGTCAGCCTATGATGAGGTATGAATGGGTTACTAAGGAACAACTATGTATAAATAAGTGATTTTCACCTCATTTCAACCCCCATTTATCAAGTTCACTTATTCACCTATTCACTCAAGCATTCAATCATTTTTACAACATCCTTTCAAGCACTATTCAAGCACTTTGAAGCAGCCATTGACACTACTTCAGACTTGCATCATCAAGGGTTTGGTAATTTGATAGAAATTGCATGTTGTTAGTTTATCGTTACTTTGTATTTCATTATTTTATTAAAGGTTTCATTACCAAAAGTGGGGATTGACCAAGGCAAACCCCTATTCACTAACCTTAAACCATTTTTCCCTTATTGCATATTTGTTTGCAGACCTACGTATGCAGTTTGGACAAGATTTTTTGTGTTGAAGATTTGTTTACAAGTCAACTAGGTGCTTCAAGTCAACTTAAGTCTATTTCGAGCTTGGAGAAGGATTTTTGTCCATTTCCTGCAAAATTGACTCCGACAACCTGATAAGCAGTGATTTCCAAATCTGGTGTTGCAGAGTTGTCTCCTAAGTTTTTGAAAATTTAGGAGAGGACTGATTTTCCACCTATGGTGAATAAGTCCCACCTTAGGATTGAAAATCATAATTTTGTCAGATTCTGAAACCCGACAAACATAAACTTGCTTCCAATAGTTTTTCACCAAGAGGAGGATTGATTCACCACCCTATGTGAATGAGTACCATTGTGAAAATTAGTGATTTCAGACAGCATCCACAACATTCTAGATTCATTAGAATTTTTCTAGGTCCACTCAGATTCAACTCATTCCTTTTTGTTATGCATACTTCCTTCATTTTGTTCATTATTGCATTACTCAATGTGTTTTCAAACATAGCTTTAATTTCACTTTTTCATTTATTTTCATTCATTTAAATTAGTCAATTGCATTTAGTTAACTTCATTTAGGTTAGACAACATAACACATAACATTAATTGAATGAACCATTAGCATTTTTGCTCCTATCTCTCTTGTTTTAGGTGAAAAACCCTAGAAGTGCAAGAGTTGTCCATACGAGCCAAAAATTAACGGTTCCTTTTGGTGAACCCAACTTTTCAACACTTTTCATTTTCTAATTTCATTTACATATTGCATCCTAGTTTACATTTGCATTAACATTCAACTAGTACATTGTTTTGTTTTTTTCATTTTAGGACATTTTATCTTGCATTATTGAAAGCTTCATTTATAATTCATTTTTGCAATGCATCTCATTGAAAAAAGTAAAAAACATGCATTATGTATCTTTGATTGCATTGTATAGAGCATTAAAATCATCTTAAAATTTCTAAAAAACACAAAAAAATTACATACTGGGACTCATTCACCACCCAGCGCGAATCAATCCATCTACACTATTTAAACAAAATTTATGTAATATTTTTGGCTTTTTTCTACATTACAGTTTCTTGTTCTTGCATTCTATTTTCATTTACAATTTTTTTGTTTTTCATCCTTTATTGTATTTTAGTTTATTTGCATCATGGCATTTTCTTTCAAAAAAATTTGGAATTCATTAAAGTCATTGCTAGACATGTCTAATTGTGCCTTTGGTTGTGACCCTAATGCTCCTTTAATTCCTTATGATTTTCCTCCATGTGAAGTAGACATCATTAGAGAAGATGATGCTAGCATGAACAAGTTCTACAATGAGTACTTTGATAATTTAGAAACCAATGCATCTTTTTATCTCCCCATGAAGCCACAAGATCTTCCTACTGTTGCACCTCCTAATCACTTTGTATATTTACATCTTGAAATGAATGACGGACCTATGATTCCTCCTTGAAGTGGATCTAGTTCCTTTAACCAAGCACAATCATACCCCTTTTATGATCACAAAGTCACAAACAGCTCTATTAACCTTGAAGATAGATATGGTAAAGGGTTCAGTATCTTAAGAAAACAAGGTTGTGACAAAAAACATGAACATGACATCCATCAACTTCTTGAAAAACAATCAAACAAAGGACACACAATAGGACTAGGATGGGTATGTGCAGGATCATGATGGGCAAAATAGGCCCTTAAGTGGTAATTAAAATTCAGAAAAATCAGAGATAGGCAACTTGACATAAAAATTTGAATAAGTTATCTATATTATTTCAAAAAAATGTAAGAATAGAATCTGTGGGAAATTGAATGTAATTTCTAAACTACTATGTTTTTTTTAAACAAAAATCTATTTGCGAAAATTTGAAATTTCAATGCAAGATACTTTCTTAAATTTCAAAGAAAAAATAAGAAGTAGGTGTCCGTCTCTGACCAATCTCTCATAACCATATTTAAAATTATATAATATTTTTATGAGATTTTAGATATAAGTAGAGGACTCATGTCCAGCTGTGGATGCTGGCCTCTTATAATTTTGTTACAAAGTAAATAATTAATTATGATTTTTTCACGCTAACTCTTTCAAAATATAAAAACTCATATATGCTCCCCAGTCCCACCTTTTAATCTGACAAAAAGTCTCATGAAATTCAATTTTATTTATTTTTAATCCTATAGTGATGCAAAGCATATTACAGAATGTGACACATGCTCGGATTTACAAAAAATTTATACCCATTTGAAAGTTATAAATGTTTTACAATTAGCCTATCAATTAGGACTTTAGTCATAATTCTAATAGAAAATAAATAATAATAATCTATTAAATTCAAAATAAAGCATAATTTATGTTGGCAAAAAGCTGAGAATCTCCTCTACAAACCCTTTCATTTTATCAATTTCCGCCAAAAAATAAAGTCATCAGCCACATGGGCAAAGTTCGAAAAACAAGGTAAGCTATTAAACACGCTTTTTGTGTTGAATTTTTAGGATTGGCATCTCCTAACCAAATACCAAAGCAAACCCGAGCCTATTCCCTAGGTAATGAATTTTGTGTCAGACATATCGGATATCAGATTTAAATCGGATATCCGATGGAATCGTGATATCCATCTATATCCGACATTCTACTCTACACACATAGCATTTAAAAAAATGTCAAGACTTTATAACATATGATTTAACATATGCAATATATTTCA
>VDFB02358134.1:36203499-36317370 GCA_007258455.2 Sequoia sempervirens | reverse complement strand
TCTCCCCTCTCCCTTCCCCCTCCTAATGAACTATCTCTATATCTCCCTCCCCTCCTAATGGACTCTCTCTCTCTCTCTCCACTTCTTCCTCTCTCCTCTCCTCTCCATGCTAGTTATCTCTCCCTCCTCTCCCTTCTTCCCCTCCATCCTCCTTCCCCCTCGTCTCTCTCTCCCTCTCACTCCTCCTGTATGTCGTCTCTCTCTCCCTCTCCCTCCCCCTCCTAATGGACTATCTCTATCTCCTCCCCCCTCCTAATGGACTCTCTCTCTCTCTCCTCTCATTCCTTCCCTTCTCCGGCCCCCCTCTAATTATCTCTCCCTCACTCCTCCTGGGCTTTTCCCTCCTCCCTCTCAGCTGCTCCCCTCTCTCTCTCTCAGGTATCTCCCTCCTGCCCCTCTCCCCTCAGGTCTCTCTCTTGCCCAACCTCCACCTAATTATTGTAAAGTTATGCATTCACAAATTGGATATCTGATTTGACTCAGATCTCTGATTTGAATCAGATATCTAATTTGAAACACAAAAATTATGCCATTGGGGAGCATTAAAAAATTTCTTTATTTTCAAAGTTCTACATATCAGATATAGGATTTGTTTAGATATCCAATTTGTAGGCCATAGGAAAACCCCATATGGCCCCTTTTTTTCATTCCAATGGACCCTACATTATTTTTACAAGCTTTGCAAGTGACAAATGCATGGTTTCAAAGAGGAAGGGACAAAGATCAACTTTTTGGAGCATCTTCCACTCAAATTTGTCATAAACTATGATTTTTAAGCATATTTTATGAGGTATAATGGGGAGTAGCAGTCGTCAAAAGCATAAACATAAGAGAAACCTTAGGAAAGAACAAATTGAAGCATATAGGCAAAAAGATAAAGAAGGTCATAGGAAGAGAAGACAAGGTATGTTAAATATTGGTGAATCTGAGTCCTTTGGTCTTTCTAGTGAAGAGGAAATTGAATATGTAGAAGGTGAAAATGTTGAACATGATATTGAAATTAGAGATAAAAGTATTAAAATTGATACTCAAAATATTCAAAGCTAAAAATGTTGGAATTGAAGATGTTGAACATGATATTAGAGTGAGATGTAAATGTGGGAAATTGATAGTAAGAAATGTTCAAGATACAAAAATGTTAGTTCGAAGATGTGAATATGGTGCACAGAGTGGGAATGAAATTGGTGGCTCAAATTAGGCCCGAAAATGTTGGAAATGAAGATGTTGAACATAATATTGAACTAGAAATTATGAAATTATGTTTCACCAAATTACATGAAATGAAGAATACGTATTGGAAGAAAGACATATTCCAAACTCAAGACCTTCAAAAACCTCTAAATGGTTAATTGAAATTGATGAGAACATTATAAAAAAATTTGAAGGCAAGAGGTCAACACACACCATTTGGTTGTGGGCTAGAAGACTTTTCATACAATATTTTAGCGATAAGACATTGATCGAGCAATGCCAAATTTTTGTACAATTGATAAAGATGCAAAATACGAGACCTTTGCTTTCCAAATTGAAGATTTGTGTGCACAAGAAGACCGAAAAAAATTATATTATTGTCAAAAATCTTTTTAATGCTCTAAAGTCTATTGGAAAAACTAACAAGAAAAAAGATAAGAGAGCTGCTTGGAGAGTCATTACAACCGCCCTAGTAAGCCATCAATTGAAAAAGGCTCACTTTATGAGACAAAATTGTATTGATTTTGACATAAATCATAAAACTTTGGATAGAGCACTTGCAGGAAGAGAAAAAATAGATGATCCTCTTCAAAATGATACATGGGCTTTTGCTGGGAGGCTTCCACATGTTGATAAGAAGCTAATTGATAATGTAAAACAAGTAATTCAATAATTTTGGCATCATAACTCTAGAGTATCACCCAATGCAAAGGATGTTTTAAAGTTAAGAATTGGAAATCAAGACCATACACCACATGCTAAACATTTCTTGGAAACAAACCAAACAATGTTCAAAAAATTTATTGAAACAAATCCAAATATGGAAATCTCACAAAGGACTTTTGAAGGTTTGAAGCCATTTTATTGTATGCCTCTTAAAATTCATAATACTTGTTGTTGCAAATACCATGTGGAGTTTTAAATGTACCATGAACTATTATGATATATCTGTTCTACTTTGAATACTAATCAAATGTTGTAGGATTGTGGTGCAATGCATCTTCCAAAATCATGAAGGGACTTGTTATATCCTTTTTTATGTTCTAGAGATGATGGTTGTTTTTTCTATAGAAATGATTGTTTAAATGCAAAGCACTCACAATGTGGTGGCTTGTCAATGTTTGTTCAATTTTTTCATGAGGGTTCCGAACATGAATTTGGAAAGAAGCTTGTTGAGAAAAAGAGATATGAGATAGTCAAATATACTTTGCAAAGTGGAGGTGAAGGTTCTATATGTGAGTTGGTTTCAAAAGAATGCAGTGTTGCTGATTTTATTTTGGATTTTAAGGACAATCTCTTCTAAAAGTATGCAAGGCATAGTCATAGGTCTCAATGGTTGGATCAACAATTTAGAATGTGTAAGGACTCTTTTCCGATTGGCACTATTATATCAGTGGTTGATTTTGTAGAAAACTACACATTGCAACCACAAAATGAGGTGCAATCTTAATATTACAATTCCATTCAAATTGCTATATTTTTTCACGTAACATTTAGACATGCACTTGATACTACAGAGGAGGATCGAAAGATAATAAGAGAGTATCATTTTTATATGAGTGATGATAGATCTCACTCATTCAAGTATGTCCAACATTGTTTTAAGATTTTTTTTGAGTTCTTGTAGGAGCATGATATAGCAATGGGCTGACATCTCATTGGGTCAGATAACTACATAAGTCAATTCAATAATGCTTGTATATTTTATTGGTTGAGTAGAATGCATGTAGAGAGGGGTGTACCTCATATTTGGAGTTTTTTTTAAGCTGGGCATCAGAAAGGGGAGCATGATGGAGCACGTGCATGTGTAAAAAGAGCTTTAGTTAAGGAGCAATTGAATATTTTAGGAGAAAAATTTAGTGATGCATGTTCTATTGTTGATTGGTGTAGTTCAACATTGTCACAGGGAGGGATACTTGATTCAAAAATGCGCAGATGTTTTTGGTTGGTTGAGGAGGGTACAATAGGAGGTAGATTGGATTATCATACAATCAGAGATTCTTCAAAGATGCATTCATTTCGAAGCTCAGATGCAAGCACATGGACCATTTGGACATGAGATTTGGCTTGTTTTTGTTAGAGTTGTATTCAGTGTGAGTGGGATCAATGTGAGTCAAGTGAGTGGGTGGATACATGGGTTCCACAATATCTAACTTCATTATCTCAAACAATATCCATGAGAAATGACATAATGGAAAGTTCAGTTGATTACGACCGACTTTCAGATCTACTACAGCCAAGACATGTTTTTGTAGTTGTTGCACCATAAGGAAATGGAGAGAGATCAGACTATTGGTTGGCTCAATGTGTGGAGGTAAAGCATAAGATAACACAACCGATGGAAGATGATGACGGGTTCATGTTTCCTACAGGTTCAGTTGTGGTTGCAGGAACTTGGGTGCAAACATATATGGTTACAAAGAATGGCATACCTGCATTTGAAGACTATGAGAAACACAAAACCATTCTCATGTATTCGCACCTTGTTATAGCAACAAATGTTAAGTTGTTCAAGCGTCATGCTAGACCAAAGACAAAACAACTATGGACACTTAGTAATGTTGATCACGAAGCAATATTGGATACTCTTAAGCAAATAGATGACCCTTTAGGCACACTTGAATAGAATTTTCAAGAATGGAAGGTACAATGCTTAGGTTCATTATGTTTAAGTTCATTATAATTTAATATATATTTTTTAGTCTAACCATCTTTTCTATTGTGACAATATAGATTTCTCATTTGACAAATTTTGTGATATTTTTGGCATGATTGATCATAGACCTACTGCTACAATAGCTAGCTTCGATCCATTCAGAGAGGTATGTGAAAGATTACAGTAATATAGATTGGTTATTCTAAGAATCTTTTATTCTAAGCATCTTTTCTATTGTATGTAGTTTAACTACTAGCTTGATGATTTGTACAGGTGCTTGTCAGTCCAGAACGTGAACATACTACTCTTGTGGAAGAATGTGCCTTGAATGCCTCTAATAGGAAAATTTTGTAAAATTTCAATTTTGAAATGTGAAACAATGTAAGAAGGCCACAACTATGTATTGAGACAATTCTATAGTAACTTATTGTAATTAATCGAGCTACAATCGAAGGTTTTCTTCCTAGTTCTTTCCAACCAGTATGCTCGTTTGAACTAGGTTTTGTAATATCTCCTATTTATATATATTAAATTATAGTGGCTTGCCATTTTCTCACAAAAAAATAAAAAAATGTCATGTGAAGGTCATTTCCAATGTAATTGAGTCTTTGATCTAGCAAAGTGGAAACAAGGTATTTGGGTGTGAATAATGTTCAAGCTCATTGAGCAAGAGTTTTTCTGATGCATGAGCTAGGTGGCTTTAAACAACACAATTACAATTAAAGATGACATTGTTATAACCTACACAAGCTTGATCCAACCTTTTAACACTTACAATTACAATTACAACACAATCTTGCTACCTTTTAGCACTTTTGACTTGTAAGGGAAATCGTCGGTCCAATGTAACTTGGAGTGATTCAAAGTATTTGGCTGCAAAATAGGATCATCCCTGGCGTAAACATACCCATACAGATGTGTTGGAATAGTACGTTTGGTTGTATGAGTTTTGGAATGAAAGTTGCACCACTTTGCAAATTTACACTGCTTGCATCTGACAACTTTTCCCTCCACTGAAAAAGTCATCACCACAGGAAAATTCCTCTGAGATAGAAAAAACCAAGAGAGATTTTTGTAGATGGTCCCAACATGATCTTGTAGCCTCTGACGGAGAGTTTTTATGCCCCACGGTCTCCGAGAAATAGCCCTTTAAATATTTCTTCCTTTTAGCACTTTGCACTCTTAAGGGAAATCGTCGATCCAATGTAGCTCAGAGTGATTCAGCATATTTGGGTGCAAAAGAGGACCATCCCTAGTGTAAACGTACCCATACAGATGTGTTGGAATAGTCTATTTGGTCGTATGAGTTGCGGAATGAAAGTTACACCAGTTTGCAACTTTACACTGCTTCCATCTGGCAACTTTTCCCTCCACTGAAAAGTCATCACCACAGGAAAACGCCTTCGAGATTGAAAAAACTAAGAGAGGTTTTTGTGGATGGTCCCAACAGGATCTTGTATTCGTAGACAAATATTTTGTATGCCCCATGGTCTCCAAGAAATATCCCTTCAAATATTGCTGCCTTTTAGCACTTTGGACTCTTAAGGGAAATCGTCGGTCCAATGTAGCTCAGAGTGATTCGGCATATTTGGGTGAAAAATAGGACCATCCCTAGCGTAAGCGTACCCATATGGATGTGTTGGAATAGTCCATTTAGTCGTATGAGCTATGGAATGAAAGTTGCACCACTTTGCAACTTTACACTGCTTGCATCTCGCAACTTTTTCCTCCACTGAAAATTCATCACCACAAGAAAACGCCTCCGAGATAGCAAAAAATGAGAGATTTTTTTGTAGATGGTCCCAACATGATCCCATAGGCTCTGACGAAGAGTATGTATGCCCCATGGTCTCTGAGAAGTAGCCTTTCAAATATTGCTGCCTTTTAGCACTTTCGACTCTTAAGGGAAATCACCAGTCCAATGTAGCTCAGAGTGATTTAGTGTATTTGGGTGAAAAAGAGGACCATCCATAGCATAAAAGTACCCATAGAAATGTGTTGGAACAATCCGTTTGGTCGTACGAGTTGCGGAATGAAATTTGCACCACTTTGCAACTTTACACTGCTTGCATCTAGCAACTTTTCCCTCCACTGAAAAGTCATCACCACAAGAAAACGCCTCTGAGATAGCAAAAATCGAGAAAGGTTTTTGTAGATGGTCACAACATGATCCCATATCCTTTGACGAATAATCTATATGCCTCACAATCTCCAAGAAATAGCCCTTCAAAAATTGTTTCCTTTTAGCACTTTGGACTCTTAAGGGAAACTAATGGGCAACAGAGTTAACTTCTTCACAAACTTGGTTTGAAGTAATTTAATTCTTTTTTGTGCATTTGAGAGACATTTTCACTGGAGGTGGGTCTTTGAGCCCTATTCTATGATATTACAAAAAGGTATTGTGGACCTATATTAGGCTACCACTCTCAATATCATACAAATTGAACCCTAGAATCAATAGACTCTGTATATCAAGCTACCACAATTATGTTGATGTTAGTAGCTTCGTTGATCTCTTCCAGCCATTCCACCACATGATAGAGCTTGGAAAAGAGAGAAGGAAGTCCGCTAGCAAAAAGGAGAGTAGAGTCCTCTTCAAGAGTAAAACATGGCACTTGCTAAGACTAACCCTGCCCAGCCATACAAAAGTGGCATACAATATAGCCAAGTCTGCTCCAAGGAAATAATCAATGGCTTGGTATAAAGCAAAGTCCGCTAGCAATACATAAAGGAAAGTCCACCCTTGTTTCTTGGCACAAACACTCAGCAAAGCTTGCCCATGTTAAGAAAGGGATGTGTCAAACATGATTGAAGTCCACCACATGTCTTCGCCATGAAACTTGACAAGGTCCGCACTTACCAAAGAGTGACATGGCATAAAAGAAGGAATCTTTCCAAATTTGGTTCAAGAGGATAATGAGTGTCTGTACTTAGAAGAATATGAACATGGAAAGTGAATGAGTGTAGTTGGCTTAGCATGTTAAGTCTGAAATGGCAAGAGGAAAGAGGAAGTTTGATAGCCTTAAAGTCAAATTGAGCTCGCCCCTCATTTGTAAAGGGTGGAGATAGTGTATAGAATTCTTGTGATAGACTATTTTTCATAATAAAAGCTCTTATGCATGATTTGATTTGAACCACTTTTATTGTGAAATATTGTGCATGGTTGCATAACTTCTTCCATGATAGATTGGAGATAGATTAGAATTAGATTACACTTGGAATTAAATTTTCTTTGAAATTTTGTTAGATGAATGCAAAATTTGATAAGCACTGATTTATGGTGGAACTTTTGCTCATACTTTCTTTGAACGGATGATTTTCGTTCAATGTGTAAAGTTACCCTGAGCTTACTCTATGGATTCTTAACTTTTGTCTAGATAAATATTATTCAATTGGTAGGTAGTTATTCATGATATGAAAACCATAAGCACATTTCCTTGAAGATTGCAATGGCTTTGTGTAGTTTCCGCAATTGCTGCGTGGCAAAACAAAGTTTGGTTTCATTTCACCAAGTCAATACCATCTCTTGAATTCTTAGGAAGTAGATTAGACTTCTGACTCCTTTTCTTCTTTATTAGTTTGTTTGATCTGCAACCCAAATAAAAGAGCTTCATTGTCTAGACCTTCATTGTGAATTAAAAAAATCCAGCGTAAGTCCCCTTGTGATTACTAGCAAATCACAACATCCATTGAGCTTACCACATGTCAAGATCTGACATAAGAAACCTTGGAATCACCATATGATCTTTTTTCAATCTTAGCATATGGGGTGGTTTGTCAAGAGAGGATAGGGTGTTCTGGGCTATTTTTATTCTGATGTACAAGTGTGTCATAAAACACGCATCAACAGGTTAAAGATAAGGATTTGACAATGCTTGCCCTCAATGGTTTTCCATTGTCTTGGGAGTCCTATATTCAAGGAATTAGTGCAAGGTCCAAACTCCCAAAGTTAGATCGTTTGAGGGCCAATTGCATTCATTATGCATCAAGATTGATGGTTAGAGGTGTTGGCCAAAATTCTACTAATGAAGATATTCATGTTCTTGCCGCCCAACCTTCGAAGAAGAAAGGAAGAAGTGGAAAGAAGGGATTCTTCAAGAGGAATCGAGATAAAGTAAAGGATGGTGCTCCCCCTTCCAAGAAGAGTAGAGACTTGTCCAAGATTCAATCCTTTATGTGTGATAAGTTTGGTCACTTTTCCAAACATTGTTCAGATAGACCTAAGCATCAAGCCTCTGTTGCAGATGTAGATGATGTTTCTCCATAGAAGAATGAATATTTGTTTTGCTCAGCATTGTCAAGCAATGTACCCACTAACATCAACACTTGGCTAATTGATAGTGGTTTTCTCAGAAAGAGGGAGTTGATTATGAAGAAACATTTTCTCATGTTGCTCATTACACTTTTGTCAAAACTATCATTGCCCTTGTTGCATCAAGAGGATGGAAGATTCATGAAATGGACATGAAGACAACTTTTCTCAATGGTGTGATTGAGGAAGAATTTTACGTTAAGAAACCTCATGGTTTTGAGGTTCATGGGAAGGAGTCACATGTGTGTAAGCTAAAGAAGGCCTTGTATGGTCTTAAGTAGGATCCTCGTGCATGGTATGAAAGGATTGATTGGTACCTGTCTAGTTTGGGCTTCTTGAAGAATGATGCTGACTCAAATCTCTACTTCCAGGTAATCAATGGTGATGCATTAATATTAGTACTAATTCATGCTTCTAGGCTACATATATATATATATATATATATATATTATTTTTACATGTTTTCTCCATTGTTCGACCCCTACACCGCAAGGAAATGGTTGCATAGTGTGTGGAATGAGGGGGTAGTAGGCCTTTAATTGAAATATTTCCATCTGTCAGCATCTAGTTGTTACTTATGCAATTTGAAGTAATACTTTGAGTTTGAAAGATGTTCAATGCAATGTAATCAATAATATGAATAAATTTTTAATTATTAGTTATGTAATGTGAAGTAATTGCATAACTGCTTAGGTTGACTTTGTAAAAACTATATTGTAATTGAAATTTTTTCATCTATCAGCATCTAGTTGTTACTTATACAATGTGAAGTAATGCTTTGAGTTTGAAAGATGTGTAATGCAATGCAATCAGCAATATGAATAAACTACATAATATAACAATTATTTTTATGCTATTGTACATAAAGATATTTAACCATTGATCACTTGATTAAATTTTCAAAGAGTTTAATTATGCACATGAGGAGGCAATTAAATTTTGATTGTCAACTATATATCAAATTATCCAATAATCAAGTGTATGTCCATATACAAAAATGGTGCCAATGCCAACTCAAACAAAATTTTACAATATGTGGCATATGCCATCTCGGTATCTATTCAATATTTACATGTCAAAATGTCTATCTCATCCTAAACTACTGGTGGATCATCAAAATGGAGCCTCTTTGAAGCACTCGTTTCCTTTGAAGGTAGCTGCACAAGAAAAAGTCAAGCCACAATTGAGATTAGTTATACTATATAATTTAAAATCAAATAATTAACATCAAAATCAATATACATTAAATTATAATTGAATTCTAAAATTTTAATCTTGATTACCTAAAATATCCGTCTCTTCAAAGGGTCAGGAGTCCTAGAATATGCCCCTCTCAAAGAACTGACCAAACCATCTTTTGTAATTTCAATCTATATAGGTGAACAAAAACATAAAAGTGATCCAAGTTAGCATATAATTATTAGTAGTAGGAACATATAAATACCAAACACAAAATAAAAAGAACACATACTTCTTTAGGTTGATCTTTTTCTTTATCTCCTTTAGGTGTTTCGACACCTCCTCCTTGAGGTGCTTCAACACCTACTCCTTCAAGTGTTCCAATATGTACTACTTTGGGCATTGTTGCACTTGTCAACAAGGACGTATAGCTCATAATTCCCTACACATAAAAATGACAAGTACATATGAAACTACCAATCTATGTGGATGTATGTATAATAAATATAAGATCTTAAAATTCTTAATTCAATCAAATTTTATTTTAATTACCTTCCCCTTATCCAACATTGCACTTCCATAATCTGGACAAGGTTGCACCTCGCTCACACTAGGTATTTCCTACAAGAGGAAAATAAGATAAACATATAAGTTATTATATAATTTCATTAATGACAATTAAAATGACAAGAAAATATAAAATAAATAATTATAAATGAGTGAGTGCAAAAATATATACTGTGTGCATGTCGAGGCCAAATGAAATGGCCCTCAGGGTGCTATCCATCACTTGTGTCAGCTCCTTCTCAGAAATCAACTATTAAATAGACCATGTAAATAAATATTAGTACATTATACAATCTCTTATTAATATTCATTAAAAAAAAATGCAAGTTACGAATTCACAACTTAAATTTTACCTATTTCACTATTCCATTGTCCCCCTCTCTAGTAGGAGAGGACTTTGTATGGTGTGCTCCAGTCTCCTACATCTGATCTATAATGTCCACATCATGGAAGTCATAATCGAAAGTGTCCAAGGGATGCTCTACAGGCTGTATAAGAGGACCCAAGCATATCTGGTGGCACATGGAGCAAGTATGTGGTACACAAATATGTGGACCTGACGAGGATGACGCAGTAGCACTTGAGCCATTACCAACATCACCAAAATGTGGCTGAGCTGCTATAGAAGCATGTGAAACCAAAAGACCACTCAAAGAGTGAATAGCTTGGATAGTCTGTGTGGCTGCATCCTGCATAATATTTGGATGGTATACTAAAGGTGGCAGAGGAAGGGGAGGAGGGGGAACATATGGGCAAGGTATTACTCTAACTACCCCTGGTCTATCCTGGGGAATACCTCCACCAATGCCCTAGAGGGGTTTAATGTCAAAGTAATTGACATGATGCCCTAACACAAACTCAGCATATAATTTTTTTATAAAGTAAAATGGTATATCACAATTGTTGTTCGGTGGTTTAAAAAAAACCATACACCAACGATCCCAAAAGTTTTCTACAATGTCTCTATGAGTTCACCATTTTATAGAAAGTTTTGGTTTATTGACATTAACCGAAAAACCAGTGTGGGGGTTAACAAATAAAGAGGCTATTTAGGCTTTGGTTATTCTGAGATCTTTCACATCATCATAGGACAATCCACATGCATAATATTCTCTGATGTCTTCTCACCACGAATGAAAGGCATTATGTTGCAAGGAGAGGGTTTCTATTTTTTATTATTTCTTTCATTGTGGTTGACATCTCAGATAATTGCGGGACTCTCGTATAAACTTTAGAAATGCCCCTTAATTTTTGTAATTCTTCACAAATTAATTCTTCAGTTGATGGTTGTGGAGGTGGTAGAGCATTTGGAATTTGTGCATTTTCATTGTCAGCAGCCATAATGCCTGATTAAAGTTAAAAACAAATTAATCTAATTAAAATTAAACAATATAAATAAAAATATTTTAAAAATACTCTAGTTTTAAAAAAAAGTCTAACAAAAACCCTAGTTTTTAGCAAAAATCTATAAAATTCTGTAATTTTTAATCCAAATACATAAAAAACACTATTTTTAAATCAAAATCCATTACAAACATTTAATTTTCATCAAAATCCATTACAAACATTCAATTTTCATCAAAATCCATACTAAACTCAAGTTTTTTCATAAAAATCTATCAAAAACCCTATTTTGAAAAAAAATTATAAAAAATTAACTAAAATTACACAAATTGAATTGAAAATTTTATTAGAGCAAAGAAAAACCAAGAATCTAACCTTTTGAAGATGGATTTATCTGAAATCAGATATTTGATTTGCAGAATGAAGTTTTCACTATGCGCCCGTGGTTAAACAAATGTGAAATGAGTTTTAATCAGGCCGAAATGAAATATATATGTGTGTTGCAAATCGGATATCTGACTTGGATTGGATATTTGATTCGGATCAGATATCTGATTTGGATCACATATCTGATCCAAATCAGATATCCAATATGGAAATGTAGGTTTGGGCTTTGCTTTGGTAGTGTGTACTAACACCCAAGCCACATAAAGTCAACTCAACATTTTCGCATTTTTGAGTTGATGAAACACATAATTTTTTCTCCATTGCCACTTTCTGGCATACCATGATCCTGCACATACCTGAATATTAAAATCCCTCTCATCTTGATAGACATCCTCTTCACCCTAGGAGACTTTGGGATGTTGGAATAGTGATCTTGAAAGCTCATCCTAGCTTAAACATTCTCCTTCCATTAGAACAACCATTATCTCCTTCTAATGAAAATAATGCTAGGATCTCTATGGGCCCTCTTCCTCCTATTCATAAACAAGATGAATATAGCAAGCGAAAACGACCTGACAAACTCAAAATGATCAAGTTTCCTACACATCCTCCACCTGATTGTGAAAGGGGGCTTCAACTACTTTTAAACAAAGTTCTTATACTATTACCACCTTCCAATAGGTTGGTCATTCACCCTAACGATTCCTACATACAATATTTCAAATATCATCGTATTCTTGGGCATTGAATGGAATAATGTCAGACATTGAAGGAAATACTATGTAAGTATCACTTCACTGATACCGATTGCTTCCCTGTCATACCTCAAAACAATATAAACCCATACCATAGTTGTAGAATTTCATATTCTCACTATTGCATGTTTCTTTCACATCACCCACCTTGGCTCATTCTTGTCTATACATTTTTTGGAAGGAAAGAAGCTGCTAGCCTTGTCCTTATAATGCATTTGTCTTTGTCTCTTAACTATGTCATTCATTTTCCACTTATCCATTAAAGATTGAGAAACCAATAATGACTTACATTTGCACTACTTGTCCCTTTTTCTTTTTTGTATTGTCATGTGCATATTGTGTTCCCCTGTAACATGTGTTTTCTAGTTTCTCTCTTCACACACTTCTTCTATTTGTATCTCTCTTCTTCTATATGTCGTACATTGTCCTTTTCATTTTTGTTTTGTGTTTTCCGTTTGGGGATGTCAAAAAGCGTAGAGATGCCCTATGTCTCTTCCATGTTGACCCAAAAGGTTCTTGCATTTTTTTCTTTTGTTTTGTGTTTTCCATTTGGGGATGATGCAAAGTGTAGAGACACCCTATGTCTCTTCCATCTTGACCCATAATGGTCCTTGTCTTTTTCTCTTCTTTTTTTTTGTTTTCCTTTTGGGGATAATGTAAGGCATTGAGACCAAAATGTCTCCTTCATGTCGACCCAAAAATATTTTTCATTTCTTTTTCCTTTTTCATTTTCATTTCACTTGTGTTTTCTTTTTGGGGATGATGCAAGGCATCGAGACCACAATGTATCTTTCATGTTGACCAAAAATGGACTTTTGTTTTCTTTTTTCTTTTTATCTCTTTGTGTCATTCTTCCAGTTCTATGTGCTTTGGGGAATGATGACAGTTTTGAGCTCCTTCATAAACACATTGCAGCAACAAACATACTGACCCCAAATCCATAGATCCATTATGTGTTTGGTGTGCTTTCTTTTCTGGGGGGAAAATCCCTTTCTTTGTTTTCTCTTGAGATGACACAACCTAACTTTGAAACATATGACTTGGCATAGGGCTTTCCAAGTTGGCTCTCTTGTCTTGTTTTCCTTTTTCTTTTTCTTTTTTTCTCCAAGTTTTAAAGTCATTGCCCACAAAATGATGTATAACAATTCCTTTAATGTTGGGGACATACATTACCATTATTTCATTTTTCATTCTTGGTTCCTAGTGTAGCCTTGTCATTTACATAATGCATTTGTCACTTTGTGGATGACATTTTTTATGATGTTCTTCATAAGTGTGATCTATCTCAGCATATTACATTCCTCTTGGTGGCCTACTGTGACACAATGCATCCCCTAAGTTGTGAATTTAATATTCTTTGATTGGTCCTCTCTTGAGACATTACACAGAATGTTCCCTAAGTGACTGACCTTGCATAAACTGAACAAGACTCCTTCGAACACACTTTTACATTTTTGCATTTTTTCTACCATGCATAATGCAACGTGCATGACTGTGGTACCTTTGTCTTTTTTTTAATTAGAATTTTTCTTGGTGGCCCCTTATTAAATTTATTAATGGGTATAACTTTAATATGGTTGAGCGGGAAGCCCACCTAGTGGCATGACTTTCCCCATAGCCACTTTTGTGTTTGTGAGTGCATACCAACTAGCGTATGCATCTTACCTTTTTGGATTTCTCACCCTATAGACAACTAGTTTTTTCACCCCAGAGTGAGTACATTTGGGAATTCTCACCCAACATATAGTCATGTGTTTTATCACCCTAGAGTGAGTACATATTCTCTTTTTCAAACAATCATCCTAGATCTAATCCACAACAAGTTGGATTGACGATCGAAGCTTCATCCAATTCATCTCAACACTTGTCTATTCTTTTTTTCTTATGTTTAGATTTCCATGGGATCTTCATCATGATGGCTTGATCATCTCTCTTGATCATTGTCATTCGATCTTGCTAACATAACTAAATTTGAACCCTCTTCTCGATGTTCATGGCTACTCTAGACTGAGTTTGAAGCAAGTTCATCCGCTCACTAAAGTGGGGGCTAAATGTTCCATAAAAAAATGGGCCCTTGTTTCATGATGTTGGAACTATGTTGCTTTGATTTTATGTTGCGACATGGATTGAACATGCATATTTAGGTACTAAAACTCAAAGAATGACGTCTTGTGAAGGTATTGTGAAGTGTTGTAAGACATTTCTACATTCTTCTAGACTCTATTAATTACAATTCACCTAAAAATCACCTTTTTACACATCATCAAGTCATATTTTGAAGTGTTGTAAAGTCTTGTAACAAGATTTCATGCTTTTCTAGGCACTTCTTCACTATTTATCCTTTTCTCATGCTTTATTTGACCCCTTTATGCCCTCATATGCTTTTATTAAGTGCATTTTTTAACATTATCCCAAAAAACAACATTAAATACAACACATTTCCAGACACACATTTTTAGGTCCTAGGTGGGACCCATTCGCCATGGGTGGTGAATGAGTTCGCCTTGGCTGAAAATTCAAAATATTTTAAATTTCCTTTCAGGATTTTATTCAAAATCACTTGATTTTAGCCTTTGATGAGGTATGAATGCGTTACCAAGGAAAAAGTGTGTATAAATAAGTGATTTTCACCAGATTTCAATCCCCATTCATCAAGTTCGCTTCTTCACTTATTCACTCAAGCATTCAAGAATTTTTACAACATCCTTTCAAGCACTATTCAAGCACTTTGAAGCAACCATTGAAATTACTTTAAACTTGCATCATCAAGGGTTTGGTAAGTTGATAACAATTGCATGTTGTTAGTTTAACTTTCCTTTGCATTTCATTATTTTATTAAAGGTTTGATTCTCAAAAGTGGGGTTTGACCAAGACAAACCTCTATTCAGTAACCTTAAACCATTTTTCCCTCATGGCATGTTTGTTTGTAGACCTAGGTATGTAATTTTGATAAGATTTTTGGTGTTGAATATTGGTTTACAAGTCAACTAGGTGCTTATGGGAAACTTAAGTCTATTTCAAGCTTCGAGAAGGTTTTCTATACATTTCCCATAGAATTGACTTTGACAACGTAACAAGTAGTGATTTCTAGATCTGGTGTTGAAAAGTTGTCTCCTAATTTTCTAGAAATTTTGGAGAGAACTGATTCAATACCTATGGTGAATTAGTCCTACCTTAGGACTGAAAATATGAATTTTTTCATATTTTGGATCCCGGTAGATAGAAACTTGCTTCCAATAGTTTTTCACTAGGAGGACTGATTCGCCACCCTGGGAAAATGAGTCTCACTGAAAAATTAGTTATGTCAGCCAGCATCCACAACATTCCAAATTCCTCAGAATTTTCCCAAGTGCACTCAGATTCAATTCATTCCTTTATTTTCTACATACTTCCTTTATTTAGTTCATTACTGCATTGGACAATGTGTTTTCAAACATAGCTTTAATTTCACTTTTGCATTCATTTTCATTCATTTAAATTAGTCAATTGCATTTAGTTAACTTCATTTAGGTTAGAAAACATAACACATAACATTAATCTAATGAACCATTAGAATTTTTGCTCCTATCTCTCTCCTTTTAGGTTAAAAACCCTAGAAGCACAAGAGTTGTCCATAGGAGCCAAAAATCAAAGGTTCAAAACTATAGTCCATTTTTTGCAGATTTGAATCCATCAACTCGACAAGAAGACAAGCTCAGATCGAATGTTATAGAATTGGTCCATGATTTAATATAATTTTTGGAGAGGATTGATTCGCTATCAGTGGTGAATGAGTCCTACCTTAAGACTGGAAAGTTATATTTTTTCAGATTTCAGATCTCAACAGTTAGAAACAAATTTCTAAAATTTTTTGTCATAAGAAGGACTGATTCACCATCAATGGCGAATGAGTCCCACTAGTTATTTTCATTTATTTCTACAAGCATTCAAGACACTCCATATTCAACATTCACTGCCCAGGTGTACTCTAATTGAACCTTCTTCATTTTATTTTTTTGGAATATTTTCCTCAATCCATACTGACATGTAACTCCTAGAAGAAAAAGTCACTATGACATTAATCATGTCTGGCTAACTAGCTATTATGAATCTTGTTGAAATTCCATAGTCACTATGACTTGGTTTCGGTCTTATCGAATGAACTATCACTGTGACAAGAAGCATTCACTATGACCTTGTCGAATGGAGACCTCTGGCTGATAGTATGTTCTTATCAGGCTTCGGTGAGACTCATAGCGATTGGGGTTTTTGGGGAGGCTTGATCGCTCGGTAAGAAGTCCCAGCGATTGGTGAAAGTCTCACTGATAGCATATGGCTATCAGGGTAACACAAGGGTCTCTGGGAGAAGTCTCAGCAATGAAGAAAGGTCTCGTTGATGGGAGTTTTCACTTGGTTCCTTTGTGGTGACAAAAGACTTTGGTGTGAAGTCTTGGCAACTTGGAGAGTCTCGTCGATAGTCTTCTGGATTACATGTTGTGTTCACTAAGATGTCTTGGCAAAAGTGATAAGTCTCACTGACTCTTGGGTGCTTTGGTATGACATGTTCACCTAGTGTAGGGTATTGGCGAAGGCCAAATGTCTTGTCGACTCAGTAAGACATGAGCGCTCTGTGAAAGGTCTTGGTGAAGGTCAAAAGTCTTGTTGACTCAGTAATACTTGGTTGCTCGATGCGAGGTCTCAGCAAAAGACAAAAGTATTACTGACTCGGTAAGACATGTTTGCTCAGAGTGAAGTCTTGGCAAAAGATGAATGTCTTGCCGACTATCAGGTGCTTCAGTGAAACTTAAGGAGACTCGGAAAAACCTCTTGGCAAATGGAAAAGTTAAGATCGATATCACTTGTGGAATTCGGTATGAGTCTTTCCAATGAGGAAACTCTTGCCAATAGGAATGAAATGGATATCGATGGATTCGGTATGACTCATGGTGTTTGTTATTTCGTCTTGTCGACTATTGGGACATATGTTGATATCGATATGAAGACTTTGTGGCATCGGGGAGACATTGTTAGTGTCTCACCGATATGCCAAAAAAGTTTGAATGCCTTTGACCAAATTGACCATCCTATGTGGAGCCTCGTGGACCAATCAGAGGAAGTGAATTTCAAATGGATGGAAGTTAGATTTTTTCAACAGTTGCAATGCTAGAGCTGAACTGCATGTAGGAAAAAAATCAGTGCTCAATAGGAAACTTTCTACAATGGGGTAATGGCAGATAAGGATGAAGAGAAGATAAAAATGATAATGTGATAAGATAAAAGGAGATCAATACTAAGAATGATGAATCAAATTGTCGAGTGCATTTATGTAACTGAATGAACAATGAATGAAGCTACTATGAACTGATACCAGAGAGTTGTATCTCTTCATTGTATGTAATTGTTTGTTACTGTAATATAAAGAGAATTAGCTTGGTGTGGTGGGTTTTTGCCTGAAAGGGTTTTCCCATGTAAATATGTTGTTCATTGTCTTTAAGTATCTTCTTTGTTTCTGTAAATCTTGCATGTGTGTCTTAATTGGATTTAAGTTCAAAATTAAAAGTATTGTCTTCTATTTCCCTATGGTTTTTATGTTAGGAAAGTTGCTTCCGCACCTTTGCTTTCCTTACATGTTTTGCATTTGTTCATCACTTAGTTCATGCTTGCATATCACATTGTGTTTTCAAACATTAGATATTTCTTAGGTTTTGCATTCATAATTAGTGAATTACTTTACCTAGTTGGATTTATATCATCTCATTTAGTCTTAATCACATCATTCATATATTAAATTGAATGAACCACATAGATTTTGAGTGCGGTTTATCTCTCCTTTTAGGTGAAACATCCTAAGAGTGTAAGAGTAGCTTATAAACCCCAACCACTAAAATCTATGGTTCAATTATTTATGTGGATAAGGAAAAAAAGTGTCTTCTTGATACATGTTTGATGAGATGTCTATCAATTTAGGATGTACCAAGGGTGTCTAGCTTTCTTGGAAGAATCTTGAGTGATAGTATGGATGTTGAGTGAAGGTTTGTTGGATGGTTTGATTTCTATGAAAGGAAAATCATGAAGACCATGATTTGGAAGAATGAGGTTGGGTGTATTGTGAGTTTTTTTCTTGTGTAAGGGTGGGTAAATAATGATAGGATGCTTAGGTTTGTCCAAAATAACTTTACCACACATAGGGGGATGATTAGTGGTTGTATTTTTTTTAGTATCAATAGTGATGATATGAGAATAAGGCTTTATTTGGTTTTCTAATTTCTCTAAGGTATCATTCTTATGTGCCATAATATCAAACCTAGGAGGAGATATTTTAGGAAAGTGACAAATAATAGGCTCATCACATGTCATATTTGGATTTGGTATGATTGATTCATCACTCATAGAAGAGGCATCAAGAGAAGGATAATTAGGAGTTTCATGGTTACCAATGATTGGAATTTTTTGTTCAAATAGATCTTCCATCACAATATTTTCTAACACTAAACTACCTTCTTCATGTGTAGAGATGATATTAGGAGAAGAAAAGGGTTGATTGTCATTATTATCTACACTTGCATCCTCATGTCCTATAATGTCTTTTTTAGTGGGAGAGGTAGGATTTTTATAGCTCTTAATCATATCCGCCACACAAATGTGTTTTTCATGATCATTCATGATTTTATCCTTATTCACTAAAGGATTTTCACAAGTAGGGAAGGTGTTGGGAGATGAATGAAGTCTAGGTAAGCTAGTGGCAATGATTTCAGCTTTGTGTGTCATAATTTCGTTGCAAGGGGGAGAACGAAGACAATAAATACTTTCATGATATTCAATGATCGTGTCTTCTTTCATCAAGATACCTTCATCACCAATGGGAGAGATATTAGGAGAAGAAAAATTATGATTATCATGATTATCAATGCATGCATCATTTTGTGTTAAATCTTTAGCAGATGATCTTAGTGAGAGGAAGTCCTTAGGGGCTTCATCTAACATGTCTAAATCATCACTACTAAAGGGCTAGGATGTTATGCTTTTTCTAAATTGAATCATCTTTTGAATTGGATCATTTGATGTTTTTTGTTTTTTGCTCTCCTTTTCCAATGAATGTAATCTAAATGAACTGGGAATTAATACTGAAAATGAAAATTGGAAAAGTCTAATTCCCATGAATGCAAACAATGCTTATTTCTATTGATTTAAATGTTAGGGAAGCTATAAAAAGGTAAAATTGAATGTAAAAAAGTAGGATGAAATTTAACTTTTTTGATCTCAAACAAAGTAATTTAGGAATGAAACTATGCAATAATCTGAAAGATGAAAGTTTGTAAATACAAATGTGAATTTTAACCATGCATGAAATGAGCTAATATAAGTGAACCATTTATTTTTTGGGGTTTCTATGTGCTCTTCTAAGGTTTTTCACCTCAAAGAAGAGAGATAGGTCCCAAAAATGCAAAGGATTCATTCAAATAATGTTATGTGCAATGTTGTCTAATATAAATGAAGTAAACTAAATGAAATTGACTAATGTAAATGGATCAAAATGAATGGAAAAGTGAGGTTTAAATTATGTTTGAAAACACACTATGATATGCAAATAATGAACTAAATGAAGAAATTATGTAGAACAGAAAGAAACAGGAAGAATTTGAGAGCACCTAGATAAAATCTGATGAATTTGGAATGTTGTGGATGCCTTTTGAAATCGCTAATTTTTCAAAGTCAGACTCATCTACCCAGGGTGGCAAATTAGTCCTCCTATTGATGAAAAAGTGTTGAGAGCTACTTTCTGACAGTTGGGATCTAGAATCTAACAAAATTCAGATTTTTATTCCCATGTTGGGACTCATTCACCATTGGTGACAAATCAATCCTCTCCATTTTTTTTGAAAAATTAGGAGATAACTCTACAACACTAGATCTGAGAATATTTTCTTGTTAGGTTGCTGAAGTCAATTATGTAGGAAACAAAAAAAAACTTCTCGAAGCTCGAAATAAGAATAGGTTGACTTGAAGCACCTAGTTGACTTTTTTCTCCATTTTTCAACACCAAAAAGCTTGTTAAATATGCATACCTAAATCTGTAAACATACATGCAAAGGGGGAAAATGGTTGAGGGTTAGAAAATAGGGGTTTGCTTTGGTCAAACCTCACTTTTGGTAATCAACCCCTTAATAAAATAATGAAGAAAGAGAATGAAAAACTAATAACATGCAACTGCTATCATTTTGCCAAACCCTTGATAATGCAAGTCTGAAGTCATGTCAATGGCTACTTCAAAGTGCTTGAATAATGCTTGAATTTATGTTGTAAGATGGTTGAATGTTTGAATATGATGCATGAATGTTGGAGAATTGTAGGAGATGTAAAATGACGTGAAAATTGCCAATTTATACACACTTGTGCCTTAGTGTATCATTCATACCTCATCATAGGCCGATATCAAGTATTTTTCAATAAAATCCCAAAAAGAAATTTAAAATATTTTGAATTTGGAGCCAAGGGGGATTCACTTGCCACCCATGGTGAATGGGTCACACCTAGGACCTAAAAATATCTGTCAAGAAATATGTTGTATTTATTATTGTTTCTTGGGGTAATTTTAAAAAATGCACTTAATAAAAGCATGTGAGGGCATAAATGGGTCAAATTAGTCATAAGAAAGGGATAAATAGTGAAGTTGTTCCTAGAAAACTATGAAATCTTGTTACAAGACTTTACAACACTTCAAAATGGGACTTGATGCTATGTAAAAAGGTGATTTTTAGGTGAATTATAATGAATAGAGTCTAGAAGAATGTAGAAATGTTTTACAACACTTCACAACACCTTCACAAGATGTCATTATTTGAATTTTAGTACCTAAATATGCATGTCCAGGCCAAGTTACATCATAAAAGAAAGTAAAAATATATCAAATACAATGAAATAAAAACTAAAAGGCCATGAAAATGAAAATGGATCATTTTTCTATGACAAATTTAGCCCCTACTTTAGTGAGAAGATGAACCTGCTTCAAACTCACACTAAGTAACCATGAACATATCAAGGAGGGTTGAATGCACTTATGTTAGCAAAATGGAATGACAATGATCAAGAGAGATGATCAAGCCCTTGCGATGATGATCCCATGGAAAACTAAACATAAGAACAAAGGAACACACAAGTGTTGAGAATCAAATGAAGCTTCAATCGTCAATCCAACTAGTTGTGGATAAGATCTAGGCCAAAAGAGAATGTATACTCACTCTAGGGGGACATAACTCGTGATGGTTTTTTGGGTGAGAAGACCCAAATGTACCTACTCTAGGGCCATAAAACTTCTGACTATCCATGGGGTGAGAAATCCAAATAGGTAAGATATATGCGCTAGTTGGTATGCATTCAAAAACACAAAGGTGGCTATGGGGAAAAATAATGCCACTAGGTGGGCTTCCCTCTCAACCATGTTAGAGTTATACCTTGTGATAACTTTAACAAGGTGCCACAAAGGAAAAAAATGAGTGAAAAGCAAAGGGTACCATAGTCATCCAAGTTGCGTTATGCAAGGTGGAAAAAAGAAAATGTAAAATGTAAAAGATGTTCAAAGGGGTCTTGTTAATTTCATGCAAGGTCATTCACTTAGGGAACATTGTGCATAATGTCTCCAAGAGAGGACCAATCAAAGAATAGTATATTCAAAACTTAGGAGATGCAGTGTGTCACATCAAGCCACCAAGAGGAATGTAATATGCTAAGATAGATCACACTTATGAAGGACATTACACCCAATGTCATCCAAAGTAACAAAAAAATCATGAAAAATACAAGGTTACACTACGAACCAAGAATACAAATGAATTATGGTAATGCATGCCCCCCAATTTAAAGGAATTGCTACACATCATTCTGTGAGAAATTACTTTAAAGTAGAGAAGGAAAGTAAAAATAAAATAAAATAAGACATGAGATCCAACTTGGAAATCCCTATGCCAATTCATATGTTTCGAAGTTAGGCTATGTCATGTCAAAGAAAATTGAAAACAAAGAAAGGGTGTTGACCCCCAGAAAAGAAAGCACACCAAACACATAAGGGATTTATGGACTTGGGGTCAATATGTTTGTTGTTGCAATGTTTTAATGAAAGAGATGAGAACTATCATCATTCCCCAAAGCACATAGAACTGGAAGAATGACACAAAGAGAGTGAAAACAAAAGAGAAATAAAGTCCATTTTGACTCAACATGTAAGAGACATTGCAGTCTCAACACTTTGCATCATCCCCAAAAGGAAAACACAAGAAAAAATGGAAATAAAATGAAAGAAAATGAAAAAGTTTTTGGGTCAACATGAAGGAGACATTACGATCTCAATGCCTTGCGTCATCCTCAAAAGGAAAACACAAGAAAAAGAGAAATGAAAACGAAAAAGGTGAAAGAAAAATGAAAAAAAGATTTTGGGTCAACATGAAGGAGACATTGCAGTCTCAATTCCTTACATCATCCTTGAAAGGTAAACACAAAACAAAATGAGAAAAAGACAAGGGCCATTTTGGTCAACATGGAAGAGACATATGACGTCTCTATTTTTTGCATCATCCCAAAAAGGAAAACACAAAACAAAAAGAGAAAAAGGAAATGCATGATGATTAGAAGAATAGAGGTATGAATAAAAGAAGTGTACAAAGACAGAATATTAAATACACATTACGGGGGAGAAAAATATGTACATATAAAAGGAACAATTAATGTAAATGTAAGTAAACCATTAACTAAGTTATTGGATTCTCAATATTTAAAAGGGTAAGCGGAAAATGAATAACATTGTTAAGAGACAAAGACAAGTAAATTACAAGGAAAAAGGCTACTAACTACTTGTGTCCACAAGGGGGAAACAAGCTTGAGCCAAGGGTGATTATGGGGAGAATCATGCAATAGTGAGAATGAAAAATCCTGCAACTAAGGCATGATAATGCAAGGGTGTTTTAAGGGAGGATAGGGAAGCAGTCGGTATCAGTGAAGTGATACCTGTCTAGTATCTCATTCAATGTTCGACATGCTTCTGTTCGATGTCCAAGAATACAATGATATTTTCAATATGGTATGTGGGAATCATTAGGGTGAATGACCAACCTATTTGAAGGTGGTAATTGTATAAGACCTTTTTTTAGAACCAGTTGAAGTCTCCTTTCACATTCAGGTGGAGGATGTGTAGAAAACTTTAGCTTCTTCAATTTGTATGGTCATTTTTTTGTTTGCTATATTTTCCTTGTTAATGAATAGAAGGAGGAAGGGGACCCATGGGGTTCCTAACATCCTTATCATTAGAAGGAGAGGATGGTTGTTCACATGGAAGGAGAATGTTCAAGTCAGGAGGAGCATTCAAGATCGTTGTACTAGCATCTCGAAGTCTCCTAGGTTGAAGAGGATGTCTATTAGGATGAGAAGGATCTTGATATCCTAGTCCTGTTGTGTTTACTTCAATTGGTTTTTTTTCAAGACATTGATGAATGTCATGTTCATGTTGCGTATCACAACCTTTTTTACGTAACATAGTAAAATAATTACCATATATTTCTTGAAGGTTTATGGAACTGTTTGTGACTTTGTGATCAGAAAAAGGGTACGAGTGTATTTGATTAGAGGAACTAGATCCACTTGAGGGGGAAACCTTAGGTCCATCATTGATTTTATGATGTAAATATGCAAAGTGATTAGGAGGTGCAATAGTAGGAAGATCTTGTGACTTCATGGAAGGATAAAAGGATGCATTGGCTTCTAAGTTATCAAGGCAGTCATTGTAGAAATTGATCATGCTAACATCTTCTCCAATGATGTTTACATCATGAGGACGAAAATCATGAGGAGTTAAAGGAGCATGAGGTAGCTCAATGTTATTAGGGTCATCGCCAAAGTCACAATTGGACATGTCTACCAATGATCTTAGTGAATTCCAAAACTCAGTGAAAGAAAATGCCATGATGCAAATAAACTAATATGCAATAAATGAGTAAAAAAAGATTCTAGAAATTTTAAAAAAATGCAGGAACAATAAACTGTAATGTAGAAAAATGCCAGAAAGATGCCAAAAATACTATCTAAAAAGTGCAGAGGGACTGATTCACCTAGGGTGGTGAATGAGTCCCAGTATGCAATTGTTTTTTTCTATTTTTTAGAAAATTTAAGATGATTTTAATGTTCTATAGAATGCAACTAGGAATGCAAAATGAAGAAATTTTGTTTTTTCAATGCGATGCAATGCAAAAATGAAAGCTAAATGAAATTTTCACTAATGCAATATGAAAAGTCCTAGAATGCAATAACAAAACATTGTCCTAATTGAATGTTGATACAAATGTAAACTAAGATACAATATGTGAATAAAATCAGATATGCAAAGTGTTCAAAATGTAGGTTCACCAAAATGAACCATTGATTTTTGGGGTTTCTATGTGCTTCTCTAGCTCTTCTAGGGTTTTTCACCTAAAAGGAGAGAGATGGGTCCCAAATATGCAAAGGGTTCATTCAAATAATGTTATTTGAAATGTTTTCTGATATAAATTACATAGACTAAATGTAATTGAATAATGTAAATGGATGAAAATGAATGAAAAAGTGAGATTTAAGCTATGTTTGAAAACACACTGTGATATGCAAATAATGAACTAAATGAAGAAATTATGGAGAACAGAAAGAAACGGGATGTATATGAGTGCACCTGGAAAAAATCTAATGAATCTAGAATGTTGTGGATGCTGGTTGAAATCACTAATTTTTCACAGTGGGGCTAATTCACCCAGGGTGGCAAATTGGTCCTCATATTGATGAAAAAGTGTAAGGAACTGGTTTCTGATAGTCGAGAACAAAAATCTGACAAAATTCAGATTTTGAGTCCTATGGTGGGACTCATTTTCCATTAGTGTTGAATCAGTATTCTCCCAAATTTTTGAAAAATTAGGAGACAACTCTACAACACCATGTATGAGAATATCTGCTTGTCAGGTTGCCAAAGTCAATTCTATAGGAAACAAACATAAAACCTTCTCCAAGCTTGAAATAAGAATAAGTGGACTTCAAGCACCTAGTTGACTATGTTCTCCACTATTCAACACCAAAAACCTTGTTAAATCTACATACTTGGATCTTTAAATACACATGCAAAGGGGAAAAGTAGTTGATGGTTAGAAAATAGGGATTTGCATTGGTCAAACCCCACTTTTGGTAATCAAAACCTTAATAAAATAATGAAATGAAAGAGAATGACAAACTATTAACATGCAAATGCTATCAACTTACCAAACACTTGATAATGTATGTCTGAAGTAATGTCAATGGATATTTCAAAGTGCTTGAATAGTACTTGAATTGATGTTGTAATATGCTTGAATGTTTGAATATGATGTATGAATGTTGGAGAATTGTAGATGTAAAATGAGTTGAAAATTGCCTATTTATATGTAATTGTGCCTTAGTTTACCATTCATACCTTATCACAAGTTGACATCAAGTGTTTTTGAATAAAAACCTAAAAAGAAATTTAAAATATTTGGAATTTGGAGCCAAGGGGGACTCATTCACCACCCATGGCGAATGGGTCCCACCTAGGACTTGAAAATATGCGTTAGGAAATATGTTGTATTTAATGCTTTTTGTCAGGATAGTATTCAAAAATACACTTAATAAAAGGATCTGAGGGCATAAAGGGGTCAAATAAGTCATAAGAAAGGGATAAATAGTGAATTTGTTCCTAGAAAAGCATGAAATCTTGTTACAAGACTTTACAACACTTCAAAATAGGACTTGATGATGTGTAAAAAGGTGATTTTTAGGTGAATTATAATGAATAAATTCTAGAAGAATGTTGAAATTTTTTACAACACTTCATAAAATCCTGACCAGACATAATTATTTAAATTTTTGTACCTAAATATGCATGTTCAAGCCATGCTACATCATAAAATCAAAGAAAAATATATCAAATACCATGACACAAGACCTAAAAGGCCATGAAATTGATAAGGGGTCATTTTTCTATGGCACAATAAGCTACATCGAATGAAATGCATGATACAAAAACTCAACCAACTAATACAAATAACTAATGCTAACAAACAAAAGCATAAAAAAGAGTTTTCAACTCTTTAAAAAGCAATTTTAGGGGTCAAAAGGGATTGATTCGCCCAAGGTGGAGAATGAGTCATAGTGGGGATGTTTTTGAGATTTTTCAAAATTTTCTAAGGGTTATTTATGTTTTGTGAGTTATATGATGCAAACCTAAGTTAAAAATTCTAAATTTTAGAAAATTTAAATGAATTTAGATGTCGAAAATGCAACCTAAATGTACTTTCTATGAATACAAAATTTGAAACCTAGCATTGAAATTACCAATGCAAACCCTAATGAAAAGTCAATGATATGCTAGATCCATGATGAAGGACTCAAAAATTAGACAAGAAAGTGTTTGAAAAGCATGTTCACCAAAATATACCATAGATTTTATGAAGTGTGGAATGCTATGTCTCTTTTGCTCAATAAGGGTATTTCACCTAAAGGAAAGAGATAGATCCCACACCCAAAATCTAGGTGGTTCACTCAAACAAAGGTATGTATGATGAAATTAATACTAAATGAAAGGATCTAAATGAAATTAGGTGGTAAAATTGATTGATCAATCATGCAAAACCAAAGAAATGTTACTTGTTTGAAAACACATTATGTAATGCAAAAACACTTAGAAATGTGAACAAAATTGAATAGAAATGGATGAGACTAAAAGTGTGCACTTGCAATATGGATGGAAATGGGAAATGGCTTGTGGAATTTTTTGGATGCTAAAATTTAGGCCTAGTGGGACTCATTCACCATTTTGGGCTAATCAGTCCCAGTTCTATAAAACTATTCTAGAACCTATTTCAGACAAAAGGGTATCTAAAAATGAAGAAAACAAAAAATTGACTTGGAAGTGGAACTAATTCACCACCCATGGTGAATGAGTCCACTTTTGAACTTCTAAATATTCAAAGTTGGAATCAAGAGCTTTTGCTCTACAATTTCTACTTCTCCAAGTGTCTGATTCTGAAACTGTTGGATTTGGGTCTAAAAATGCCTTTTTGTTGATATTTTTCCTTATGCAATGAAGGTTTGACTTGAACATCTTTACAACTTGATCTTCACTGATTTCAAAGCTTCAAATATTTCTAAATCTGCAATCATACAAGACAAGAAAGAGAAATGTTGGATGTTAGGGCATGGGGGTTTGCCTTGGTCAAACCCCTTTTAGGTGAATAAACCAAAACAAGAAGAGAACATAATGAAGCATGCAATAATGGAGTGATTAACTTTCAATGATGATTGATCTTGATTTTTTGTAGCAATAGATGAAGAATTTTCCCTTGAAAGTCCTTGGAAGCTATCTTGATGACTTGGAATGATGCAACCCTAGCTTGCTTGACTTGATGGAGAAGATTAATGATGAATGAGTTGTGAAAATGAGTTAAGAGATGAATGGGGGTTGAAATGGATGGAAAAACACTTATTTATACACTATTATGCTCTAATTACCCAATGATGGCTCATCACAGGCCGCCATAATGTATTTTTAAATAAAAACCCAAAAGAAAATTTGAAGTATTTTTAATTTGGAGCCAAGAGGGACTTATTCACCACCCATGGTGAATGGGTCCCACCTTGGGCATCTAAGTGGGTGTTGGAATTAAGTCACATTTAATGTTGTTTCTTAGGTTTACATTAAAAAATAAACTCAATTAAGTCTCGTGAGTGCATAAAGGGGTTGAATAAAGAATTAGAAAGGGGTAAATAGTGAAAATAAGCCTAGAAAGGCATGAAATCTTGTTACAAGACTTTACAACACTTCAGAATAGGACTTAATAAGTGATGAAAAGGTGATTTTTAGATGAATTATAATGAGAAGAGTCTAGAAAAGTGTAGAAATGTGTTACAACACTTCACAACACCTTCACAAGGCATTAATAAATGCATATTATTCAATTTGTAAGGGTCCAAGACCTAGTTTGGATGTGAAAAACACATCACAACGCCAAATAAAGGCCTTGTTAAGTCCAATTTATCATGAATTATTGCCATGTCAAGAAAGTTTCCTTTTTTCTACGGTATACATACCAAGTTCTAGGTGCTTGCTTCAATCTATATAAATCTTTCCTCAACCTACAAACAACATCTGAATCACTTCTAGACTTGAATCCTTTTGGTTGTTCAATGTAGACCTATTCCTTAAGTTCTTCATTTAAGAATATAGAATTTACATCCATTTTATAAGTTTTGAAATATTTGAAAGTTGTGAAAGCTAAGAAAATTTAGATTGCTTCCATCCAGGAAACAAGTCCATGTCTCTTCAAAATAAATACCTTCAATCTGAGTGTAACCTTTGCAAACCAATCTTTCCTTATTTCTCATTACTTTTCCATTTTCATCCATCTTGTCTAGAACACCCACTTAGTTCCAATTACATTTTTTTCTACTGATCTAGGCACAAGTTCCCAAGTTTGATTTTTCTCTATCTAATCAAGTTCTTCTTTCATTGCCTTCACCAAATTTTGATCATTGCATGCTTCTTCCACATTCTTTGGATCAAATTATGAGAGTAGACAGAGTGATACTTGCTCTTGAGTTGCTTTGCTTCTTATGATAATTATCTTATACTTATCTTCAATAATCTATTTTTCTGAGTTATTTTTCTATACATACCTTGGAGTTTTACCTATAGTTGTTAGACCCTCCTTTGTCTATTATTATTCTTCTTCTTCTTTCTTATCCTTCTCTCCTTTTTCATTTGAGTTTTTTGATTCATATTCAATAATCTTGTCAAGAATTCTTTGAGTATCTTCATCCACTTTCACATTCCCAAGTTCAACCATCTTGTCCAGTCTCTTGTTGTAACATCAATATGCTTTACTTCTTGTAGAGTAACCCAAGAATATGCTTTCATTAGTTCTACTATCGAACTTTCTAGGATTGTCCTCATCTTTCTTGATGTAGCATTTGCTTCAAAAAGATTTGAAGTATTTTACTGTGGGAGCTCTTCCATGCCATAGCTCATATGTCTTTCCATACTTCCTTTGGAACATTACTCTATGAAGGGTGTATACTACTATGTGTATATATTCTCTCCAATAGACCTGTGGTAATTATGCTTCCATGATCATAGTTCTAGTTGCTTCCTAAACTATCCGGTTCATTCTTTCCACTACACCATTCTAGTAAGGTTCTCTAGGGGTAGATAAATGTCTTTTAATGCCATGCTTTTCACAGTATTTGTTGAATTAATTAGAAGTAAATTCTCCTCCTCTATCAAATCCTAAAAACTTGATTTTTCTATCAAATTCATTCTTAACTCTTCCCTTGAGAATCTTGAACTTTTCTAACACCTCTGATTTTCCTTACAAAAATGAAACCCAATTAAATCTAGAATAATCAGATCTATTAAAAGCATGGAATACTTCTCACCTTGTAAGCTTCTTGTTTTGGTCGGACCCCATAGGTAAGTGGGGTAAATGGAACAAGAAGAGTCCATGAAACGTGGAAGTTTTTTCCTTAGGCAAAAAAATGAAATTGGCTTGCAAAAAATAGGATCCCATTTTTAAAAAGCAAGATCTCGTTTAGCTTTGAGATCCCGAACCTAAATTTAAAAAAGGGGATCCCATTTTGAAAAAATCCATTTTTGAAAATTTTCAAAACAAGATCCCATTTTGAAAAATTTCCAAAATGTAAATTTTCAGCAGGTTAGTTTTGAAAACTTCCAATTTTGAAAAATTTCCCTTTTGAAAAAATTTTCAAAACAAGATCTCGTTTTGAAAACTTTCCATTTTTGGAAACTCTCTATTTTTGGTAATTTTTCAAAACAACATCCCATTTTGTAGAACTATAAAAACAATGTTTTTCTAATGAAACATGATCTTGTTTTAAAATAGGATCCCATTTTTTAAGATACAAATTTTTGGTTGATTTTTCTGGCTTGTTTTTTGGTTTGAGAAATGGCTTGGGAACCCAAACCTAAGCTTTCGACCTAGTTTGATCTACAACTTGAAGGTCATGTTAATGTCGTGGGAAAATAGTGACTTTGGACATATGTCTGAAGACCTATTTTGTAGAATTTTTCTACGAAATTAAAACCCATTTTAAATGAGACAATGCAAATTCCAAATATGTAATTTTTTTTATATTTTGATTATTTTTTCTATTTTTCAATTAATTTCTAATGAAACTAGTCCATAAACTTGAATTATCAGAGTTTTTTAGTATTTTAATAATTTTTAATCAACATAACATTTTGACAAACGGATTGCACGAGAACAAACTTCAGACAATTATTTTCAATTTTAAAAAAATAGACAATGATAAGTTTAGGTCATCTTATGCATGTCGTACATGACAATTTTTCAAAACAAAAAATATACCTAATAAAAAATTAACAAAAAAAAAAATTAGTAAAAAATTACAAAAAAATATAGAAAACAAGCTTCAGTGAGTCACAAATATTTTCCCAAAAGGATTTAGAAAAATACGATAATTTAGGTCAAAATATGGATGTCGTACATGTGCATGGTATGGTAAAAGAAAGTGACTTTTAAATAGTGGTTTTTAGAAATGCCTATTGAAACTCAATTTGTAGAATCTGGGTATTGAAATAAATTAAATATTTTACAACTAGAATCTAAGTACTCAATTTTATGATTAGTGACCATTTTGAAGATTTCATCTCTAAGTGCTTCAAATTTTAAGGTCAAATGTGTCAAATTCTAAAAACTCGGGGAAAACACTTCCAATTTTTTGGCCAAAAAGTGGACTCAACTTCTTGCCAACACCCAGTGTGTATAAGGTCCAAGAATCTGGTAGATGATTCTTCTTTTCTTCAAAATGTTTCTTTGGTCTTCTTTCCTTCTTAACATCCTTTGTAGATAGTATTATTTGGTTTGGTCTGTCTTGGAAAATCTCTAACTAATCTTGATGAACTTATCCTTACCAAATTTTTGAAGTTGATGTTACACACCTCTGGTTCCAAAGCCAACTGTCATTGGACTAAGATACTAAGCATATTTTTCTAGCTCCTTCCAACTGATACATATTCCCACTTGTTCTTTTTCCATCTGCAATAACATTTCTAGATCTCTTCCGGATCTCACAACCATCATCTTCAAACACCACACTATAGCCATTTTCGCACATATTTCCAACACTTAGAAGATTAAGATATAATCCCTTCACATAGTAAACATTTTAAGTGTTATTATTTCCATAAAATTTAATATAACCAATTCAAACAATCTATTTTGTTTATCATCACCAAATATAATAGAACCTCCATATTCCTCAAGCTTCACAAACTTGCTTTTATCACCGGTCATATGATTCGAACATCCATTATCAATCTGCCATTCATCTTGGTTTATTTTAATAAAAATGTAGATTCAAAAAAAATATTATAGATATAAAATCTAGGTTCATCCTTTTCCACAAATAAAAAAACAATATTCATGATCCGATTCATCATTTAAAATGCTAACATTCTCATTGACATAATAGGCCTTTTTATTGATCTTTTTAAAATTTCCCCTTTTCCTTTCTCTAGACACTTAGTTGGTAGATGACCAATCTTTCCACATCTAAAGCATTTAAGAGGTAACATACCTTTGTAATTATCAGTACCTTTCTTCAGTTTCCTTATGAAATTTTCTTCCAACTCTAAACTTTCACTATCTGGATCATCTTCTAACTTTGTGGCTTTGAAGGTTGTTTTAGATTTCTCCTTTTCCTTTCCAATTTTTCTCATTTCAAATACGGTCAAGGTGCCAAATAAGTGCTCTCTAGTGAATTTCATTGGATCATGGACTTCCTCAATGGTTGAGATTTTGTCATTGTAGCTCTCTAGTAGGGTCACTAGAATCTTCTCCATTATATCTTCATATGTTAGAGTTCCTCCTTGATTTTTGACTTTATTTAATCCATTGTCAACCCTCTGAAAGTAAATTTCTATATCCTCACCTTCTTCCACCCTCAAGTTCTCATATTTGTGCTTAGCTATTAACTTCTTTGATAATTTGACTCTTACATTTCCTTCATATATATTTTTTAATTTTTCCCAAAATTCATAAGTAGTTCCCAATGAAATAACTTTTTTTAGGTCAGTCTTAGATAAAGCACTATAGATTGCATACCTTTCATTTTTCATTCTCTTCATAGGATGAAATTTCATCAGTAGTAGAAAAACCTTTTGTCGGTTCAACATATTTTGTCTCAATATCTTTCCAAGTCTTATAACGAAGAGAGATTAGGCAACCTCTCATCTACACTTTCTAGAAAATGTAGTCAGATCCAAGGATTTTCAATTTGTGCATCATTGAATCTACCCCAAGTGGTTAATCTCTTCTTTGAGGAACCTGACACTAATAAAAATTGTTAAATAGTCTAGATAATTGAGATGTGGGTGAATCAGTTATCTTCAAACAATTTTATTCAATTTAATTAATATGGATCAAAATTAAATCAATAAGATATTAATGAACATGAAAGAAAAAGACAACACCATATGCAATGAACACGAAAAATTACATGGAAGCCAAATAAGGGAAAAAACATGAAGAATAATAATTCTTAATTATAAAGCATTGGTAAAGGTGACACTAGTTATGGTTATTTTTACAAAGGCTCACTGCCAAGTTGCTCACTAGTGGTTGGGTTGACTTTTTGACTATTATAGAGATGCAAAAAGACCCATTGCCAAAAGAAAGAGGCTCACTACCTACAGAAAATGGCTCACTTCTAATAGAAGAATGATTAAAGGGAATCCACAACTGAAAGAACTATCACCAACAACACTAGATAGAATCTCACTATCTGCTACCTCTAATCATACACTTTTTCACACTTACCAATGGTTGGATATTTAGATTCAAATGAACATAACACTTTCTTGCATCAAACAAAATGATCTTATACTTATACCATTACAAGCCTTCATAATCTCTCAATTCAGCCAAACACAATTTCACAATTCCTAAGTCGTCCAAGTACAATTTGAAATAGGTCACCACAAAAACATTCATGCAGTAGAGAGAAATGAAAAGTGGACCAAAAATTGCCTCCTTGCTCAAATCAACACGCTACATGATATTTAGAACCAAAGAATAATATATACATGTTACAATGCAAACCATGTGGTGGAGCACATTGACCAACTACCAGATTGGTCTAGACCCAAAAGAATGTATCTTATTGTGTTAGAAGAGGAATGGTACTAGGAGAGATACAACCTAGAAAATAGATCTTTACAACATGACATTAGGAACTAGGCCAATCCGGATAACCAAGGCACAAAGACAGAGCTTTGATAAAAAAACCAAGATATGTTGACATCATTGACAGCCATTAATGACAGCAAGCAATCAACATCATCTCAACAAATTCCAAAAAAATTCCTATATTTTATCCAACTAAAAATGTTAACAAATTTTATAAACTTCTATTCATAATATTTTATTGATCGATTTGTCTATGGGTAATATTTTCAATATGATTTCATCTTGTTGCACACTATCTTACAAAATTGACCAACAAACTTAGTGTCTCTATCTAATAAAATATGTCTTAGCCACCAATGGGATATCAAAACTTCTTTGGAAAATAAATCAACTACTTGTATTGAATCACTATTCTTCTTAGATAAAATTAAGTGTTTCATTTTCAAAAATATATTTACAATAAAAATTATAAAATAATTCCCCTCTATATTCTAGGAAACACTAATACACAATACATCTTATACCCAAGTTGTAAGGTTTCTCTAAAATTGTAATGGTTGCTAAAATAAAATATTTTGACTACTTCCTTTTTGAATATAACAAACACTATAACCTTGAACTAATTTTATTATATATATATATACATTCTAAAAATAGATCATTCTTACTAATGAAACTATCATATCTACTGTAGAATGTCTCGGTAAATAACTACTATGTGTTTCCTTGACCAAAATTTTCCTTTCCAAGATTCTTGGAATACACTAGCGATTGCCATTGAACAACATAGCATTCGTAATCAAATAATCAAGACAATTTTATAAAAAATTAACATTTTTTTCATGCTTTACATGCTTAAAAAAAATCAAAAGAAAATTCATACAAATGTTTAAAGTTGTCATATGCCAATATCTTAACTCTTTTCCCAATTTGGAAATTGTGTTTCCTAATTATTATAGTCATAAATTAATTTGATTTCCCACTCCTATTATTCAAAGTATAAGTTTAAATCTACATACATCATATGTATCTTACATGTCTATAATTTTTCTTAATTGTGTTAGGATTCCCAAAAAAGATCATAACAATACAAACCTTGTGCTTCCACAAAAATAAAATTGCACACAATGATCAACCTAATTCATATTAGGGTTAATTTTAATGTAGAATGATCTTTCTTAAATAAGCAAGAAATATGCTATCCACCTATCACATGGATTGAAAACAACCCCATGATGTGGCATAAATGATAAGATAAGTGTCCTATAGGTCTCAACCTTACTATTGGAATCTACAAACCAACAACCTATTTGACCAAGTCATCAACCTTGATGCCACGTGTTGAGCTACCTTTGGGGCGAAATGGAAATTCTTCCAACCTCAAAAAGGTAGTGCATTAGGTTAACCAAATAACTTGGTAGCCTCTAAAGGTATAAAAGGTTGCACATTTAGTTAGACAAGATGGTGTTTAACCTTATCAACTCAAGTACACTTAAGTATAGTGAATAGATAAATTATTCACTCTAACAGCCACCTTAACTGATACTTGGGGAGATCACAAAAGTGGAAATATATAGAAATGAAATGGATCCTAGCAAGGAATCCATGTTAGGTACCCATATACAATGCATTCCCCCACAAATGTAGAAAATGGAGAAACCCAATGGGAACAAAACTCCTCTCCCAAAAAGAGAAAGAGAAGGATTTAAGACCTTGTAAGAGGATATCCCATGATGATAGAAACATGATGATGAAGAAATCTAGATGCATGTAGAAGTTCTAAACTCTATTGAAGATGAACCAATGTTTTCTAGAATAAATGAATCTCGAATAAATCCAAATCAAGATAAGAGATACAAAACACTACATGAGTGAACATTGGAACACTACTGACCCATGTACACTAAGACAATAAAAATATGTGAAGTTGAAAATATAGATAGTGCTATTATTAGGAGTACTAGTATCTCAAAAAACATGATCCTCTGAAATAATCCTCCATATGAGAGATGAAGATAGAAGGTTCATGAAACCTCCCAGAAAAATATTCATCCACTACTTCATTTAAAGAAGCATTAGCATGATAGTGTCATACTAGTCCCTTAATACTATGAGAATAATAAGGTCATCTGAATTTAGGCATAAGAATGTGGAAAAAATATATAAATGTGTAAGAAACTTAAAAAGGGTTTGCATCAAGGCACACTTGTATGAGGCAAGAATCATGAGGATCTATAACTATGATGTCAAATCAATATAAGAATTAGGAAAATCTAGGAGATAAAAGATAAGATATGAACAACACACAATATTATATTTAGATGACCTAAATTACAATGAGTAAAATGGCTTGTATATATATGAAAAGATGAGGCAATCCACCTATGATGAGGATTTACAAGATCCCCACGATGGGGCATAAATGGGTAGACAAGTTTCTGATAGGTGTCATCCTTAGGATCACTTGGAGTTTGCAAACCAACAACCTATTTCAGTAGGTCTTCAACCTTTATGCCAAGTGTTGAGTGACCTTTAAGCTATGATGGAATGCATTTTAGCCTAAAAAGGTAGCACATGAGGTTTACCATACAACTTGGTAACCTCTGGAGGTCTAAAATATTGCACATTCAGTTAGACAAGATAGTTTCTAACCTCATCAACTTAAGTAAAATTAAGTATATTGAATAGATAAATTATTCAATCTAACACCCCCATCAAGTGATACTTTTGGAGATCAAAAAACTACAAATAGATAGAAATGAAATGGGTCCTTAGTAGGAAGCCATTTGAGGTACCCAGATACAATGCATTCTCTCACAAATGGAGAAAAAGTAGAAAATCCAATGGGAACAAAACTCCTCTCATTCAACATTCAATATTGCCAACATAGTCAGCATTCGATATCACTAAGAATCCTTACAATTGACAAGAGGTTATATTGAGTTCACCTGTTGCATCAAATTTAGTTTTCCTTTCAGAAAGACTATCACTCTTCGGTGAGACCACATACCAATATCCTAAGTCACACCGAAGAGTCATTTTGTCGATAGGACATACTACTCTCGCCACGACCTCATGTCGAGCCTTCAAGTTAATCAGAGTGCATCCACTAGTTGGCGAGACTCATCAATTTCGCCAAGAATTCATACCGAGGTCCTAAGTCATACCGAAACATTAGCTTTTCCATAGGAACCCATCTATCGCTAAGACATTCAACTATCGCCAAGAGGTTTCATCGAGATCCTCAAGTTTCACCAAAGCACCTGATAGTCAGCAAGACATTCATCTTTCAGCAAGAGTTTACTCTAAGAACAACATGTCATACCAAGTTGACAAGACATTTGACCTTTGCCAAGACCTTTCACCAATTGCCTTGAGCTACTATGATGACTTCAATTGTATCCCCATTGGAGTGACCTTCCATTCTCACTGAGACTTCTCCCCAAGACCCTTGTGTTACCCCAATAGCCATATGCTATCGGTGAGACATTCTTTAATTGTTGGGACTTCTTCCTGAGCGATCAAGTAACCCTGAAGACACCAATCATTGTGAGTCTCCTCGAAGCCTGATAAGAACATACTATTAGCCATAGGTCTCCACATGGTAAGAGGTCACACTGAACATAACATGTCACACCAAAGACTCTAAAGTGTAACTGTTCGGCAAGACTTTTGCAAGGTCACAAGGACCTATACAAAACATAAAGCTACAAATCTGCTCATTGACCAGACATAGAATATGTCACACTGACTTGGGTCCAATAGAGGTTTTAGCCTATGGGATTGAGACACATATTTCCAACAGTGATTAGATTTAGTGGTATAATTTTATTGATTTAATGTGATTTGTTGTTGATATCATGAAGATGATTTTTAGATGTAACAACGATTTCTTAATGTTGAATTGTGATGTGATTAATTGAATTATCAGTTGCAGTAAAGTATTTCTTCTCATGGGTTTGATTATCAACAACCTCAATATGGAAAATGGTAGAATCATAGACATAGTTCACATTTTTTCCTTTGGTGTTTGATAAAGAGAATTCCCCTTTTTTGTAGTTTGGAAAAAGGATTCTTGAATGCTCCATGATCAACATTTTTTTGGGGTCATGTTGGATGTTGTGTTTGTGTTGTTGATATATGGTTTTCATTGATGTCAACACTATTAGCATTATCGTATTGAAGGTTGTATATGTTGAGGATATTGAGAAAAATTTTAAAGCAAGAGTTGTAGGTTTCTAGTGGAGCAGTGAAGGTCATGAAGGTATTTTGTTCTGTACACTGAAGATCAATTGTTGTGGAATAAAGGGTTTATTTCTAAGAGTATCTAGTTCATCTACTAGAAGTTTTAGAGGTCCGTGTGAAGATTTGATTGTGTTATGAACAATTGTGTTCGGAGAGTATTTTTGTGGGTTATGTCAGTGTTCCTAATTGAATTTTATGTGTTTTTGGTAATTTCTTTTGCTGCAAATGATTGTCTATTAGTTTTTGTTGTTTGTGGATGCTTCTAGATCATTCTCCATCATTGTTGTACATTTGCATTGATCGGTATGCTCGTGGTCAAATATTTTTGTTGTGCATGTTCTGGTTTTCATGTTCTTGGATGACATGATGGTGGTAACGTGTTGTGGATCCTTGGAGATTGTAATTTGAATTTTTGGTGTGCTTGTGGGTATTTTTTGGGTCACATCATTGTATTGGCTGATGTTGTTTAATCCACATTGAAAATTTATTTGTAAATTTGGGTTGACATTGAAAATATGTTTCATATTTTTGGTCGACTAAGTTGCTAATGTAATTCCATGTAGCAGATATATATGAGTGATTGGTTGAGAAAAGTAAGTGTGCATAAGAGAATTTATTCTATAGAAAGTGTAGATGTGTGAATATTGATCTAATCATTCGATTGCATAGCAGATTGAGAAGAAGTTTGAGAAAAGTGTGAAGAAGGTTTTTGTGCTTAACTAGAACTATAACTAGGCTTGTGAAGAAGCTATTTTCTCAGTTCATACCCTCCAGATCTAATCCGTATTGTTGTGTATTGCTAGGGAGTGAGCCCTCTTGTGTTTGAGTAGTGAGCTCTAGCTAGTGTGTCTGAATACATGTGCATTCCCATTATTTTTCTTATAGTTTTAACGGGGTTTAATATTGTGGACTAACATCCACTATGGTTTTTTTCCTAACAGGGTTTCCACATAAAAGGATTGGTGTTCTTTGTGTTTCTAATGTGTTGATTGTTCATGGTTTATTGTTCATTCATCAAATATGAGATTAAGTTAAGTAAAGTTTGAAAAGTCTTAATATTATGTGACAACTGAATCACACCCCCCCTCCTCGTTGTTTGTCCTTGTTTTTCCAACAATTTGTATCAAAGAAGGTTCCTTTGAAGAAGTTTAAAAGCTTGAGGTTATTTGAGATGGAATCATAGGACAGTCCTAGATTCGATGAAACAAACTAATCATTGTGGAAAACTAGGATGGAGTGTCATTTGAGGTGTATTGGTGAACCCTTCATGAAGATTACAAAGAACATGATATATTTTATTCCTCAGAATGGTCCTTCCACTGTTGATGAGATTAAAGAGGTTGAGAATAATGTTAGGGTTATGGAAGCTTTATTGAGTTCTCTAAAAATTCGTAAATGAAAAATGTGATAGGTGTGAAGAAAAATCATGAGATGTGGGTGAAGCTGGACACTTTTTATTATGAGATGTACCTATGAAGATGGCTAAGCTACAAAGTTTAAAAGAAAAGTATGAAAATTTGAAGGTGGGTGAGGATGAAAATATTTCCTCGTTTATGCAAAGAGTAAATGAAATACTGATGGGTGTTAGATGTGTTGGTGGTACCTTGTATGAGGAATAAATTGTAGCTAAAGTGCCCAAATCATGCCTCACTCTTACAAACCAAAGGCTTATTCTATTGAAGAAACTAGATCACCGATGAATGTGACAAGGGATACACTGATTGGTAAGCTTGTTGCCTTTGATTTGATCGAATTTGGTGAATCTGTTCCCAAGACTAAAACTGCATTTAAGGCTACTGTATCTGGAAGAAACAAGCAAAGATATGATTTGGGAGAGAGTTCTAGAAAGACATTCAAGTATGAGGAAGAAATGAAATAGCTTGAAGATGAAGAAAGAGAAGTAGAAGAATTGGAAGCATTGATTGTGAAGAAAGAAGACAGATGGCAAGGTAAGTATAAAGGAATGTTTCCTATCAAATTTTTTTCTTGCAGTAAAATAGGTCATTTTGCATTAAGGTGTCCTGAAAGAGTTCCTAGATCTAAGCCTTACAAATCTAGATTTCAAAAGAAATGCTATTTTGCTAAAGAAGGTGTGACTAATCAAGAGTCTGATAAAGATAACGGAAATGAAGATGATGGGTTTTCATTGCTATCAAGGAAAATAGTCTAGTGGCTACTGAATTTGCTAAAGTTGAGAAAGCTCTTGCAGCCAAAATTGAAGAAACGAATGAGTGGGTCATTGACAATGGATGCTAACATCATATGACTGATGAAAAAATAAAATTTGTAAGTCTAGAGAATTATGATGGTGGGGTTGTAAGATTTGGCATTAACAATTCTTGTGTGATTGTTGGCAAAGGATCTATTTTTCTTAGTGTTAAGCATAACACTAATGATGTTCTTTATGTTGAAGGATTGAAGCACAACCTATTGAGTGTTTGATAGATGGTGGACAAGGGTTATGATCTTCAATTCAAAGATGGAAGATGCAGGAGATTTAGAAGTTTTGGAAATATAATTGCATCAGGTAAATAGACAAAAGGTAATATTTTTCACTTGAATGCTGCTAGTGAAAGTTGTTTAATTTCCCAAGTAGATGAAAGTTGGTTATGGCATAGAAGGTTGTGTCATGTGAATTTTCATATCATTGTCAAAGTAAGTTCCACTCAAGTAGTAAGAGATCTACCTAAGCTAGTGAAGCCTACTAACATGATTTGCAAGGAGTGTCATATGGGAAAATAGACTATAGTCTCTTTTAAGAGAAAACAACATCATTAAAATGGATCACTGGAGTTGGTACATACTGGTCTTTGTGGTCCCTCTAGAGTCAGAAGTCTCCATGGAGAAAGGTAATTTATGTTGCTTATTGATGATTATTTTAGGATGATATTGGTTTCTTTCTTAAGAGAAAAATGTGAAGCATTAGAAAAGTTCAAAAGTTTCAAAGCTATGGTAGAGAATGAGAGAGGTGTGAAAATCAAATGCTTAAGGTAGGATAGAGGTGGTGAGTTCACCTCCAGGGAGTTTAATTCTTTTTGTTAAGAGCATGGAATCATAAGACAATTATTTGCTCCTCGAACCCCTCAATAGAATGGAGTTGTAGAGAGGAAGAACAAAAAAAATTGGATGTTGCCAAAACAATGATGATTGAAGGAAATGTGCCTCACATCTATTGGAGTGAAGCTGTAAGCACTATTGTGTACACTTTGAACCAGGTAAATGTAAATGGAAATTCTGGTAAGACTCTTTTTGAACTATGGTTTGGTTATAAGCCTCCTATTAAGCATTTGAAGATTTTGGAAGTAAATGCTACATTCAAAGAGATGGGGATATAGGAAAGTTTGATGCAAGAAGTGATGAAGGAATATTTCTAGGCTACTCTACTAAAAGCAAGGCCTACTGGTGCTATAACAAAAGATTAAGAAAAATGGTTGAGAGTGAAAATGCCAAAGTTGATGAGGACTCTACTAAATCATCCAGATATTGTGGATATGATTCAGATGACTAGGAATATAGCACAAACAAAGGGAAGAATTCTCAGAAACAGAATCAACTTCAAATTGTGTTGTAGTGTCCCTCCACTCTCACCTTGGATGTGTAGGTAATCTGGCTAAAGAATCTGAGGAGGAAGATGGAACCAAAAGTTCTGATGGAGCTTTAGTGAGTATGATGAAATACAGGATTAAAAGCCTCGATTCGGGGCGAGCACAAAATTAACTCAACGGGTACGACGTTGTAAAAAGGAAGTATCTCTGTCCCAAGTCCTTCACATCGTTAGGAGTTTTGTAGTTTCATGTGTTGACCTTGTCCTGGCCTTTATTTGATTTATTTATTTAATTTATGGTTAGCTGTTATTTAATTTAATTTTTATTCTTTTTGGAATTAATTAGTGTTATTTTGAGGTTATTTAATCATCTTGATTTTATAAGATTAATTAATGTCAGTTTTGTTTATTTAATTAATTATGATTTAGTGGGTATTGAATTTTAATTATACGTAATCAAAAGCTATTTAATTACTAAAAAGCTTGTTTTAGTTGAATTTTAGAAAAGTGTGGTGATAATTAGAAATTATCCTTTTCAATCTTATTAAATCAGAAAAGCTAAAGATATTATCTTGTGGGGACATTTTGAGAATAGAATTAATTCTAAACTTATTTATTTTTATTTATTTATTTATTTATTTTGGAGAGATAATGAGTGAGCTGTTAAAGCAGAAAAGGAACCAATGCATCGTTTGATTTTTTGTTAAAAAAGGAATTTTAAATGTTAAAAGGGTGAGAACAATTTTTAAAAAAAAAAAAAAAAAGGAAAAGAAAGAAAAATATTTTTCTTTTTTGGGGGAATACAATTAGAGGCGGAGATCAATCGCAGGGGAGGGGAGAAAAATTTAGGGACGGAAGAATTTCTGAGGGATTTTGTTTTGTTTTTGGGGAATGAAAACTCTGCTGGAGATGAGTTGTTTTGGGGGAATGGATCGTTGAAGGAGAAGAAAACCAAGGGCTGGTTCGGTGCAAATGAGGACCTCCTGATACTCATGCATGCTTGAGAGCTCCCAATTGTTAGGTATTCATCTTATAGCAAATAGGATTACCATTTCTGCACGCATCACTTTTTAGGATAGGGTCTTATTCTAACCATCATCTATAATTGCTTGGAAGTATCTTAAGCCTTTTATCCAACCATTTGTTGTGCCCCTCCCAACTTTTTCTTGACCCTTACTTGAATGGATAGAGCAGATATTAGCTTTTCCAACAAGTTCTTTGCAGAGATTTTATTCATTTGATTTCGTTTGATCTGCTCTGTCTTGGTGGCCGATGATTATGTTAATGATAAATGCATTTGTTTAGAGGATCTGAAGCTTTCCCATTAAGTCTATTGTGTTGCCTTTCCTTGTTTGTTGCATATGATTTCCTAAGCTCAAATTTCTCTCTTATTCCAACGACATCCTCCTTTCCTGGCGGCTGCCAACTCCTTTTGCTTTAATGTATCATAGCACGAGCTTACTTTTCTGATTGTTTCATTTCGCATCACCTATATTCTCCATAAGAACATTGTACCTTTTTAACATGATGGAAATGGTTCGCATATCTCCAAATAAAGTTCTCTAGCAACTTATGCAAATTGATATTTATGCTCGCATCCGATTAGTGTTCTCCAATGCCCCTAATCTCTGCGAAATTTCTCAAGCCAAAGTTGATCATTTGTACAATTATTAGGCTCCTTCCATTTTGGTGTTAGCAATATTGTTATTTCTCCGTCATTGATTGTAATTCTGAGCGCTTTTCAAATGCTAGGATCTGTGCGCCCTCCTTGTCTTTCTACTTTTAGACTTCATATATTATGTTTTCACCCCCTCTGTAGTGTTCACTGATTAGCTTTTGTGGTTAGAATCTAGTTCATATCCATTCGATTATGTATTTGTAAATATGCATGGGTCTTGATTTTGAGGGAAACATGATGTTAATTGATAGGTATTTATATGTTTGTGTTAACTTTGAAGAAACCCCATGTGTTGTTTTATAAACATCATTTAGTTAAAATTGGATGTACAGATCTAAGTAAGACGCGTAGATGGGTATTACTGCATATATAGATACCCAACTCTCTCTCACAGTCTTATACTAGGATAAGTGGCCCTACACCCGCCATTTTCATTTGCTTGAAATTTTCTAAAGCCATTAAGTTGGATTCGATGCTTTCAGTTTGGTAGTTGATAAAATGCTTTATGTAAAGAATTCTATATGTAAGCTTTATGTTAATAGCCGATACATGTCCAGCTATGTTGATCTTGTCATTGAACAAATCCAATTGTACGTATTCCTACATCATGGCATTTCTCCAAGACCACGATTTTAATAGGTTGACATCATCTCAAGGTTATCCAGGGCCCTTTTTATGGCGTTGCCTAGTTGTCCTATCAATCTCCAATGAATGTTATTCATTCAGGTCTCTAAGTTGTCGTTGCCAGTGTCTTTCCCCCTGTATTGTATTCCTTCCTGTAGGCATCGTGCCATTATGTTGTATATGTGTTTTCTCTTGCTTCATCGTGGAGACTGATCACTTTGGCTCGTGGAATTCGATTAGCTCGCAACCTTTAAAATAATTTCCATACAGAAATACGTGTTATAGAGCACCTTGTGTAAGCCTAAGAAAATGTATTTTGTGTGTGTCCCTCTATCTTATCATCCAAAGAGGTCACAGGTAGGTGCTCTGTCAGCACTTCAAACGCCTTCTCTTTGTTTCCTGTATACCGTACATGTCCACCAAAGTAATTCATACTTTTAACAAAAGGTAGGTCAAGTTCTTGTAATGCAAGCCTTCGTAAGAGGCCACTAAGCTTGGGAACCTATATCTCTAGCTTGACCTCTATATGATTAACCACCTATTATAGAATATCTAAAGTTGGTCTTAATTTGATAAATCTATTATATATGTTATATTATATTCTGAGTCTATATTATAACTCGCATCTTGTTAGTATTATATTTTAAACGATGAAATAAAGTGTCATTTGGTAAAAGGTTTAAATTGAATAGTTGTTATTTATGTGGACATTTAAAATACTAGGTAAAAGAAATGTGTAGTTAATTAAGGGGAAGATATGTTATTAAAGTTAAATAATTTAAGGTAAATATCAACTGACTAGGTTTTAAATAGAAGTTGATAACGATAGACTTAACTTCAATACAAAGTGTAAATCAAGAAAGTTACTTCTATTGCATTATAGTAATTAGAAGCATCTAATATTTTCTACTCCATTTAGATTGATTGCAAATATAACACTAGGAATTAATGTTTAAAAGTTTGGTTGTATGGGTGTTATGTTTATTATACATGGAAGTGGTGTGTAATTTCTTGGGTAGGCTTCTCATTATCAATAATTCTTGTTCAATTTCTTTACAAGTCCATTTTATGATAGAGTGAAGCAGATATTGAACTTTGCATAATTCAATGTTCAATTGTTAAAGATTTCATTGTTCTTACTACATTCAATTATTATTATAGAATTTCCAAATAAGTAAATTTATCTTTAGTTGGATATTAAGTTGCATTTCATTAGTTGAACCTAGTGGTTAAGATGTATGATAAGAGAGTAGAATTAATGCCTTGTTTTAAAGGAATTAATGCCTTATTTTAATTGTTTTTTCCTCGAAATAGAATTTAAGTTGTAGGGTAATTATAATTATTATTTTGTTGTCATTATTAATACATATATATATAAATATTTTAATAAGTGATGAGTGAAGGTTTAATTTAAGTAAGATTTATCATTATGATTATTATAAACATAGAGATTTTATTGTTTGAAAATTTATTATAAATGCGCACGTCTGAATGTTGAATAATGTTACTATTGCAACCGTGTATTGAATTAGTGTAGTGGTGGGATTGTAGCCTATTTATGAAATTAGACAATTAGAAATATAAGTTCCCATTGTAATGAAAAGTAGATAAATAATGGTAATGTAATCAAGGGGGAAATTTGCTTAATTTCTCAATATTAAATATGAGTAGCGTTGTATTCTTTTGTAAATTATTTAATAGATGAAGCACCGAATTTTGAGAACACTTGTGGTTGTTGTCATGATTGATTCCTATATTGGAGTAGGCTATTTTTATTTTATTTTTGCAAGGATATGCTTACCTAGTTCTTCAGTCTTCGGCTTCACCTAAGTGGGCGGCAGCTGCCTTAGAAACTATCTGGGGTGATGGACGCTAGAAACGGTTGCATACCCACTCTTCTCTAGTATGTAATTTTTGTATGGGTCACATAATGCTTATGAATAGAGGTTTGAGTTTAGCGTGTATTTGTGGTGTTGTGTTACTTTTGTTTTGGGGTAGATTCCTCCTTGAATGTCTTATGAGTGAACCCTTGGTTGGTCAGTCAATGAGTTGGAGCAGCTCAAGTTGTCGAACTACGGTGCCTCTGTGAATTATATACGTAGGCAAGGCCATCGAGTGATGAGCTCCCGAGGCATTAGGTCGGGCCCCTAGGACTATTCTTCTGAGTCATGTTCGAGTCTTGTAATTTATTTCTAATAACATAAAAGCTGCCATTGATTTATATAGCTTCTCTTAGTGATCACGTGCTAACTATCTTTGTTCTGAAGTGTGTGCCAAGTCATGTAGACCTTGCAAGTATAGGCATTGGGAGCAAGGACTTGTTGATTAAATAGGATGTAAGAGGTATGTTAAGCTGACCTAAGTAAGTAGACCCTATTGCCAAGTTAGTAAATCACTTCTATCTTTTCTTGTAGCTTGTGTGATCATTGAGTATAGCTATAAGTAGGGAATAGTGTTGTTGTTATCTTTGTTTTGTTGTTAGTTGTTTGTGAAGTAACCTCACATGCCCCAGAGAACTAAGTGTACTAGTGTAATGTAAGGTGTTATATGTTTATGGTTAATGTTCTTGTATGTTCAATTGTAATGTTTAAAAAAAAAAAATTGTTTGCTTTGTCTGTGTTCTCTGGGTTGCATGACGGGCGTTACATGTGCCATATGTTCAGGTAATATAACTTCCATTTGTTTCAATAAATCAAGGTAGTCAGGAAGGAGAGAAAAGTGAAAGTGCATAGAAAATAATAGAAGAACCAAAAATTTGAGAGAATCCTAAAAATTTGAGGTATGCGAAGCTAAATCATTCTGAAAATAAAATTATAGGAGACAAGAATAAAGGTGTGCAAAATAGAAGAAAGATTACAAAAGAGTATTGCATGATTTCTAAGATTGAGCCTAAAGATATCAATGAAGCCTACAGTGATGAACATTGGATGGAAGCTATGAAAGAAGAACTAATGTAGATTGAAAAGAATGATACATGGACACTTGGTCCCAAACCTAAAGGTAAAAATGGGATTGGTACTAAATGGGTCTTTCAGAAAAAGTTGAATGAACAAAGTGAAGTGGCCCAGAATAAAGCAAGAATGGTATGTAAAGGGTATTCACAAATGGAAGGTATGATTTTGAAGAAACCTTTTCCCTTGTAGGGTATGTGCAGGATCATCATGGAAAAAATAGGCCCTTAAGTGGCAAAAAAATTAGAAAAATTAGTGTTAGGAAACTTGACGTAAAATTTTGAATAAGTTATCTATATTATTTCAAAAATATGTAAGAATAGAATATGTAGAAAATTGAATTTAGTTTCTAAACTACTAGGTTTATTAAAAATAAATAAAATCTATTTGGTGAAAATTTGAAATTTCAATGCAGTAGTACTTAAATTTCAGGGAAAAAATAAGTAGTAGGTGTCTGTCTGACCACCCTTACCATAATAAAATGATAATATTTTTTTATAACATTTTATATATAAGTAGACGACTCATGTGTGGATGTGATGCATATTTTTTTGTAATTTTATTCAAAGTAAATAATTAATTATGATTTTTTAATTACAAATTTTAAAAAATATAAAAACTCATATGTCTGACCACCTTAACTTGGTCAAAACTTCATGAAATTTAATTTTTCCTTTTTTAATCCTATAATATGTGAAGCATAGAATGTGACACATATTTCATATTAAAAAAATGTGATACTATTTGAAAGTTATAGATGTTTTTCAATCAACCTATCAATCAGGACTTTAGTCATAATTCTAATAGAAAATGAATAATAATTACTTATTAAATTCAAATTAAAGCATAATTTATATTGGTAGAAAGCTAAGAATCTCCTCTAAAACCCTTTTCATTTCATCAATTTTGGGTAAAAAAAAAGTTGTCATCCACATACCCTACAAATACCCATAATATTGCCACTTTTTGGCCCATCATGATCTTGCACATACCCTATAGCCAAAATTGAAGTTGTAAGGTTATTTTTTTCTTATGCTACATATAAGAACTATAAATTTGATCAAATGGATGTGAAGTCAACCTTTCTGAATGGTGAGCTAGAAGAAGTATATATTGAACAGTCAGATAGATTTCAATTGACTAATAAGGAAAACATGGTTTGCGATTGAAGAAAGCTCTACGTGGATTTAAGCAAGCCCCTAGAGCCTGGTATGTTGGACTAGAGAAATATTTACTAAAGCTTGGGTTCAATAAAGGTACTACTGATAGCAACTTATATTTCAAGTTGGATCATGACAAAGAGTTGATTATTGAAGTCTTTGTTGATGACATTATTTTTGGAGGAGATGATAATCTATTTATGAAGTTTGCTAATGAAATGAAGAATGAATTTGAGATGATCACGATTGGAGAGATGAATTTCTTTCTTTAATTGCAAGTTACTTAGTTAGACAAGGGGATCTTCATGTTTCAGTCTAAATATGTGAGAGAGTTGTTAAAGAAGTTTGGCATGGATGACTCAAAACCTGTTGGTACTCCTATGGTAACCATATGTAAGTTAACACAAAATGATGATTCTCCAAAGGAAAATCAAAAAATATATAGTTCAATGTTTAGTGGATTGCTCTACTTACTCAAACCAGACCAAAAATTATGAATGTTGTTTGTATGGTTGGTAGATTTCAGGATGATCAAAGAGAATCTCATGTGACTGTTGTAAAGAGAATCTTCAGGTATCTAAAAGGAATAGTTGACTTTGGGATTTGGTACCCTAAGGATGTTGATCTTACTTTGAATGCATATACTAATGTGGATTGGGTAGGAGATTTAGATGATAGGAAGAGTACTAGTGATGGTGCTTCTTCCTATGGAATAAGTTATTGTCTTGGTTGAGAAAAAAGTAGAATTCCATTTCTCCATCTACTGCTGAGGCAAAGTATATTGTTGTTGCAAATAACTATACCCAAGTGATGTGGATGAAAGAAATGCTGAAAGATATTAGATTAGTATATGATGAACCTATTTCCATATACTATCATAACTCAATTGCAATTAAAATATCCAAGAATTTGTTGCTACAGTCTAAGAGCAAGCATATGTTAATAATGTTTCACTTCTTGATGGAAAAAGTGAATGAGAAAGAAGTCAGACTGGAGTATGTACCTACCAAAGAATAGATTGTAGACATTTTCACCAAACCATTGCCGAAGGATACTTTTGAGTATCTTAGAGGGATGATATGGATGATTAACCCTCCTAATATAAACTAGAGATGCATTTATTTGCACCAACTCGTGTGATTCATAGATATTTCCTAATCTGGATTCATGTTTCAATGGCTACTACTTAGGGGGAGTAGTCAAATGTGCAGATATGTGGCTCAAATTTTGTATGTGGAAGATAATACTTATCTTTTCCATTTATTTCAAAGGGGGAGAAGAGTCATGTGAAAAACTATTGCTTATCTGGAGTGAAGAGTCTTGTGGGGAGAAGATCATGTAGAAGAGGTTAAGGAAGAAGAGTCAGAATCTATGGGGGAGTAACTGTTGATTGAGAGTTGGGTTGATGGTGTTTTCACATCAAGTGTTGCCATCAATGCCCAAGGGGGAGATTGTTGGATGTTTTGGTTATCATTGATGTCAACACTATTTGCATTATGATATTCAAGGTTGTATATGTTGAGGATATTGAGAAAATTGTTAAAGGAAGAGTTCCAGGTTGTCAGTGGAGTAGTGAAGGTCATGAAGGTATTTTGTTTTGTACATTGTAGATCACTTGTTGTGGACTAAAGGGTTTATTATCAAGAGTATCTAGTTCATCTACCAAAAGTTTCAAAGGTCAATGTGAAAATTTGATTGTGCTATAAATAGTTGTGTTCTGATAGTATTTGTATGGGTTTTGTTAGTGCTCCTAATTGAATTTTATGTGTTTCTAGCAATTTTTGTTGTTTTGGATGATTTTTTGTTAGTTCTTGTTGTTTTTGGATGCTTCTTGATCATTCTCCATCATTGTTGTACATCCGCATTGATCGGTGTGCTTGTGGTCAAATATTTTTCTTCTGCATGTTCGGGTTTTCATGTTCCCAACCAACATGATGGTGGTAATATGTTGAGGATCCTTGGAGATTGAAATTTGAATGTTTCACATGCTTATGAATATTTTTTGGGTTGCATCATTGTATTTTCTGATGGTTTTTAGTCCACATTGAAAATTTATTTGTAAATTTAGGCTGAAATTGAAAATATGTTTTATATTTTCAGCCAACTAAGTTGTTGATGTAATTCCATGTTGGGGAGATATATGAGTGATTGGCTGAGCGAAGTTAGTGTGCATAAGAGAATGTATGCTAGAGAAAGTGCAGATGTGTGAATATTTATCTAATCATTCAATTGTAGAGCAGAGTGAGAAGAAGATTGAGTGAAGTGTGAAGAAGGTTGTCTATGCTTAACTGGAACTATAATTAGGCTTGTGAGGAAGTTCTTTTCTCAATTCATACCCTATGGATCTAATGTGTATTGCTATGTATTTTTGGCAGTGATCCCTCTTGTATTTTTCTTATACTTTCAACAGGGTATAATATTGTGGACTAACATGCACCCTAGTTTTTCCCCTAAGAGGGTTTCCACGTAAAAAATCTTGGTGTTCTCTATGTTTCTGATGTATTGATTATTCATGGTTTATTCTTCATTCATCAAATCTAAGATTAAGTTAAGTAAAGTTTTAAAAGTCTTAGTATTCTGTGACAATTGATTCACCCCCCTCTTAGTTGTTAGTACTTGTTTTTCCAATAGTTCCCTCTATTGATATTTCCTTTCTATCAATTAGATCTTGTATCAAATGTTTTAGTTGCATGCAATCATTTTTTTTGTGTCCTTTGTTGTGGAGAAAATCATTTAAGTGTGCATAATTCCACCAAGAGGGTTTAGCTATTGGTTCCCAATCTATTGCCTTTGGAAGTGTTATAATATTTGTTGCAAGAAGCTCCTTCAATGCTAATTCTAATGATTGTACCAAAGGTGTGAATCTTCTTCGATTTGATGATGTTTGATATGGTGGGGGTCTAAATTTAGCATTGCTTGGATTGATGTTTTGATTGGAATTTTTAATTTTTTTTATTGTTGGTTGGATTGTTGTTTTGATTGGTCTTGGTGGTAGCTACTATCACGTTAAATACTATTTTTTCATTTTGTGTTTCAGTTGAACTATCATTATTACCAGCATTCTTGTTTCTTTGAACAAAACTTTGGTTTATCAATGTTGCTATAGTGATTGGAAGAGTTGGTTGAGTTGTTTCCTTCATTGTCAATTTTTATGATTTCTCTCTTGATCAAAGCTTCCTCAATTTTGAATCCATTTTCAATAATTTTCTCAAAGGTAGGTAGACATTGTAATTTTAGCCTATAAATCATCTCATCATTAAGATTATCTATAAATATTTATGTCTTTTCCTTTTCAGGTATGGAACAAGAATATCTTGCAAACAATCTTCTCTATCTTTGTAAGAATATGAGGAAAGATTCACCCTTTTTATGTTTGGTATTGCAAAGGTCCTTCATGGTTATCTCATGTTGTATATTGTAGGAGTATTGGGTGATGAATTTATTAACCAAATCTTCAAAGGTGTTAATTGGTGATGCAAGTTTGGAGAACCATTCCATGCATTTTCCACCAAGGTTGCATGGGAACAATCGCATCAAGTAAGTTTCTTCATGTGCAAATTCAAGGCTCATGGTTTGAAATTTCCTTAAATGATCTATAGGGTTTGTTTTACCATTGTATTTATCATACTATGGAAATTCACAATGTTTGGGAAAATGAATCATGTTGATATTTTGGTCAAAAGGATATGGGAAAATGTCTTGTATCAAGTATTCTTTTTGAGGTTCCTCTTTTAATGTCTTGAATTTTTTGTTGGAGATTTTACATTTGATTGCTTAGAGCAACCACTAGATCTATGTTTTGTGGATCAATTTCAATATTTGCACGGGGTGCTTTAAGTTCTTTTACATCAAAGTCATGTGGAAGTTTGATACCTTGATTAGCCAACATTAAAAGGTATTTCTCTCTATCTCTTTCAAAAATATTCTCTACAAACTTATGGAAATTTGGTTCTTGTTCAGCGTGTTGGGTGTCTTCCTCAATTATTTCCTCACCTTCAGATGGTGGAGTTTACGAAAAGTATTTTATTCACCTTCAACCATGTTGTTTTGAGTTTCAAGTTCTTTTTCTTTGAGTTTTTGTTTTTGTGATCTTGTTTGAATGGGCATACAAGTGTTATAGTTTGACTAAACTTTGATCTTTGTTTGAGAAGTACCAAGGAAAATAACTAAACTAAATAGAATGAAAAATTCTATTGATAAGACATACCTAAAGTCTGATTATATAACTTTGTTTCATGATGAAGAATGATAGATCCTAATGATGAAACTTAGCTTAACAATCAAATTTGTGTTTGATGTTTAGGAACTTTAATGTGTTATATCTTGGTTTAGTTTAAAAAATTACACTTGTAAATGTCAGTTTCAACAAGTTTAAAGCATTGGTGTGATTGAGGAATGCTTCTAGTATGGGAAAGATCCTTAATTCTAGTTCAAACTAACGAATAGGGGATGAATTTAACTCTCTAGTTTTAGTTCAGGAATGTACCGAATGTGCTAAAAGTTGGACTCAATGCATTAGAAAATGACTCAAATGTGCTAGAAAATGGGTTAAATACACTAAAACATGTTAGGCATGTGCTACACTACCCCTCCTAGATATGATTTTGACTAGGTATCTTGTAGATGAATGCGGTAATAGGATCTAAAAATGCGCTAAAAGATAGAACATATGCACTAGAAAGTGACCTATATGCACTAGTAAATGGACTATATGTGTTGGAAAAAGTCATTGATGTGCTAGGAAATGTAGTGAATGTTCTGAATTAGAGGATAGTTGTGCTAATCTAGAAGTTTTTAGTATTTTTGTAAGTTTTTTTTGGTTATTCTACTTTTAATCTATGAATCTCAAACACAACAAGTTGTCAAATGATTGTTTCCACCTAGGAACTAAACATTGAGTGTATATTCAAGAATCTTTTTTGATTCCTTTGATTTCCATAGGTATAACACAAGAGAAGATAGTTCAAGCTCTTTTATAATCTCAAGGGTCACTTAAAATACCACATCCCACATCTTAGAACCATGTTATCTCACACAACCCTATCACCCCCTAGAGGGAGCCAATGTTTTTTCCTTTCTCAAGTCTTAACCAAATATGAATCATTCACTTTTGACTAGTAATCCCTGATGGTTATATGGTGAGTATCTTGGGGGAAAATTCTTCCCTCCCATTGCACTGTGATATTAGAAGTGTTCAGAGACTGACTCAGTTGGATTCTACACTAAGGTTCATAATAAGGGTTTCCTTTCCATGCAGCAATAGATAAACTCCCTCAAGATACCTCCCAACCTTTAGATAAAAGGCTTTGGGAATGGTTATCTTGCACACTACCATCGAATTGTCGACTTTCCCTGAATTTTCTTTTGATTATAGTGGGTTGAAAAACTTGGCTTCAGTTGTTCCCACTTAGGTTTTTCCCATAGGGTGAGTACTTTTCCCACTACGGTAGGCCATCTAAAGGTGTTAAGAAATCATAAAATAGTGAGTCTAGCATTTTGGTCATCCAATTAAAGGGAGAGCATAGGCCTATCAATTCAAACACAATAGAGAAGGGGTTCCTTAACCTTCTAATTAAGCTAGGTTCCTAATTTAATTAAAAGAAGACAATAAAAATACTCCAGCCCCTACAAACATTATCAGTAGTTTGATAAAATTGCCTTTGACCAACGTATAAAATTACCTACAAACAAAAAGTGACGATCAACTGGTTCTTGAAATTTTGAAATTTTGCAAAATTAACTAGATGCGCTAAAAAAGACATCAGATGTGCTAAGCAATCACTCCTATGCACTAAAAGAACTACTAAATGCATTATAAAAACTACTAGATGTGCTAAAGTATAGACCGAATGCACTAGAAAAACCCAATGTATGTACTGAAAGATGTGTTTTATGCACTGGAGGATGTTTTGGATGTGGCAAAAGAAATCACGGTCACACAAAAAAAAAATCACATTCAACCTATTCACAATTTTTTTTTTGAAAATTGTTAAGAAGGGGGTTGTTCCCCATAGTGGGCGCCAAAATGTACTGTGTGAATGTAAAATATGTAAATGAACAAGGTCACACGAGCAATGAAACAAATTACATTAGATAATTTAATCATAAAACTAATTAAATTGAAATAAGAGAAAATTCCTAAAATTGTTCCATTTTTCTCTATTCTCAAGGATCCTCTAAATTATTAGTGCTCTTAGATTTGTATATTGCACTATGACTATTTGGATGACAACCTAAGAAATGAGATATTGTAAAAAATGCAAGAATCTAATTCCTACCTGATTGATAAGTTGTATGATAATGCTACAATAATGATATATATGCTATAAATGATAATGCTAATATGAAAATGGATATGATACTAAAGAATATGATGCAAATGTTGTATAGAAACTAAAATGATAACTATAATGAAACTATGAAACTAAGCCATGATTATAAACTAAATGATTCTACAATGCAAATTGCTAAATTTTGAATTGTTCTAAATGCTCTATGCTTAGACTTTAAATGCTCTCATAGAATATTTGCATAGTAAGTTTTCTCAAATATGGGATTGCAAATTTTGTAGAATGGGCTTGTATTTATAGGATTTCGAAGGAATATTATGATTTGGTAGCAACCAACGGTCAAGATTTCAGCTGGAGAGATGAATAGTGGAGATGGATGAAGTTAGAGGGAATAATGGAGGATGTTCCCTTGATTGTGAACACCATGCCAAGTGTGAGGGAGAATGAAATGATGGAGAGAGCCAAGTGTCCAAAGGTTATTTTGAAATTGGTTGAGGATAATTCCCATTTAAATATTAGACATATTTAAATTTATGTGACACTTGATGATGTGGAAAGAGGAAAAGTTGGAGACATGTACCTAAATTCAAATTGGGAATTTAAATTTAGTGAGAAGATTATTATTTAAATAAAACAAACTATTGATATTTGTTTATTTAATTAAATTTAGAAGAATGTCATTTAAGATGGTAGAATTAGAAATGTGTGAACTATATAAATAAATTTAGAATTTATTTATAAGTAGATGAATTAAAGGGGTCATTAATTAAATAACTTGTTTTTAATTAATTAATTGTCTTGACCAATTTTAGGTGTATGTTGCAGTTCTAAAGGTGGTATCTTTGATGTTGATGTAAAGAGAAACTAAAGTAATATCGAACTTGGAAGGTGTTTATTTTGAGAATTTTGTGTTTGATTGGAGTTTTTATGATTGGGTCCTATTCTTGGCCGACCTAATGCATCATATATGTTGAGAAGATTAATTATACTTTGCATATGCTAGTTGAATCTATTTTAGATCCATGCTAACTTAAAATAGAGTACTACATGTTTTCTTGGGTGAAAATATAATTTTAAATATGGTATGGTGCCAACAAGAGCTATTTTGGACTGTTTTGTTTACATCTAATTAGGTGGACTTAATTGATGTGTGCAATGTATTTGGGTATATAGATGAGATATTTTTGAATTGAAATAAGGGTAGTGGAATAATGATATAAGTGGATGTGTGAAATTAAATGACATATCATAAGTGAGTGGTGTTTGGTGGTAGAAGTTCAAAATCAAAGAAGCGTTGTTGATTAACTACTAAGTAGGGTAATACTTCATAATTAGAGATTTAATGGAACTTAAATACATCATAGGATAGGTGCACTTTGTATTTTTTCATCCTTTTGGTAGTGAGCCAAACTATTTTGTAATCATTATAGGCTCTGAGCCTTTTAAGGACAGTGTGTTCTAGTCATGAGCCCCTATAATATAGTATATCTGATATAATATATTATGAGCTAATCCTCATCATGTTTTCTCCCATTTTTTGTTTTCCACATAAAAATTTAGTGTTGTCATTGAAAGGTACAAAGTTATTGGTTTCTAGGGTTTAGGACCTACAATGACAATCTTCACTCTCACTCATTCAAGAACAAACCCTGGATATCTCAATGCTAAGGAGAAAAAGATCTTGTAATAGGGATTTCCTAGGGGCTAAATGTAAAATAATGAGGGGTTCACAACTAATTTAATACTTGGAAAGAAAAATTAAATGCAAATAAAAATGCTTAACCGTAATTCAATGCAATCCTTCACTATAATAACTTAAAAGTGCATGAAAATTAGAACAAAGCAGTGGGATCTCATAAGTGTGCACTTGGAAACTTGAAGAAGAATTGAATAAGCTCTAAAATATTGAAAAACCTAAAATTTTGACCTATTGGGACTTATATGCAAATCTGGGTGAATTAGTACTAGATTAGGGTTTCTGCATAAGAACAAGTTTTTGGAAAAAGGGTATCTAGATCTATTAAAATCTTCAAAAAAACCTGTAGTGGGACTCATTTTCCACTTCTAGAGATTTAGTCTTGTTTCATTTTTTTTGGAATTCAAAGTTCATATATACACTTCAACACCCACACTTTTCTCCCAAATTGATTTTCGGATCTAAATCTACGAAATGACCTGCAAAACAAAATACAAATTTGATTTTCTTATGGTTTTCATCGGTCAAGCCCATAGTTTGGTAATTAAACCTTGATAGAAATAATGAAATGTGCATGTGAATAGGAATGTAAACCCTAACCTTAAGTGTGTCTAAGATTGGTAAATTTGAAATGCAATGCAACCCTATTCTAATGTGTAAGAATGAGATGCATGAATAGAATATGACAACAAATAGCTCACTTGGAGAGATCTCTAATCACCCAAGTGAGCCCTAAAAAAATCTTGTACCTTCCTTAGGTTGAATGTAGAGTGATAATGGAGGATGTAATCACTTATAAAACAAGTCATTAGGCTTGGCTTGATTGCTAGTTGCATCTCCCCAACCTACAATCCATCATTATTGACCATAGAAAACCAAGATAAACCCTTAAAAATGCTAGATATTGAATGAAAGTGATCAAGTGAAGACCTACAAAAATGCTTTAATGCTGCTCTAATACATCAACTTTGCTTGCTTTCAAAACTTGAATACTAATGTGAAAGAATTTTTAAAGATTCTTGAATGCTTGGATATTGAAATTGCTCTTGAAAATGCTTGCTTAGATGAAAAGAATGACTTAGAAACTTTTTTATAAAGAAATATTTTAGTTATTTTTTTAGAACCAAATTGATCATTAGAAATACCTATGGATTTTTCCATTTCCAATTATTAGTAATTCTAAAGGGATTGGCCAACGAATGAATAGAGGTTGATAAACTTATATTCCCACTCTTTGGGCTCTGTGAAACATGGGAGGGTGATCCCACAATGTATACCTAAAGAACTTTCACAATTACAATCAAATATATTGTCAATAAAAGATATCTCTCATGATACAACTTAATAGTAACATTGAATAAGTTGGAAGCTTATTATGTCAATGTTATATATATCGCATATGAGAGAGTAGAAACAAAAACATAAAACAATAGTATTCCCCTAAGCTTTTATGATTAAAAGAATGAGTAGTTAATGAATCAACACTATAACTGTAACACTAATACCCTACATGAACCAATGTCTATCCCAACTGAAGAGTCAATACCTTTTGGCATAACCTGATAAAAAATAAGATAATAGAACATAAAACCCCAAGAAATCTTGCATTACAACATTCCTCTGTGATGTTTAGGATTATCACTTCTTACAAATATCCTAGCACATAGTACTTATAAGTTATCAATCTCATATAGGAATTTACATCAATTCATTGAATCAGTAAGCAAACATGAAACTAAACATCCATCAGATAATGTCAGAGACAAATGAAAGAAATCCTTGATTGCTTTCAATCATAACTCATAACAAACATACAAGGAGAGAGAATAACCATGAAACCAATTTTACATTGCATTATAAATGCTCAATCGTTATCAATCTTACATGCATAAGTATGAACTCCAAAGAAACTTAAAACAAAGACTTTAAAACTTGCTTCGTATTGTCTGAACAAAACTAATAGTATCAACTCAAAAAATTTCAACTCTCATGCTTTTGGTCCTAAATTCCTTCTTATAGAGATGAAGGAGAAAACAAGCTTTAGACCAGATAGCACACATGTCATGATCCCATAGGACCGGTCACAACATTATTCTATTTTTAGTTATGCTTGAGTTTTCAAGTGGAGAAAATACAAATGAGGCTGAATTATCCTCAACTCTTCATGGAAAATAGGTCCCAACTTAAAATACATCATTAGTTTGTTACAACAGTGACAAGATATTGTGCATGTGCTCAAAATTCCAACTGTAAGAAAATCAAAATAATAAAGCTTATGAAGCAAGGAGAAGTTAGTAGAAAAAGGTCAAAAGGTGTTAATCCACATTAGCATCACATGCTAATCACTTGATTTTAAGGAGAGAATAATATTTTATCATATCACAAGCCTAATGTCTACTATATTCAAGCTATGTATTATTCTTCTCATGCCCATTATTCTCCTTATTCACTTTGTATATCTCTCCAACCAAATGCTATATTCTTCTTCAGTGGTTAATTTAACATTCAATAAATTTTTCACCTTAGTAATATATTGCGACTACCTTTCATCAATTAAAATATTGGCTTCATTAACAAATATATCGATTTTTTATTCAATTTCCACCATTGTATCAATGTTTGAATTGAGAAAGATGTAATCAGTGATAGACAAATGCATCATAGCCGCTTCAAGAAATCTTCCCAAATATTTCTTCCAAGTTTCAAACAGATGCAATTCACCTTTTGAATTCAATACTTGAGGCATACCACGATCCCCCATCTCCTTGAATAATTTCAACTTATTTTGGAGTTGTATACCCAACTTTCTATGGAAAGTAGTTACCTCATTTATTGATTCAATAGTTTTCAAGATTTCAGGAATATTTGTGGGTGCTTTAGGATCCTCACTCATTTTAGGAATCATTTCTTTCAAAGCACATACCCTAGCAATCCAATTGTTCCATTCATTCCTAAAGGCCTCTTGTACTTGTAGATACTTTGTATTTGCCTCATGAATGTTTTTATATGTGGCCCATACATCATTAGCCCTATGTACCAACTTGGTCACCCTGTTCTTAAGCACATCCTCAAAAATTTCATTGGCCACCCTAATTGTCTCAAATTTGGCCTACCTGACATTTTCCTTCTCATCAATTAACTTTTCTTTCAAATCATTAATTATGAGCCTTGACAAAGTCTCCCTATCTTGTGTAGACACATCAAATTAAGAATAAGAAGGTTGAGTCACTATTCTTTAAGTAGCCTAAATAGTAGCTCCCAATTGACTCAGTTCATTCAAAGACTTATTATATTCCTTAACCAAAGATTAATATTTCTTCTAATAAATATGTGTAGTTTCCACACTAAGCATTGCATCATGTGTAGTTAGCTTAGCTTCCTAGATTAGAGTTATTCCAGTAGCTCTTTTGACCATGAGTGAACCAATAACTTCTTGAATAGGGCTAGCAGACTCATGTTTTCTAGTATTAGGTGCCATGGACCAAATTGCAAGGGTATACATCTTTTAAATATATCCAAAACCAAATACTTTATTCTCAAATTGATCTTCAAATATCAAAGCTTGAGGATCTCTCCTAACAACATCATATTCTATCATAGATGAGATAGTACATCCTAGTAATAACATGTTTCTACTATCTTTAACAATTCTTTGAGCTTCAGTGGGAGTAATAGTTACAATTTCAGCCCTAATCTTTTCTTCCTCTACTTTGTCATCTTCCTCCTGATGAGAAGGTTCAGCATTGACTAGGGCTTATTCAAGTCTCTCTTTTAATTCCTCACTCCACTGTTAAATCATAAACTCCTAAAATTCATTAGTTTGCACAAATTTATCATCAACCAAAACCTGATCAAACTACCTAATTCTAGGATCGTCATCATTTTCTCTATCATAATGCCATTAGAAAATCCTGTCAGGAGAAACATCTGAACTATGAGTCTCTTCAATATGAGGAAGGGGAAAATTCTGCTCAACCTCCTCATTTCCTAGAACATGTTCTACCACTCGTTCTTCCCTGTCTTCCTGAACATCTTCAAGCTATTCTAGGATATCCATAGCTTGTTGTTGTCATTGTTGCTCCAAGAGGACATGGGCCCTTTGTCCATAGCCTCCTTTACCTTTACCTTAAACTCACCAGACTGATAGTCCCTTATCATGGTAAATACCCTCTCCAAGGGGTTTGCAACTTCATTGAATGCGCTAATGTAGAAGGCATTCCTTTTTCATAATATTTTCCTCAAGGTTTCTCATAGTTGTACAATCCCTTTTCCTAACGATGACAGCCTCATCACTTGTCAAATTCCTTAGTACATCATCTGTATAGAAGAATTCATGATGTATGATGCCTAAGTTCTTTTGTATTATTCTTCCTACTACAAATATTTTTGGATCAAAAACTCTAACCTGATTGATAGGAATTATGAGATTATTCACCATAATGCAAAAAATTTCATACCCTTCAAGGCCAGTGATCTCAAAATAAGTACATTCAAGATGTATTACAGAGCCCTTTCAGTCCTTTCAAAGCATTTCATTATCCATAACATCAATTTTCCACATGAGCTCCATTAAATCCAATCTACCTGAGACATAGAAGGGTAAACAATGGGGTGCCACCTTGGCTCCATAACCCTGATCAAAGTATATTAAGAATGTAGAAACTAGTTGGCCCAAATATGTGTTGTTGTAGAGCCTGGTACATCCTTTGGGTGCGCAAGACTTCCAATCTCTTGATAAATTATGAGTCTAGGTTCCACACCTAATGACTCTAAGATACCATGTCTTATAACATTGGCAAATAAGATGTAATTGGAATTAGAGCAATCTTGATCCCAAATGTATGTCCACATTTGCATAGGGATAGCCTTATTTTCACTATCCTTAATCTGTAGATTTAATTTCCTTTTCCACTCATAATCTCCTTCCCATAAGAGCATATGCATCAATAAAGAATAATGGGGAAAAGATAGAGGTACCACTTCCTTTTTCAAATTGAGAAAATACTCATGCATTCATTTAGCAACAAAATTAGCATAATCAAAACCAGTGATTTGATTATATTCTTGTATATCTACCACCATCACCAACAAATTAGGGGCTATTCTAACCTCAAAATCTTGAGCTAGCACTTGGTTTAAATAATAGTAAGTTTTTTTCAAATAATCTTCAAATTCTTCACACTCAAAATGCTTAGCATCCTAAATAGTATTTTTTTTCCCATTCCTTCTATTTCACACAAGTATTGCTTCTTTGTATGCAAATTTTCTCCCTTCATATTTAGCATACAAGTCAACATGCCTGAACTTTGCAGTATAATTGGGATTTAACCCAAATATATCAAATATTTTATGCTTTGCAACCTCCAGAATTATATCACCATTCTCACTCTTGATTTTCCTGTCAGTAGGGTCATAGTGCCTTGTTATATCCATCATTAAATCAACTTCTACAAACATATTTGGAACCACTAACTCTCCTAGGTTCAACCCCCACAAATAGCATTCAGGATTACAAGAATTTTTCCTATTGAAATCATACTAAAACAATTTCCATCCACTCTAGGGTTGGGGTTTCTCACCAATTTCACCAGCATTATCAATTAGCCTAGTGGTAACAAGTTGTCTTGTGGGCCTTTTACCAATTTGTGACCCTCCCTCTTTGACACCTCTAGAAGTTTCTTGCATAAATTTTTTTTCTTTCTTTCTTTTCACTTCTAGATCTAGTCGAAGCCGTAGGGGTGTTAGAAAAAGGGTTAGACACAGTCACTAGCTTAGGCTTAATTTCATCTGAAGTATTTTGAGCTTTAAGTCTTTTAACACTCTTTTTCTTTGGTTTCCTTTTCATTCTAACACTGTATTCACTAACATTTGGATCACTCATGCTTGTTACACACATGGAAACTAATGTTTACAATTTTTTATGGCCAAATAAAACCCTTCACAATTATGATAAGATGAAACAATACTATTGAACAAGACACCTTTCTTTACAATTTATACACTGCTCAAATATCAAATTGAAATCACCAATAAAGACAAAATTGCAAATTCCACCAATTTTCATATCAGCTTTCTAAGGTGTTCACCTTACTACCTCAATTAAAAGGAAGTATCAATTTTTCTTGCCTGAATGAAAGTAGTGTCACTCTGGTTTCTAATAATTTCTAGAGATTTCCTTGCAAATTCTTTAGCTTCTAGTATTCTCTTTGCTAGCCAAAAAATTAGGATGCATGATAAACCAACTATCTACTTTATGTTACAGTTGAGAGGAGAGCATGTTAGCATTAATAGTTGATAGTAATCTCGTTCGAGCGAGATGACAATTAGCTATTCACTTTTAAACTTTGATAGTTGATCCTTCAGCTTTAAAATTGTATCAATGGTTATTGATCCACCTTGCCACTTTCCTTTTTTTTCTTTATACAAAATCCTTAGGATTTTTCCATGTTCCCTATTCCCATAGTGGTTGTTGCCAATTTCTGATTTACTTCATTCTCATCCAACTTTATCAGCAATTCAAGTGATTCATGCGATAAAATCTCAACCCTTAGATCTACAGCTAGTTTCCCGATCACATCCATCTCCATCACTCCTCGCTAAATTAACTTTACACCTTGAATTACATCAGCGACAATAGATGTAAGCACCATAGTTGGACATGTACACCTACATAATAATAAATTGCACAAAATAAATCACAAATAGGATGTAATCAAATTAGCGAGAGAAAACTCCTTAAAAGGGACCATATCGCTCATCGCTAATCCTCCTCATAAGGTTTGCAAGCGATTAGAGATGAGAGATTATCCTAATATTATTACATATTGCACATCACTAATTAAGATTTTAGCACTCATAACAAATCCATGAGATGTGATGCAATTGAAAACTCATATTCTCACTCATCACTTATTTAAAACAATCTCTTCATAACATATTGGTGATGAGCGATGAAAATATGAGTATAAAACAAGAGGCCATCGCTTATAACTATTATAACTTTAAGAATTCAAAATTCATTAGCGATAAGTGATCCCTTCAGAACCTCACTCATTACTATTTGAAATCATAAGTTCAAGGAACAATTCACGATTAGCGATATCAAAGAGATATCACTTCATCACTTGTCACTGATTTAAAACACATATTTCAAAAGTGATCAGCGATGCACGATAAGGACATAAGGCCAATTGAACTTAAGTGAAAAAATTTAGGCACATGCTGATAAGTTGTTTTAATGGAGGGGAATTCCTAGGATGATACGATAGATAGAAAAAGACTTAAGAACCCCAAAATCATTATAACAAAGGTTTTTGGACCCATGATGAGGGAATTGGCTGCCTAATGAAAAAATTTAAATAGTGACCGGTAGTGGGCAATAGGGAGTCAATAAGAAAATAGAACGCTCAAGTGATTTTAGGGAAACAAATCCTAAAACCTTCCTAAATGTAACAAGGGCTTAATATGGGACATGAGAATTTAGGTTCCATTAGTGGCTTCAACTGGGGATGTATGCCTCTTGTAGGCATGGTGATATCTCAAGAATCACAGGTTGAAGCAGACCAAAATGTGGATTAAAACCAAAGGACCCAAACCAAGGAACTACCCAGACAAGGTAGCAAGACCCAAAACAAAAATAAAATAAAATACTGAGGAGAAGTATGGTTTTAAGAACTGTCCATGTACTGGCAGTTCAAAAAGTTCACCTATAAGGCTCAAAAAAAATATGAATCTTCTTCATGAGCACAGACTATCAAAATAAGGGTCAGTCCATAACGCTTCAAATTTTCCATGTTTTCCCTCATCCAGAGCTCTTTCATTCTAGGCTAACACCATGCTATTTACTTCAAAATTCCTAGGAGAAGATTTTCTATCATATAAATGCTTAACTTGCAATTTCAACTTCAAGTTTTTTGCTTGAGCTTCCCTCTTAGACTCATCTAACTTCACTAGATTATTTATCATGTGTTGCATATCATCATAGATTTCTTCATCATATTCCTAAAAAAAAGTACATTTTGAGCAGGTTATTCTATGGTAATCTTGCCTCTAGACCATATACTAAGCCAAATGGTGAATAACTAGTATCCTTTTTCACAACCACTCTATTTTCCTAGAGTGCAAATTTTAATTTTGAATCCCAAGATTTTTGGTTCTTCCCTATAGCTCTCTTGATTATCTTCATCGAGCTCTTATTACTAGACTAAGCTTGACCATTTCCTTAAGGATGGTAAGGTGAAGAATAAGAAACTTGCATGCCATGTCTTTCACAAAATTCCTTGAATTCATTTGGCCTAAATCACATAGCATTGTCTGAGATAATTCTTTGAGGGACTCCAAATATGATAAGAATATTATTCAACAGAAAATGAACTACCACCTTCTTTGTTGCTTTCTTTTTAGGTATTGCTTCTACCCATTTTGTAAAATAATCAGTGGCAACAAGAATCCATGAGTGACATCCACTAGATTTTTCTGGTATTTTCCTAATGAAATCAATTCCCCATTGTTGGAAAGGGGCCTCAACTATCATAGGTCTGAGTGGTAAATTTCCTAAGAATTTCAATTTTCCTAAGAATCGTTGAGAAGCATCACAGTTTTTAATGAACTTGTAAGCATCTTTAAAAATAGTTGTCCACCATAATCTAGCTCTTAAAATCTTGTGTGTAGTAGTCTTTTCCATGTAATGACCACCACATTCTCCATTATGCATTTACTATAGAATTTTTAATATTTTCTTTCCATATAAACACTTTAGAAGTACTCTTTCCAAGCTTCTGCACCGCAACTCATTATCAATAATCACATACTTGATAACATGAAATTTCAATGTTCTTTTTTCATTGTCAACCATATTATTAGGACATTGCAATTTTTTCAAATACTAGATAATTCTTCTATACCATCCACATGTTTACATATCTTAGAGAGGTGCAACATCAATTATTTCAGCCTGATTAACTTGATTTGCTTCTAAATTCGTCTTAGCCATTAACTTGGTTAGGCCATGTCCTCTTAGTAATTTGATAATCTAAACTTCAATGTTAAATTCCTAGATCATGATGATCCATCTACACCTTCTACCTATTGCCTCCTATTGAGTAAAAATTTCCTTCACAATTGTACTTGGTACAAAAGCTATAACTATAGCCCCTTGTAGGTAAGTTCTGAAATTCTTTACAACCTTAACCAAAGCATATGCGTGTTTCTCAGTAGCAGGGTGAAACCACAATAGTGGTTTACAATTGAAGTGAGGAAGGAAAACTCACAAAAAATGAATGCATGGCAAAAAAAATTGATTTTAGGGGTTTGTATGAACCTATTGGTTAGACCAAACCCATTAGGGGTTCACTAGAACCTAGGTTCTGGTGAACCCTCCTAATACTTTCTCACCAAAAAATCCATCAAAACCCCTTATAGAAGGGGGGTTCACTCGAACCCCCAGGGGTTTGTTTGAACCCCCTTTATTCCTCATCCTCCTCCCTAAGACACAAAAAAAAACCTGAATTTTGGCACTTCAAAGGTCAGGGTGAACATCAAAATAGAGGAATCTCCACAAACCCAACTTTAATCAGGTAGTCCTCAGAACAAGCTATCCAACGAATATAATTTTAATATGTTTTGGTTTTATTATATATTTATTTTTTTAGTTTTATTAAACATACGTTTTTCATCTGAAATGAAGGTCTCTATTCTACACATGTGGAAAAATAGTAAATTATAAAAAATAAAAAATAAAAATATGAGTGCACCATATATTGAAGTCCTTGATCCAACAAATAAAAAATTGAATTTTGATATATAACAAAAAAATTATGCATTATACGGTCACACTATGTTTGAATTGTAATTGGTTTGATTTCAAAACTTGATTAAAGAAAAAAAATTCAATAAAAAACTATCTAACCAAGTGTAAGCACTATATATCAAAGGTAAAAATCTAAATTTAAAAGAATTAGAATTTTATCCTTCATGGAAAAAAAGTTATGCATTATACGGTGTGCATCACTTTTTTCAAAATGCTATTTTTTGAAAAAAGCCAGTTTCATGGGAGATGGAATAAGAAGTGTAATTTGATTCCAAAAATTTTGAATTTTTTTTTTTAGAATCTACACAAAAATTGTGACGAGACTCTAGTTTTCATGATCTTCAAATTCTTCACAGTTTAGCCACTATAGGTGCCCGAATGTGAAGATTTAGTTTTAAAAAGTAATTTTAGTGTCTAGTTTGGCAAAAAATTGTAAATGACTATTGTGGGATCAGCCAGCGTCATATTACAGTTCTATAGCTTGTAGATATTTTCTAAACAATGCAATTGGCTATTCAAAACCTTGCTCATTTTTTGTAGTAAAACAACAACAATAGTATGAAAAGAAGAAAAAGAGAAAATGTGCATTGGTTTAGAAAAGTTAGGAGACTTCAAAATTGGATCCTCTTTAATCGCTTGTTTTATATTCTTGAAAGCTTGACTAAGCTCTTCACTCCAAAGTAATTTTTCACCCTTCTTTAGCATTTTGGAAATAGGTCTTGTAATTTCTGCAAAATTGGTTACAAATCTCCTGAAAAATTTTATCTTCCCAAAAAATGACTAGATGCCCTTGACATTTTTTGCCTTGGGAATCTTGTCAATAGCTGCTACTCTTTCGGGGTCTATCCTTACTCCTTCCTTAGACACAATATGCCCTAACAATTTTCCCTCAATGACCCGAAAGAAACATTTCATTGTATTCAAAGATATTCCATATTCTAGTGACCTGATAAAAACTTTTTCTAAATGCAAGCAATGATCCTCTTCTTTCTTACAATAAGTGGTTAAGTCATCTTGATATACAACCATAAATAAATCAATAAAATCTAAGAAAGCTACATCCATAGCTCTGTAAAAAGTGTCACCAGCGTTTGTTAAGTAAAAAGGCATCCTTACATATACATAGGTACCCCAAGGAGTAGTAAATATAGTCTTGTATTGCTCAGAATCCTTTTCTTTTACTTGATTATAGCCTGAGAAATTGTCCATCATTGACAATAGCTCACAACCAATTACCTTTTGTAACATGGCCTCAATGTTTGGTAAGGGATAATTTTCCTTTAATGAAAATACATTCAAGTTCCTAAAATCAACACACAATCTTATGTCACCATTCTTTAATTTTCCTCACTCGTACCAGATTAGATACCCATGAAGAATGTCTAATGGGTTTTAAAATACCAACATCCCTCAACTTTATCAATTCCTCTTGCATCTTGGGATCTAAATTAGGATTAATTGGTCTTTTCTTTTTCTTGAAGGGTTTTCCATCCTCTTTTAAATGAATTTCATGCTGAAACAATTCCTCCTTGTAAGCTTTCAAGTCATTGTCTAAGCAAGTAAAGACATGCCTATATTTTCTAAGCAAGGAAACTAGAATTTCCTTCACCTTTGGCTTCATCCTCTTTCCTATATAGACCTTCTTTTGGGAGTTTTCAATTCCCAAGTTCACTTCTTCTAGGACTTCTAGGTGAGCAGCAGTTGTTTTGGCCTTACTAGTACATTAACTATTAAAGACCCTTTCAAGAGCTACAAGGCCTTTGAGGATTTTTTTTTAAAAACTGGATGACCTCTTTTCCAACCACTATGTCTTTTCCATCAGTATTCTCTAAAAATCCATTAAAATCAATCTCCTTACCTTCAAATTTATCAACACAATTTAGGAATCTAAGGATATCCTCATCATTATTAAAAATCTACCAATTGTATACATTTTCAGGGATAGGGGCCTTTTTTGTATCTCAATCTTTGAAATTCCTATGAAAGTTATGCATACTTAGCTCTTACTTGGGATATTACAAGCTCGGAGTCACCAATTACCATTAGCATTTTGATTCCATGTTTTTCAACAAGTCTCAATCCCAATAACAAGGCTTCATATTCTGCTATATTATTTGTATAGACAAAAGATAGTGTAAAAGAGAAGTTATAAGTATTTCCAGTAGGTGATACTAATAAAATCCCTACACTAGATCCTTCTTTAGAGCTTGCACCATCAAAGTACATTTTCCATAGTCCTTCTTTATCAAACATTCTTGAAATGTCATTTTGTATAGGTGCATGGCATCTTTCAATCTCTCTTAGTGCTTCTTCTACCATGAACCCACCAATGAGGCTATCTATGAAAAGAAATGTGTCATCTTCAGGGACATGTTCCAACATATGTGGGACCCTAGATTCTCTTGTTACTTGGATATTATTACCATTGATGGGAAATGTGGCATAAGAAATGTCCTACTACATACTACCTCCCATAGATGCACTCCATTTTCATGATAATAACATTCCATAATTAGGTGGGATATCAACCAATACCACTCTCATTTTAAACTCTTTATCAAGGAAATTTGATATTCTATATGGAAGCTCATTTATGACACCTACCACAGGGACCTCTCTAGCATCCATGGCATAACACATACCATGAGTGCTATCAAATTTTAACTCTAATGCATCCATGATTTTAACTAGCATGATTTTGTTTGATGTGCCAAATTCAATAAAAAATTCTTTATGAAATTTCCCCCAACTATCAAGGTAATAAAAAATGGATCTATTTTATCTATACAAGTGTTCATAGAATTTCCAAGAAAAATGTGGGGAATCTCAACAATTACTCCTTCAACTTCCTGACCTTTCTTTTCCTTTTCAGTTAGTTGAAAAGGAGTTGGTTCCACTAAATTAGTATTGGTTATAGTAGCACTGGTGATAAGGGCCACTTCCTTTTGTTTATGTTCCTCTATCCTTATCATTTCAAGAAAAGGTATAGACACTTTAACTTGGCTAAGTAACTTAAACATGTCAACATGAGTATACTTGGGAAATTCAGGTTAAAGCATACCTTGTTCATCATGATTATCTCTTTATTGATTTCTTGTTGCTTTAGCCTTGTGTTTAGCATCCTTCCTTATGGCTTCAGGAACTTGCTTATGTTTCTTTAATTTTTTAGAAAAAAAAATTGTGTCCAGGAGGAAATTTTGACTTTCTTGTTCTCTTGGCCCAAATTTTATCTCCCTTGCCTTCTTTATCTTTTCCAGCTTCTATTTTTTTTATCAATTTCATGTTCTTTTCCCTTAGCATTATGTTCCTTGATGAACAAACTGGCAGGATTACCTTGTTCACCTCCAACAGTTCTATTCCTTAAGTGATAAGGACTCCTACCTTGAGCAACTAAGACTACAGTGTATTTTGCAATCTCTTATGTAGAAGGTCTTCTTAATCAAACACCATCTTCAATCACCTCCAAATTGTAAGCCTCAACATTACTAGTGTCATCCTCATCAGAAAGAAATTGTTGATGATATGCATTAGCAATTTTCCTTTTATTTTTGACATCTAATTCATAAGAATCTTCATTAGAAGAGAATTCACTATAAGAAATACCAAAATCACCCATAATCATAAGTACATCATCGTCCTCTTGATCTTGTTGATCACACTCCTTAGGTATGTTATCTTCTACTTCCACCATTTGTGCTATTGCACATTTCTGCAAGGAATGTGGCATTTGGGAAGTCATACACCAAGGAGTATCCTCAATAAAATTTCTTGAGGATCTAGAGGAACTTGGTTTTGGGTATTTCTCTAATTATTTGAGACACGATTCCCATTATACCAATTGGTATTGTAAGTTTGGTCTTGCAATCTAGGGGGTCTTTCATTCCTTTGGTAGTTTTTTGGTTGGGACTTCTCTTTCCTTGCAATTTTATCATTGATAGTTTTCATGAAGCTATCAAGCTTGTCCTCAATTGTTCCCCCTTTAATCCTTGAACTCTTTTCTTCCCTTTTTGAAATTTTGAAAATTTTCAGATCATCTATTCTACCAACTTTACTAGTTGTTTTGTTGATATTTTCAATATGTTCTACTATCTTAAAAGTTTCTCTTAGATATTGAGGATGCTTATCTAACAAATCGTAACTCATTTTCACATCAAAATCATTGTAGTAATTTACCAAACAAACATGTAGATGAGGAGGCTACATTTGATTAGCCTTTTGGAACCTTGTATTAAACTCAACAACAGATTCATTAGATCCTTTTACAATATTATTGAATTGATTCAATAGAAAAATTGAATCAGTCTTGTCACCATATTGTTCTCTACAAACCATTTTGAACTCCTCGAAAGATACAATGCTCTCAGCAGGTAAACTCCTATACCACTCTCTTGCATCCTCAACAAGAGATTGCATGAACAACTTCATCATGAAATCTTCTACCTCTACCTCAAAATCATCCATAACATTAGCAAATTATTTAAGATGGTCTTCACTACTTAGAGCATTATTTCTAGAGAATTTGACTAGAGAAAGCCTAAAATATTTAGGAAATGGGTTAGGGTATCTAGGTATTCTAGTGAAACATAGATACTAGTATCTATCTACTTGGAGGGGTCTGCTAGTATGTCTATCCCTATGATCATCTTTGTGTTCATCACGTTTCTTGCTAGCAAAGTGGCTACCATACTTTTCCTTTCCACTTCCACCACCACCTTTTCCATCTCCACCACTACTTCTGCCAGAAGTTTTTCCATTAGATTTCCTCTTTTGCAACTCACTATTAGTGTTTCTAGAGCTCAAAGCCTCTGGAATGTGCATGAACATTTGAAGGAATGAAATCTTCCTTACCATTTCTACATTAGAAGCTATTATTTCATCTTTCTTCAAATCTTCTCTCAGCTTTTCACTTTCCAATTGTAACCTTAATATCTCATGATTTGGAGATGCATCAGATGGGGTAGGATCAAATTTGGCTTTATTTGTGGGGATTTCAATAGATGAAGTATTAGTTTTATGATTGGCTTTAAATGTAGTTTTCTTGGGTTGGTGAATAGGACTCCTTCCATGATCTACAAATGATGATTTGTTAGTAATAATAGGAGAATATGAGGCTCTAGTGGTTGAGGCTGACGTTGCATAAGTATCAGTAGCTAAAGTTCCCATTGAGACTATTTCTCCAAGAATATCATCAGTCATTTGAGAAATATTTTCCTTAGAGATATTATGCCTTGAAACCTCTTCTCTCATTTTTTCAAAAAATTTCCTTCTAGCATCTCTTTGAAGTTGCTTAGCTCTAATCCTATCTTCCTTCTCTTTTCTTCTTGTTCTTAAAATATGAACTCTTCTTCTTCACTGGCTTTCATGTCATTATCTATATCTTCCTCATTTTCTAGAATATCCTTATGATCACTCAGGGTAGGAGTAAAGTAAGGTTGGTCAGCAAGGTCCTCCTCAAGAAAAAAGTGGACTAGTTCATCAAGGTATATACCTCGTGGCTTAAAAAAATTTCCATTGAAAATGAAAGAAATTCCAGGGGTTGAAGAATCAAAGAATTTCGAATTATTTTCCAAAAACTCCCACCTATCCTCCTCTCTTGAGATATTTAACTCATTATCAAAAACTTTTTCTACTAGAAAACTTCTATGGTCTATGTTAGACTCTTGAATATTATGTCCTTCCTCATGGACACTAGCACTAATATCAAAATGAAAAGTAGGAGATACATTAGGATGGGAATCAATAGAATTAATTGATTTAGAATGTTTCTTGACCCATTCAGGTTGCTTTTCCTTTGTAGCTTCATATTTTTCCTTCCACTCAAGATGCTTCTTCATGTAGCTTCTAGTATTCCTCATAATGTGAAGTACTGCAAAATATTTCTCGTTGTTTTCCTTTTAAGAACTAATCTTCACATTGGTACTAGAGAACTTAGAGTTGCCACCCAAAACACTGGGAAACAAAAAGTGATTGAACTTTTATTTTATACTTGCTATTCCATAAAAGACTTTAAACATTACCTTACAGAAAGTGGCAGAATGAAATAACACCTAATGCATAAGACCTAGTATGATGGGACTAATGGAACAGATTTAGAACTAACTATTCCATAAACAGTAAGGAATATTCACAATGAACTACTAACTCTAATTGTACTTGATCTGAACTTAGAAACTTTGGACTTGGCTAGTCTCTAGTAGAGTCACCAATCTATTGATTATTTTTTAAGAACCAAACTGATCTCTAGAAATACCTATGGATTTTTCCATTTCCAATTATCAATAATTATAAAGGGATTGGCCAATGAACGAATAGACTTTGCTAAACTTCTATTCCTACTCTTTGGGCTCTATGAAACTCGGGAGGGTGATCACAATAGTATTCCCTTGAGATTTTATGATTAAAATATCAAGTAGTAAATGAATCAGCATTGTAAGTGTAACACTAATACCCTACATGAACTAGTGTCTTTATGCCAAGCACAAAGTCAATACCTTTAGACATAACTTGATAACAATTCAGATAATAGCAAATATAACCCCAAGAAATCTTGCATTACAACATTTCTCTATGATGTTCGGGATTATCACTTCTTACAAATATCCTAACACATAGTACTTATAAGTTATCAATCTCATATAAGTATTTACATCAATTCATTGAATCAATAAGAAAACATGAAACTAAACATCCATCAGATAATGATAGAGAAAAATGAAAGAAATCCTTGATTACTCTCAATCATAACTCATAACACACATTCAAAGAGAGATAATAACCACAAAATCGATTTTACTCTACATTATAAATGCTTTATCACTATCAGTCTTACATGCATAAGTATGAAATCTAAAGAAACTTTAAAAAAAAACTCTAAAACTTACTTCATATTGTCTTGAAAAAACTAATAGTATCAACTCAAAAAATTTCAACTCTCATGCTTATGGTCTTGAATTCCTTCTTATAGAGATGAAGGACAAAACAAGCCTCAAATCAGATAGCACACATGTTATGATCCCATAGGACTGCTTGCAAAAATATTCCCTTTTTAGTTAAGCTTGAGTCTTCAGGTGGAGAAAATAAAGATGAGGTATAATTATCCTCAACTCTTCGTGAAAAATAGGTCCCACCTTAAAAAAAATCATTAGTTTGTTACAATAATTAAAATATATTCTCCATGTGCTCAATATGCCAACTATAAGAAAATCAAAACAACAAAACTTATGAAGCAAGGAAAAGAAAGCAGAAAGAGGTCAATATGTGCTAATCCACATTAGCATCACATGCTAATCACTTGATTTTAAGGAGAGCAATATTTTACCATGTTATATCAAAAGCATAATCTATACTATATTCAAGCTATGTATTATTCTTCTCATGTCCATTATTCTCTTTATTCACTCTGTGTATCTCTCCAAACAAATGTTATATTCTTCTTTAGTGGGCCATTTAACATTCAATAAACTTTTCACCCTAGTAATATACTTGGAGTAGCTTGCATCAATTAAAATTTTGTCTTCCTTAACAAATTTATCCATTTTTTATTCAATTTCCACCATTGTATCAATGTTTGAATTGGGCAAGATGTAATCAGTGACAAAAAAATGCATCATAGCCGCTTCAAGGAATTCTCCCAAATATTTCTTCCATGTGTCAAATAGATGCATTTCACCTTATGAATTCAATACTTGAGGCATGCCATGATCCTCCATCTCCTTGAATACTTTCAAGTTATTTTGGAGTTTTATACCAAACCTTCCATGGCAAGTAGTTACCCCATTTATTGATTCAATAGTTTTCAAGATGTCAAGAATATTTGTGGGTGCCTCAGAATCCTCATTCATTTTTGGCATCATTTCTTTCAAAGCACTTACCCTAGCAGTCCAATTATTCTATTCATTCCTAAAGTCCTCTTGTACTTGTAGATACTTTGTGCAGTGTCCACACTAAGCATTGTAGCATGTGTAGTTAAATCAACTACCTGGATTGGAGTTATGTCAGTAGCTCTTTTGACTACTAGTGAACCAATAACTTCTTCAATAGGCATAGCAACCTCATTTTTGCTAGTATTAGGTGCCAGAGAACAAATTTCAAGGGTATGCAACTTTTGAATATATCTAGAACCAAATACTTTATTCTCAAATTGATCTTCAGATATCAAATCTTGATAATCTCTCCTAATTGCATCATTTGCTATAGCAGTTGTGGAATTACATCCTGGTAATAAGATGATTCCACTATCTTTAACAATTTTTTGAGCTTCAGTGGGATTAATAGCTGCAATTTTATCCCTAATATTTTCTTCATTTGCTTTCTCAGATTCCTCCTAATGAGAAGGTTCAACATTGACTTGGGTTGATTCAAGTCTCTCTTTTATCTCCTTACTCCACTGTTGAATCATAAATTCCTGAAATTATTTACTCTGCACAAATTTATCATCAGCCAAAAACTCATCACACTCCCTAATTATGGGATCATCATCATTTTCTCTATCACACTACCACTAGACAATATTGTTAGGAGGAACATCTGAACTATGACTCTTCAATATGAGGAAGGGGGAGTTTTTGCTCAACCTCATTTCCTGGCACATGTTCTGCCACTTGTTCTTTCCTGACCTCTTGAACATCTTCAAATTGGTCTAGGATATCCATATCTTGGTGTTGTCGTTGTTGCTCTAAGAGGACCTAGGCTTTGTGTACAACCTCCTTTATCTTTACCTTAAAATCACAAGAATGATAGTCCCTTATCATGGTAAAGGTCCTCTCCAAGGGGTTTTCAACTTCATTGTATGAATTGATGTAGTAGGCATTCCTTTTCATATTTTTTTCCTCAAGGTTTCTCATAGCCTTCCAATCCATTTTCCTAACCATGATAGCCTCATCACTTGTCAAATTCCTTAGTACATCATCTATATAATATTGGAAAACAAGATGTAAATGGAATTGGAATAATCTTCACCCCAAATGTATTTCCACATTTACACAAGGATAGCCTTATTGTCATTATCCTTAATCTTCAAATTTAATTTCCTTTTCCACTCAGAATCTCCTTCCCATAAGAGTGTATGCATCAATAAAGAGTAATGGGGGAAAGACAAAGGGAGCACTTCCTTTTTCAAATTGAGAAAATCATCATGCATTCATTCAACAACAAAATTAGCATAATAAAAATGAGTGTTTTGATTATATTCTTGTATATCTTCCACCATCACCAAAAAAATGAGGGGCTATTCTAACCTCAAAATCCTGAGCTATCACTTGGTTTAAACAATAGTAAGTGTTTTTGAAATAATCTTCAAATTCTTCACAGTCAAAAGGCTAGCATCCTATGTAGTGAATTTTTTCTTGCTCCTTCTATGTCACACAAGTATTTCTTCTTTTTATGTAAATAGTTTTCCTTCATATTCAACATACAAGTCAACATTCCTGAACTTTGTAGTATAATTAGGATTTAACTAAAGTATATCTAGCATTTTATCCTTTGTCACCTCCAAAATTATATCACCATTCTCACTCTTGATTTTCCTGTCAGTAGGGTTATAGTGCCTTGCTAGCTCCATCATTAAATCAACTTCTACATACACATTTGGAACCATTGACTTTCCCAAGTTTAACCCCCAAAGATAGAATGCAGGCTTACTAGAATTTTTCCTATTGAAAGAATACCAAAATAATTGTCATTCACTCTAGGGCTGGGGTTTCTCACCAATTTCACCAGCATTATCAATAAACCTAGTGGTAACTTCCTTGTGGGCCTCTTACCAATTCATGACCCGACCTCTTTGACACCTCTAGAAGTTTCTTTCATAAAATTTTATGTTTCTTTCTTTACACTTCTAGATCTAGTGGAAGCCACAGGGGTGTTACACAAAGGGTTAGACACAATCAATGGCTTAGGCTTAATTTTAGTTGAAGTATGTCAAGTTTTAGTTCTTTTTACCCTCTTTTTCTTCGGTTTCCTTTCCAATCTAACACTGGATTCACTAGGATCTAGATCACTCATGTTTGTGACTTGAATGGAAACTAGGGTTTACAATTTCTTTCAGCCAAATAAAACCTTGCACAATTATGACATGATAAAACAATACTATTGAAAAAGAAACCTTTCTTTATAATTTATACAATGGTCAATTCTCAAATTGAAATCACCAAAAAAGACTAAATCACAAATTCCAAAAATTTTCCTTTGAGCTTTCTAGGGCATTCACCTTACTACCTTAATTAAAAGGAAGTCTCAATTTTTCTTACCTAGATGAAAGTAATTTCACTATGGTTGCTGATAATTTTTGGAGCTTTCCTTGCAAATTATTTAGCTTTTGGTATTCTCTCTATAAGATAGCAAATTAGGATGCACGATAAATGAAATATCTACTTTATGTTACTGAGAGGAGAGCATGTCACAATTAATAGTTGATAGTAAGCTTGTGTGAGTGAGCTAAACATTAGTTGTTCAGTTTTAAACCTTGATCGTTGATCCTTCAACTTTAAAACTATATCAATGGTTATTGATCCACCTCACCACCTTCCATTTTTCTTTATACAAAATCCTTATGATTTCACCACATTGCCTCTTCATGTAGTGGTTGTCGCAAATCAATGATTTACTTCCTTATTGTCCAAATTTATCAGTTATGAAAGTGATTCATGTGATAAAATCTCAGGCCTTAGATCTATGAATGGTTTCCTAATCACATCCATCTCCATTGGTCCTCGCTAAATCAACTTTTCACCTTGACTTCCATTAGTGATAAGAGATGTAAGCACCATAGTTTGACACATACACCTGCATAAAAATCGATGGCACAAAAGATATTGCAAATAGTATGTAATCAAGTTAGCGAGAGAAAACTCATTAAAAGGGACCATGTCACTCATCACTAATCCTCCTCATAAGGTTTGCAAGTGATTAGCATTGAGAGATTATCTTAATATTATTACTTATCGTACATCCCTAATCAAGATTTTAGTGCTAAATTTTTTTTTGCAAGATCCAATGCAATTGGAAAATCATCTTCTTGCACATCGCTTATTTAAAACAATCTCTTTATAACATATTGGTGATGAGCAATGAAAATATGATCATAAAGCTAGAGGTCATCGCTTATCACTATTACAACTTTAAGAATTCAAAAATCATTAGTGATAAGTGATCCCTTAAGAACCTCACTCATCGCTATTTGCAATCAAAAGTTCAAGGAACAATTCATTATGAGCAATATCAGAGTGATATCACCTCATCACTTGTCACTGATTTAAAACATATATTTCAAAAGTGATTAGCGATGAGTGATACAAACATAAAGCTGATTGAACTTAAGTGAAAAAATTTAGGCACATGCTCGTAAGTGGTTTTAATGGAGGGTACTTCCTAGGATGATACGATAAATAGAAAAAGACTTAAGAAACCCAAAGTCATTATAACAAAGGTTTCTAGACCCATCATGAGGGAACTAGTTGCCTGATTTTTTTTTTAAATAGTGAGCGATAGTGGGCAATAGGGAGTGAAAAGAAAAATAGAACACTCAAGTGATTTCTTATTCGAGTTGAGAGGGTAAATTTCCTAGCTGATCAATCATTTTAGGAGATGAAATATGATATGTAGTATTTCCTTGGAGATCTAGTTCATGATAGTATCATGAGGCCATGGATCAATCTAGCCATGTTACTATATTCATGGGCCCCATTCATTGCATAGATTATGATGTTCACTATAGAACTATTACTCATCGCTTACACTCAGGGAGCACACTTAGAGGGAGGATTAGTACATATGATACAGGAGATGGTAGAGCACAAGACCATGTAGGCCTAGGGTGGTAACATCCTTATGCACTTATATTATAATCTCGGGAAATTTCCATTTTGTGAGATCGACAGTATGGTATAGTATACACTACTGGAGGTGTGGTGCCCGGAGTATATTGTGTGCACTGGGCTGACAATATTTCCATGTGCATCGACCCTAGGGTATCCCTGTTCATTCAACTATCTATTGATGGTGACTTTCATTTTTAGAGAGTCTGATTTGATCAACTAGATGAGGAGGAGATCACATGGAGACCTTACTAGCTTATACCACAATGGTCGAATGAGACTCATTAGATGAGGAGATTACAGATTGATTTTTTTTTTATAGGTAGGAACGATTCCATAGTATGACCTTTCTACCATGATTATTTCATGTGATAGTTTGGACAGGTCCAAGTACCACACATGGAACAACCCTTTTTCATGAGATCAGTATAGAGTGCTTGACGTCCCAATGATACTAGATAGTTCATTTTTTATGATGTCTTCTACAGTGATTCTGAGTATGAGTATCATGATATGCCTCCATTTTCCAATGTTGATGATGTTGGTACCATAGTTTCTATGATGAGTGGTGGGAAGTATCACGATTGGCTCCCATATTAATGATAGATGAGTTGATAGGTGTTGCAGAGCCACTCCCAGATCAGGGAGATGAGGAGGAGGACAAGATTGAGGATACACGCTTCAGGGCTATAGACATATTCACAAATGTGATAGATGAGGAGTATGATGAGGTTGTAGATCCTAACTATGATGGCCATTAGGAGGGGGATGAGGAAAAGAATGAGGACAAGGATGAGGAGCAATTGATGAGTAAGGGTGACGAGACAATAGATGAGGATCCAATGGGCCACGAGTGGGGAGAGATAACTCCTACTCATGTGACTAGATCATGGTCAACGATTGTAGAAAGCACCAAAACCTATAGTCATGGAGAGGCTAGCACATCCTCCATGCCCCCTACATAAGATGAGGCTATCTTCACATAGCCAACCAAAGAGCTAGGTAATGATTTATTTTATTTACTCCTATGCTTTATGCTTATGCTTTATGTTTTAATTTTATGTTCATATATATTTATCATGATGTGTACTAATTATATTTATGATTTCTATCTTGCAAGAGTTGTGAGAGACCTTCACGATCTCTATCATTACATGGCTTCCATGATAGTTCCCCCATCAATCTATGAGGAGGCTATTGATATAGACTATGTGGCCCCACCCATCATGGAGCAAGATCCGGAGTCATTCAATTCATACATTAGATTCCATGCATTGTATGATAGTTTAAGGATGCACACCCACTCAGCTAAGGTTTCCCAAAATACTTAGTCATCTCAATCCCCAGTAGAGTTTGAGAGACATTATTCAAAGGTAGCCAGCGTATAGAAGAAGAGATATTGTCTAGCAAAGGAGCATCAAAAGGCCCTTGGATAGGCACATGGTTTCTAGTATGCTCTGGATGTACTTGGCATCTTGTGATCATGATCACATACCACTGTCTCTTGATGGACCACCTCTAGACAAATGCGAGCAATAGATCTCAAGGGATTTGGAAATCACATACCTCATTAGAATTCTATATATTTATGACATGTACATAAAAATTTCATATATATATATGATCATTTGATGATTTGTTATTTATGCTTATGTATCATAATAACCATTAGAAACTTAGGTCTCTCTCCAAACTAGAATAGTAATATAAATGTTTCAACTATGTATGTGATTAAAATGACAAGCATTTCATTTAATTATTTTGTTTGCAAAAAATAGGGATGCTAGTATTGTTTAGATTTTGCATATCCATAATGATAAAACATTGATTGTTAACATGATAAACTGGAAAACTTAAAACTTTTATTCATATATTGGCACAAAAACTTGTAAACTTTTGCAAATAGCATTGTTCTGATATTAGCAACATTTTTTTGGTAAAAACAACATTGTTTCAATATAAACAAAATTCTTATGATAAAAATAGCACATCAGTATGTGGAAACTCTTCAAACATAAAATTTTCTTCTTTGAAAATGGAAATTTACATATTGTATTACTGTCAGACGCTATGAAAATCTAAAGCATTATTTTGAATGAAACGAATTTGTACAATGATTTATATCTTAGAATGTATGTGCAAATATACTAACTTAAGTTGGAACATATATGTGTATGCACATAGACCTTCATCTATGTACATAAACATACTTGTGACATACCTTCTTCTATCAACTATTTAATTCACTTTTATTGAATACTGAATTACAATGAATTGATCAATTCCATTTGAATCATTTTTCTAATTTATTTTAGTTGATGAATTAAGTAGACTAAATTAATTTTCTGTAGATATGTGTGTAAGAATATTCTCTTTGGTCAGAAGAACAACAAAACCTAAGTAGAGTAGAGCACCAAAGGGTAGAGGCTACTATAGGGTAGATAGTTGCTAAGGAATAAACTGTGTTGTGAAAGTTACCTTCTAGGATGGGTGCCAAAATTGAGTTCAAAGAGGATAAGTTTTTGATTTATCCAAAACTTATCTTTATTGTTGCAACCAAATTATTATTATTGGCCAAGCAATTAGCCCATTATATATGTATGGAATTTTTAATAACACTCTCTGCCATTCCTAGCGTAGATCTTGCATTTATCTAAGTCATAGATAGAGATGAATGTTGAGGTTTGGGAATGCACCAACTTCTACCTTGTAGATGGTTCTCTTGCAAAACTTTTCATGTAGGGCTAGTTATTCTTCAAGTTGGAAGAATTTTTAGGAAGTGTAATCTTTGTGGTTGGGTGGTAAAGTGCTTCAGTCATGTTCTTGTCCACTAGAGGAGGTGAGTGTCAATAGGAAAAATTGGATGTTATTCAAGTTGTCAAAGATTGTGATGTAACCTTGATGTAAAATTTGTATATTGTATTGAATTTTTGACCAAATGAGCTAAGTCAACTTGTATATTGTAATTGACATTTGGAAATGAATACATATTACTATGAATTATTTTAATTGGATATGTGTTTCTATGATTGAAAATAGCTACTTAGTTATGTCTTTTTAAAATTAAATATTCATATGTCATTTGCAATAATATAATTATGTAATAATTAGAATTGGTTATTACAAACATAAGATAGAGCTAATAGAGCCAACAAGGGTTCACAGGCAAAAGAAAATGACCATCCAAGGATCCACCCAGAATTGTAGATAGGTAAAATAGGTGAAACTTAGTAATTCTCAATCAAAAAGAGTGCTAGTAAATTTTAGGTTAGGGTATGTGCAAGATCATCATGGAAAAAACAAGCCCTTAAGTGGCAAAAAATTTAGAAAAATCAGAGTTGGGAAACATGACGTAAAAATTTGAATAATTTATCTATATTATTTCAAAAATATGTAAGAATAAAATTTGTAGAAAATTGAATGTAGTTTCTAAACTACTAGGTTTATTTTTTTTAAACAAAATCTATTTGGTGAAAATTTTAAATTTCAATGTAGTAGTACTTAAATTTTAGGGAAAAAATAAGAAGTAGATGTCTATTTGACCACCCTAACCATGATAAAATGATAATATTTTTTTATAAAATTTTAGATATAAGTAGAGGACTCATGTCCTAATGTGTTACATATTTTTTTGTATTTTTTTCCCAAGTAAATAATTAATTATGATTTTTTTATTACAACTTTTAAAAAATATAAAAAAATTGTATGTCTAACCACCTTAACTTGGTCAAAACTTCATGAAATTCATTTTTTTTAAATCCTATAGTATACGAAGTATAGATTGTGACACATGTTTCAGATTCAAACAATGTGATACTATTTGAAAGCTATAGATGATTTTCAATCAGCCTATCAATTAGGAATTTAATCGTAATTCAACTAGAAAATGAATAATAATTAGTTATTAAATTCAAATTAAATCATAATTTATATTGGTGGAAAGCTGAGAATATCCTTTAAAAACCATTTTCATTTCATTAATTTTGGGTAAAAAAAAGTCGTCAGCCACATACCCTACAAATACGCATCATATCACCAGTTTTTGGCCCATCATGATCCTGCACATACTCGTTAATAGCAAGCTACGAAGTATTGAGAAAATATTGAACCTCCACAAAATATGGACCACTGGTAGAAGAAATAGCCCAATACCTTGAGAAAGGAATCAACTCCCAACATGCTAGGAGGCTTTTGTGAAGATTGAGGACTTCATCAGACTTGACCATTGTGACACTTGGTGATACAACACATGAGCAGAGATCTAAGGCTACCACATGTTGAACCATTGAACTCACCTTTTTTAGTTGGGCCTATGAACACAAGAGAGAGTGCACAATTTCAGGTAGTGCAAACTTGGCCAGCAAGCATGCATGGGAGGAAAAATTCCCAACCGAGGATCAACACAACTTGGATGTTTTAATAACACTGGGACTCAAAAATATGCAACCTACATAGAATATCTAATGAACTAAATTTCCTTTATATATTGGGTGTGATTTATTGTTGTCTATGCATGCCAAAGAAAGATAGTTAGCCAGATTTGTTTGGTTGATTTGTAGTGGCCCATCAAGTAGGTCACACACCATTTTTATGAGTATGTCCACTATTTTATTACCCTCTCTAAAGCAATACAAGATCTTGAAAGAATATAAATATTGCAACATTTTTAAGCCCTAGGTTAGGATATCACTTAACATCCAATCAATGTTATTTTCTATATACATTCATTCATTATAATGATGGAATTCCCTTCAATCTATATACATTTAATACCTACTAATCTAACCAATTTTAGACCTATGAGTAATGTTTGATCCTAAGCTTGAGCTTGAGCCTTATTGTTTGTACTATATGGTAATTTTAGAGCAAGAGCTCCAATAATATTACTTCCTTGGTTCCTTAGTACATAGATATACCATGAAGAACCAAGCTTCCCTCAAGAGGCCCCATAAATATTAAGTTTTACCACATCCATACTATAGTTTTGAGGTTGGGTTTTGCTTTTGGAAAACCTAGTATTGTATTTGGAGGATGGATCAACTCCCATGAGTAATATATTTGTGCATCCCAGTTTGAATATAATTTTCTTGAGGTGTTTTATTTATATACACTAAACATTACTAACTCAGATATTAAACATTCTATTTTGCATATTACTTCTTCAACTAAGTTGTGCTCCTAAAATATTCTTATATCTATTGGATATGTGGCATCAAAGGCTTAATTTTCATGTGTGTAGGGGCTCAAAGATTGATTTTTTACTCACCATATTGAAAGAGAAAACAATCCAAAACCTAGGCATGCGAGTGAGCATTTATTGCAATTTTTAAATGCATATGCTGAAATTTGAAAGTGTCTTGTGGATAAAATGGAAAGACATGCATTGAAGGAGTAGAGAGAGTGGATTGGGAAGTAGGAAATAAAATTTTGAATGTGAATTGAAGGCTCTTTATAGGAGAAGAAAATTTGATGCCCAACAAGAAGAAAGTGTATTTAAAGTTTGAGTGGAGGAAAAGAGGAAAAAACCCATGGCTAGGTTGCCAAGAAAAGTTTGGATCAAGAAAAGAATAAATAAAAGGTGAAAATATTGTAGGGAAATGGAAAAATAGTACTTTTCTATCCAAAAGATGAAATTATTTGAATTTAATCTCTGTTGCAATTTCCTTTTGTGGTATGAAGAGTTATGAGCAGATTTTTGTATACCTATAATTGATTTTTGAGAATATATGAAGTTAATATGTGCTCTCCTATAGATAATTGTTGCAGGAGTAACATTGTTTTGCAAATTTAAATATTGTTCCTTCATGCATGTTGTAGGAAATATTATTTATAAATAATATTCCTGATTTAATCATTTTATGGTTTTTATTAGCATGACCAAATACGATTTTGAAGAAATTAGGGAAAAAAGTGAGAATTGAGAAAAGTTGTTGAAAGGGGTCAAAATCCAATGTTCAAAAAAGTATTTTCTTATAGTTTGGAATGAAAGGTAATATGGTTTTTAGGGTTTAAAAAATATAGTGGGAATGTATTCTTGTAGATGAATATGGGAGCTTCCTTTTCATATGTTTTAAGAAGAAAAGAATCTCATTTGTAGGATCAATTTAATTTTTAAAAAGTAGTTTGTCACTATTTGCTAAGCACAGTTTTAGAAGTTCAATTGAATTAAATAAATTTCAATGTGTGTTCATTCCATTGCTTGTAAGTATCTAATAAAGTTGAATGAATTGAGTGGTGGCTATGAAAATCAACACCTTGATTCAGGGTCTTGGTTTTTTATTACATCAAATGGTATAAAAGAAAGCTGGTCTTCTTTGGGTGTGAGATGTGTTGAGTATGAGTTTCTTGTAGGACTATTGTAATCAATAGTTAATTTTGGCCATCCTCCAATAGAAATGCATATGGATAGAAGGTGTAGATTTCCACCACTGAAAGAGAGTGGTTAGAGGAAGCATATTCTAGAGTCTTTGGTATGTAGAGGATGGTGTGTTGTGAGAAATTATTTTTACAAAACATCTCATGCATTGTAGTAGAAAATGAGATGGGTACGTACCCATCAAGAAGAAGCTTGTGATATGGGAATTCTGGAGAAAATATCAAAAAAGGAGGATCTCTTAGATGGTCATGGATATATATTCAAGGTTTGATAGATTGAAATTATTATAGCATTAAAGGATAACCAAGAGCAATGAGAAGCAAGAATGTGTTGTGGAAGAATTCCCTGATGGAAGAATGAAAATTGAAGATGAGGAACATGTATAAGAAGACCTAACAAAATTTGAAGGCCTAGGTTTGACAAGAAAGTTGTTGACAAAGAGAATGAACTCCTATAGAAAGAGGAGATAAAGACAATAAAATTGATGCTAGAAGGAAGTTGGGTAGAAGACCATAAAAAGATGAAAGGTGTAGTATAAAATAAAGGACAAGAAGGAGTTATATACCTAGAATATTTCCATTCCATGAAGATGCTATAGTTGGGAGACTTGTTATAGTAGTTAAAGATATGAAGAAGATGATTAAAGTAGATGGGGTAGATGAAAACCTCATAGCAAAGGATGAAATGAAGGCTATTGATGAAGATGCCATCAAAAAATTTGTGGTGAAGAAAGAGGAGGTAATATTTTTTTGCATTTTGTGATTATATTGTTTTGCATTCAGTTTGGATGTTGAGGGCTGAGAAGTATGGAGAAAAACATATAGAAAATGTTGGTTTGCATGAGCTTGTAGGGGAAGATTTGTGTGTGTATGCTATAGGTGTTGATGTACATGATTAGGGAATTTAGTGGAGGTAGTTGGATTTTTTTGGGTTGGATTATGTGAAAGAGGTTAGGAAAGAAGAGAATCATTCAAGGAGGAGGAAGGTTCATGTTGCATACAAATCCATGAGAGAAAATAAGAATGGTGAGTAGATTTTTTGGAGGAGAACAAAGCTAGTTCTAGAAAGATGAATTAAGAAGAGGGTAAGAAAGAAAATAGGATGAAGAAAAAAAACACGATCTTCAAATGTTCATGGTTTCCCACTCATGAAACATTTCTCTTACACAAGTTGTTTCATGCAGGAGCATCTAAGTGCATAGGAAATCTTGTACACCAAAAAAAAGTGTTTTATTTAATTTTTCACTTTTGGTTGTGTGTTTGATTGATTATCTTTCATGCATGATTTTAGAGAACTTTTCACACATTTTCAACATATTTAAAATAAAATTCTTATAACTACTAGATATGTTGCACAAGAGGCCTAATTTTCATGTGTAGTGGCTCAAAAACGGATTATTTTCTCTATAAATTAGAGGATAAGAAATCAAATTCCCACGCATGTGATTAGAAATTTATTGTATTTCAGGACTCCAAATCTTGAAATTTGAAAGTGGACATTGTGTAGAAAATGGAAAGGTAGGCATTGAAGGAGTCGAGAGAGTGCATTGAGAAGTGGGAAATAAAATTTTGATTGTGAATTGAAGGCTCTTTCTAGTAGAGGAAAATTCCATGCACAATGGGAGGAAAGTGGATTGAATGTTTGACTAGAGGAAGAGAGGAAAAACCCATGTCCAAGTTGCCAAGAAAGATTTGGAGTAGGAAAATAATGAAGAAAATGTGAAAGAAGATTGTAGGGAAGGGGAAAAATAGTACTTTGTTGATCAAAAGAAAAAATATTTCAATTTAATGTGTGCTACACATTATTTTGCTGGTGTTATGAGTAGATTTTTGTATTTTTTTAATTTATTTTTGAAAATGTATGAAGTTTACACATGCTCTCTAGTAGATAACTTTGTTGTAGGAGTAACATTGTTTTGTAAATTTAAATATTGTACCTTCAACCATGTTGCAATTAATCTAATTTTTAAATAAGATTTCAGATTTAATCATTTTGTGGTTGTTATTAGCATGACCCAATAGGATTTTAGAGAAATTCAAGAAAATATGAGAATTGAGAAAACTCGCTGGAAGGGGTCAAAATACAGTGTTCAAAAAATGTTTTTTCTAATGTTTGGCTTGAAATGTAACATGGTTGTGAGGGTTTAAAAATATAATGCACATGGGTTCCCCTAGATGAATATGGGAGCTTCCTTTTAACAAGTTTTTAGGAAAAAGGAATCTCATTTGTAGGTTCAATTTAGTTTTCAAAAAGTGGTATATCACAATTTTTTGTGCATATATTAAGAAGTTCAATGGGGCTATGTGCAGGATCATGATGGGCCAAAAAGTGGCAATATGATGGGTATGTGGCTGATGACTTTTTTTTACCCAAAATTGATGAAATGAAAAGGGTTTTTAAAGGAGATTCTTAGCTTTCCACCAATATAAATTATGCTTTACTTTGAATTTAATAAGCAATTATTATTTATTTTCTATTCAAATTATGACTAAAGTCTTGATTGATAGACTGATTGAAAAACATCTATAGCTTTCAAATGGTATCACATTTTTTTTATCCAAAATATGTGTGACATTCTATGCTTCGTATATTATAGGATTAAAAAAAGAAAATTTGAATTTCATGAAGTTTTGACCAAGTTAAGGTGGTCAGACATACGAGTTTTTTATATTTTTTTAAATTTGTAATAAAAAATTCATAATTAATTGTTTACTTGGAAAAAAATTACAAAAAATATGCATCACATTGAGACATGAGTCCTCTACTTATATCAAAAAATTTATGAAAAAATATTATCATTTTATTATGGTTAGGGTGGTTAGACAAACACCTACTTCTTATTTTTTCCTTGAAATTTAAGTACTACTGCATTGAAATTTCAAATTTTCACCAAATGGATTTTTTTTTCAAACAAACCTAGTAGTTTAGAAACTACATTCAGTTTTCTACGAATTCTATTATTACATATTTTTGAAAAAAATAGATAACTTATTCAAATTTTTACGTCAAGTTGCCTAACTCTGATTTTTCTTATTTTTTTGCCACTTAAGGGCTTGTTTTTTCCATGATGATCCTACACATACCCATGGAATAAAATAATTTCCAATGTGGCTTCATTAATTTTCTTATAATTATCCAATAAATCTGAAGGATTTGAGTGGTGTCTAAAAAAATCAACACGTGAATTTGAGGTCTTGGTTTTCGACTGCAGATTGCATACCTATGGTGACAAGGTGAATAGATTGATACATAGGGATGGTATCATTGGTTCCTTAGATGAAGTGATATGCATGGTTTTTGTGGTGGTGGGAATAATCTACACACTACATTGCCATCCACATGTAGTCCTACACCTCTTTTTGGGGTAGGCCATGAGCCTTTTGAGCCATTGGTGTAGCCTATTAAAAATGCCCATCAATATTCATGTGCACAAAGGTAACCTTGTTCATCTCCATTTTTGGAAAAAAAATTATGTCATTGTAGACCTAGGGAATATGTCAGCAACAGGGGGAAACCATCTCAAACTTAAGCCCCTAGTCAAATGCTAATTAAGCCCTTGGTTCTTTCCAACCAGAGGCGGCTTAAAATCCTTTATAATTTTTTCTTGCTTTTTCATTATTTTGTGTAAAAATTCTTTTTTTCAAAAATTTGAAAACTCTTTGCAAGAAGGTTAAGTCAATTTTTTAAAGGTGGAAAAATTGAAAGCTTCATAACTTTTGCTCGATAACTCAAAATTGAGTGTCATTTTTTCTAAAAGTGCTTGTTTTCTCGCAATGTTTCCAACAAGACTATTTGAAATGTTTACAAAGAAATCCTTTTATAAAGTGCTAAATTAATAGAGAAAGAAACAATAATGGGGGTTTTAATTTTAATATTCTTTTCCTCTTTTTGAGGTTTAAAAGGAATATTCCTTTTATTGCTACCTCATTACAATAAAATTTTATGAACCCATTAGAAAATAAGTTTGTAAATGCACTAACATAAAGTGACAAAAATTGAATGTGTTCCACATGGAGGGAATTTGGGAAATTTGTGTACTTAGATTAAATTATAAAAGTGTAATACGGTGTTCTATAGATCCTTGACTTGACATCACAGTGGTGGACTCTTGTGAGTATCACACTATGGTGCGTGTTACCTTAATTTATCATCAAAACAATAGATCCTTGTGATTATCATTTCATTTGTGTGTGCCTTGATGCACACCCTTTTTCAGTTTCTTGTACATCTCTAGATTCCTTGCAAATTATTGTGCTTTATTTTAGTTGGTTTTCTTATTCTCTTAGAAATTATGGGGAATATGATAGTTTTATGATAATGCTTCTTTCAATGAAGTAGTAGAGGAATCTTATTTTTGGGATGTCCGACGAACCTTCTATCTAGATGTCTCATATGGGTGATTATTTCACTAGATCAAATTTTATTGGATTTTAGTACTCCTAATCACATTAATATCTATATTTTTAACTTCACAAAGTTTTATTGACTTTATGTATTCATGGTTGAGTAGGGTTCCTATGTTCACTCATGTAGTTTTTGTATCTCATCTTGATTTTCATTTCTTGGAGATTTGTTGATTCCAACAAACACTGGTTCACCTTCAGTAGAGTTTACAACTTCTACATGCTTAAGTATTTCTTCACCATCATGTTCCTATCATCATGAGACATATTTTTAGAATGTCTTAAATCCTTCTCTTTCTCTTTTTGGCAAGGAGTTTTGTTCCCACTAGGTTTTCTCCTTTACTCCATCTTGTGAGAAACTCTGTAAATGGGTACTTAACATGGCCCTATAATTCAGACCCTTTTCTATATATTTACACTTTTTTTATCTCCCCAATTATCACTTAAGGGGGACGTTAGAGTGAATAATTTATCTACTCACTATACTTAAGTGTACTTATGTTAATAAGCTTAGAAAACATGTGTAACTAAATGTGCAACCTTTTATGCCTTTAGAGGTTAAAAAATTATTTGCTTAACCTCATGTGCTACCTTTATTAAGGTTGGAATAATTTCCATAGCACCTCAAAGGTCACTCAACACATGACCTTAAGTTTGATGACTTGGTGAAATAGGTTGTTGATTTGCACATTCCAAGTGATCTTGAGGTTGATACCCATAGGAAACTTATCTATGCATTTCTGCCACTTCATGGGGCACTTGTCAATCCACATCATAGGTGTATTGCCTCTTCCTTTCATATATATTCAAGGCCTTGTACTCATTATAATTTGGGTATAATAAATATAATAATTCATATTGTTCACTTGTGGTTGTTTCTTATCTCCCTGATCTCCTAATTCTTATATGGTATAAGAACATAGGGGGATATATTTTAAGGTCTATAAATGTTGTAATCAAAGGATTTCTTTTAGGTTTCATTAGGAGTGTTAGTAATAAACAATAAATGACAATGAAACCCAAAGATCTTACAAAACACAAAGGAAGAAAAATATAAAATGGTTATACCTGATCACCGAGACTTCCATGATTCACTTTTGTAATACCTTCTTACTTGCTAGATGATATTGTGCCCTTAGATTCATCGTATGAGAAAATTTGCAAATGCTTAAGTCCTACACCAAGCTTTGAAGGATTTGTGCTATGTCTAAATGCATATGCCTAAACAAATGCCAATACTTGATCAAATGACTATAATGAATATTGAAATTGCCTATGAAAATAAGTGTGCAAGTGAATAAATGCCTAGAATGTCTATGTAAAATGTCAGCATGTGCGTGTCTAATCGAAAAGTGAGAGGAAAATGCCATTTTATAGAAAATGTCATTTTGAGTGGATGAACGAGATTAATTGATGATGAGAACCTAAAATGAGAGGTCTAGATTAAATCTAAGAATCCCTAATTAGGGTTTGGGAAAAATCTTTAATCGAATGGTCAGAATAATGTCTTAGATAATCAGATTGATGGTGGAGAATAAATGAGGAAATTAATTAAAGAAATCAAGATTTTCAAAAAATCAAGAAGATAAGATTGCCTGATTTGTAAAATTTGAAAAATCAAGAAGATAAGATTTGAATTGAATATTCGATTTAGAAAATCAAGAATTCGCCCGATTACTTGATTTTTAGAAGATTAGATACTAATTTGAATTAAATTAATTCAAATTAATGATTTTGTCAGATAATAAATAATCTTTTTCAGATTATTTATCAAAATGGACTGACAGTTCAGATTGAGATGACATTTTAAATAATTTAATTTATCTAAAATGAGAAGAATATTAAATGGCAATTAAATAATTAAATTTAATTATTTAATTTAGCAAATAAGACTAATTAATTAAATAAATTAATAAATTTATTTAATTAAGAGGATTAGTGACATTAAATAAATAAATGTAATTATTTATTTAATAATCAGGAAAAATTAAATGCAGAAAAGGAGATTAAATAAATTAAGAGATTTATTTAATTAAGGGAAGACTTAGACAATTAATGACATATTTAATAAATAAATAAAATTTATTTATTTAATAATCATGAGGAATAAATGACATGAATTAATCAAATAATTATGAATTATTTAATCAATAGTCAAATGTGGACCAAGGAGATAATTAAATGTCATAATTATGCTAGGACAAAAGTGGTAAAAATGAAGCTTGTAGGCCTAGGTCATTTTTAGGTGTCTACATTTTGCCCCTCTTTGTCATAATATCGCTTGTCACGTTGTGACAAAGAAAAATAAGTCAAAAATATGCCCCAGTGCAAAATAAGATGTGGAAGAATGATGAGGAGGGTTATGGTATGCCCCCTTGAGAGCAAAGACGGGTTCCAAGAATATGTGTGTGCTCTCGAAATTAATGGGAAGACTAGAATATGAAGAGACAAAGAAATGTTAGTGCAAAAGATATGGATGATGATATGGATGCAATGCCTATATGAGACGAGTGAGAGAAGATGAAAAGACTAAAGAAGATGCATGTTAGTTCCTAGACCAAATCCTTCAAAACATTGCCATAGCACTTTAATATTTATTGCTCTTAATCATCATTGGGCGAACTATTGTAATGGCCAATAAACACCATGATATGACATAGATCAAGGTGTGCTAGGTTGTACCATCACGTAAGAAAAATAGTCACAGAAAAGGATGATCATGACTCATACTAGGAGTGTGCTTGCCCCAGTCTTTTCCCCATAATCAACCACATGCAGAAAAAAAAAAGGACAAATCATGAAACATCATTGCTTCTCTAAATCCTGTTTCCAGGACATCCTTGAGAAACTAGTAGCATGATTTTCAAAATAAAAATAAAATAGAGTCCTTACCATGATATGTCGTTATTTTTCTAAATCCCAAAATCAGGACCTCGCTGAGAAACTAGTAGTCATGCGTGTCAATCGTCATGATATGTTGTTGCTTCTCTAAATCCTACTTAGTGGGATCTCGCTAAAAAACTAATATCATGATAAAAACTAAAAGTCAATTGTCAAGTGTTTTTCAAATGCATCTTGATATCCATTGTTCTGATGCCAAAATTCCATGTTTGATAATGTCGAGATGTCAAAAAGTTTAAAGTTTTGATGACCTTGGAAAATGTCAAGAATTGGTGAATTCAGGAAGGAGACAACCTGAATAATGCCGATCACAAGAGGATTTGATCCCAAATGGTTGTAAGGGGTCCCTCAAAATAATGATGATGACTAGGAAGGACACATCCTAAGGCATAAATGACAGAGTTGGTTCTTCAGAAGGACACATCTGAAGAATACTGATGTCATGAAGAGTGATCTTTAGATGTCAAGAGGATCACTCAAAATGTCGAATGATGATGACGATGCCTAGGAAGGACACATCCTAAGGCGTAAATGACAGAGGCTATTGTTAAGGACTCATTTGAAGACTAACCGAAATTTGATAGTTTGACCAGGTTATGATGATTTGACTTCCTCTGACCAAGTTTGACTTGTGTTTGACCATATGCTAATATTGCCTTCATGATATGAGTGATGTGCTGATGAGATTGCCATGCTGAATAAATGATTGTTTTACTTTGTTTCAGGAGTTTTCCCATGTGGAAATTGATTGAAGATTTTTGATGTGTGTGCCAGTGTAGTTCCATGAACCCTAATGGACTAACCTAGTGTAGCCTCAAGGGCTCATTAGAAGATGGCCTTGCCTACATCATACATTCAAAGACCTCGTAGTTTGACACAACCAATGTCTTTGTCTTGATGAGCAAAGATTGCGTCATGATTTTATTTTGACAAACCTAAAAGGACTGACTTAATGTCTCGAGGACTCAAAATGTGAGACTTGCCCACGTAGAAAGTGCACAGAGACAACGTAGTTCGACAATGACAAAGACTGATTGATATGACTGACTTTGACAAGAGATGACAATCTATTTGTGCTTTTTGAGCAGTCTGATGCTTTTGTTTGTGGTTTTCTTCAGGATGTTTTATGATTTTTAGGTCTTTCTTCTAGACCTTTTTCAATGTTTTTGGTCATTTTTTCAAGACTTTTTGCGATTTTTTTTGTCTTTTTTTTTCTAGACTTTTCGCTGATTGCCAAGATCATGTGCGACATCCACTACAATTTCATGATAAACATTTTTCCCCTAGTTAGGTCCAAGACATAGCCTTTTGCAGGGAATATGGATGAGATGCTGCTGGTTTACTAGATGGACAATTGTCAAGACTTGATGTCAATCATTTATCTACTATGATAGGTCGGGTAGGATGTGGTGGCGATTTGCGAAATAATGGCAAAAATACCATTCATCCTAGGCTAAGTTTAGACAAAGTGACAGTAGATGGCAGAGTAATGATTTATTATGCATGGCACCTATTTTCCAGTTTTTCACCATGGTACCTTTCCAAAGCGCTTGTTTTCCAGGTTTTCACTATTGAACGAATCATTTTTCTCTTTACTATTTTCTTGACTTTTTGATTTTTTTGGTGTCACCAAAACGCCTGTTTTCCAGGTTTTCATCAAGGTGACAATTTTTTAATTTTTCAATCTTTATTTGTATTTTATGGTTTACAGCCTACTCCTTTAATGCTATGCATAGAACCTTTAGAGATGTAAATTTTTGATGGGCTGTATCAGTTGTTCTCCATCTTGAGTTGCCAATTGATAAGCTCCAGAAACAAAAGAAGATATGATAATGTATGAACCTAGCTAGTTTGGTTCAAATTTTCTTGGCTTTTCTCTGTCTGCTTGGTTATTGGGGTTCTGCATGAAAACTAGGTCACCAATGTCAAACTTTCTGAAAATAACCTTTTTATTGTAGCTACGACAAAGACGGTTCTGATATGCCTGGAGATGGTTCAGTGAATTTTTTCTTCTTTCTTCCAGTAGTTCCAGCTTGTGCAGGCGTGATTGTCGGTACTCCTCTTAATTAGTTAGACCCTTCATAGAGACTCGTAGCGAAGGAATTTTGACTTCAATGGGTAAGATGGCCTCAGCGCCAAAGACTAGGGAAAATGGGGTGGCCCCTATAGGCATACGAATGCTAGTTCGGTAAGCCCATAGAGTAGGGTTGATTTGTATATGCCAGTCATGGCCAACATCATTGACGTCAAGTTCACCAATGTAATCAAAGGATTTCTTTTAGGTTTGATTAGGAGTGTTAGCAATAAACAATAAATGACAATGAAACCCAAAGATCTTAAAAAAAACAAAGGAAGAAAAATACAAAACGGTTATACCTGATCGCCGAGACTTCCGTGATTCACTTTTGTAATACCTTCTTACTTGCTAGATGATAATGTGCCCTTATATTCGTCGTACAAGCAAATCTACAAATGCCTAAGTCCTACACCAAGCTTTGAAGGATTTGTGCTATGTCTAAATGCCTATGCCTATTACTACAATTGTCAATGTCTATGCATAAACAAATGCCAAGACTTGATCAAATGAATATAATGAATATTGAAATTGCCTATGAAAATAAGTGTGCAAGTGAATAAATGCCTAGAATGTCTATGTAAAATGTCAGCATGTGCGTGTGTAATCAAAAAGTGAGAAAAATGCCACTTTATAGAAAATGTCATTTTGAGTGGATGAACGAGATTAATTGATGATGAGAACCTAAAATGAGAGGTCCAGATTAAATCTAAGAATTCCTAATTAGGGTTTGGGAAAAATCCTTAATCGAATAGTCAGAATAATGTCTCAAATAATCAGATCGATGGTGGAGAATAAATGAGGAAATTAATTAAAGAAATAAATATTTTCAAAAAATCAAGAAGATAAGATTTCCTGATTTGTCAGATTCGGAAAATCAAGAAGATAAGATTTGAACTGAAGATTCAATTTAGAAAATCAAGAATCTCCCCGATTACTTGATTTTTAGAAGATTAGATACTAATTTGAATTAAATTAATTCAAATTAATGATTTTGTCAGATAATAAATAATCTTTTCAGATTATTTATCAAAATGGACTAACAGTTCAGATTGAGATGACATTTTAAATAATTTAATTTATCTAAAATGAGAACAATATTAAATGGCAATTAAATAATTAAACTTAATTATTTAATTTAGCAAATAAGACTAATTAATTAAATGAATCAATCAATTTATTTAATTAAGAGGATTAGTGACATATTAAATAAATAAATGTAATTATTTATTTAATAATCAGGAAGAATTAAATGCAGAAAGGGAGATTAAATAAATTAAGAGATTTATTTAATTAAGGGAAGACTTAGACAATTAATGACATATTTAATAAATAAATAAAATTTATTTATTTAATAATCATGAGGAATAAATGACATGAATTAATCAAATAATTATGAATTATTTAATCAATAGTCGAATGTGGACCAAGGAGATAATTAAATGTCATAATTATGCTAGGACAAAAGTGGTAAAAATGAAGCTTGCAGGCCTAGGTCATTTTTAGGTGTTTACATTTTGCCGCTCTTTGTCATAATGTCGCTTGTCGCATTGTGACAAAGAAAAATAAGTCAAAAATATGCCCGAGTGCAAAATAGGATGAGGAAGAATCATGAGGAGGGTTATGGTATGCCCCCTCGAGAGGAAAGACAAGTTCCAATAACATGGGTGTGCTCTCAAAATTAATGAGAAGACTAGAATATGAAGAGACAAAGAAATGTTAGTGCAAAAGATATGGATGATGATATGGATGCAATTCCTATATGAGACGAATGAGAGAAGATGACAAGACTAAAGAAGATGCATGTTAGTTCCTAGACCAAATCCTTCAAAACATTGCCATAGGACTTTAATATTTATTGCTCTTAATCATCATTGGGAGAACTATTGTAATGACCAATAAACACCATGATATGACATAGATCAAGGTGTGCAAGGTTGTACCATCACGTAAGACAAACAGTCATAGAAAAGGATGATCATGACTCATACTAGGAGTGTATTTGCCCCAGTCTTTTTGCCATAATCAACCACATGCAGAAAAAAAAGGACAAATCATGAATCGTCACTGCTTCTCTAAATACTGTTTCTAGGACATCCTTGAGAAACTAGTAGCATGATTGTCAAAATACAAATAAAATAGAGTCCTTACCATGATATGTCATTGTTTTTCTAAATCCCAAAATCAGGACCTCACTGAGAAACTAGTAGTCATGCATGTCAATCATCATGATACGTTGTTGCTTCTCTAAATCCTGCTTAGTGGGATCTCGCTGAAAAACTAACATCATGATAAAAACTAAAAGACAATTGTCAAGTGTTTTCGAAGTGGTCTGGATATCCATTGTTCTGATGCCAAAATGCCATGTTTGATAATGTTGAGATGTCAAAATGTTTAAAGTTTTGATGACCTTGGAAAATGTCAAGAATTGGTGAATTCAGGAAGGACACATCCTAAATAATGCCGATGACAAGAGGATTTGATCCCTAATGGTCATAAGGGGTGCCTCAAAATAATGACAATGCCTAGGAAGGACACATCCTAAGGCATAAATGACAGAGTTGGTTCTTCAGAAGGACACATCTGAAGAATACTGATGTCATGAAGAGTGATCTTTAGATGTCAAGAGGATCACTCAAAATGTCGAATGACGATGACGACGCCTAGGAAGGACACATCCTAAGGCATAAATGATAGAGGCTATCGTTCAGAAGGACTCATCTGAAGACTAACCAAAATTTGACAGTTTGATTAGGTTATGATGATTTAACTTGCTCTAACCAAGTTTGAATTGTGTTTGTCCATATGTTGATATTGCCTTGATATGAGTGATGTGCTGATGAGATTGCCATGCTAAATAAATGATTATTTTACTTTGTTTCAAGAGTTTTCCCATGTAGAAATTGATTGAATATTTTTGACGTGTGTGCCAGTGTAATGCCATGAACCCTAATGGACTAACCTAGTGTGGCCTCAAGGGCTCATCAATAGATGGATGTTCCTATGTCATACAATTAGAGACCTCGTAGTTTGACATGACCAATGACTTTGTCTTGATGAGAAAAGATTGCGTCATGATTTTATTTTGACAAACCTAAAAGGACTGACTTAATGTCTCAGGCACTCAAAATGTGAGTCTTGCCTATGTAGAAAGTATGCAAAGACAACGTAGTTCGACAATGACAAAGACTGATTGATATGACTGACTTTGACAAGAGATGACAATGTGTTTGCGCTTTTTGAGTAGTCTGATGTTTTTCTTTGTGGTTTTATTCAGGATGTTTTATGATTTTTAGGTCTTTCTTTCAGACCTTTTTCAATGTTTTTGGTCATTTTTTAAGGACTTTTTGTGATGTTTTTTCTCTTTCTTTTTTCAGGACTTTTTGTTGATTGCCAAGATCATGTGCGACATCCACTACAGCTTCATGATAAACATTTTTCCCCTAGTCAGGTCCAAGACTTAGCCTTTTGCAGGGAATATGGACGAGATGCTGTTGGTTTACTAGATGGACAATCGTCAAGACTTGATGTCAATCATTTATCTACTATGATACGTAGGGTAGGATGTGGTGGTGATTTACAAAATAATGGCAAAATAACCTTTCATCCTAGGCCATGTTTAGAAAAAGTGATAGTAGATGGCAGAGCAATGATTGATTATGCATGGCGCCTCTTTGCCAAGTTTTCACCATGGTACCTATCCAAAGCGCCTATTTGCCAGGTTTTCACTATTGAATGAATCATTTTTCTCTTTACTATTTTCTTGACTTTTTGATTTTTTTGGTGTCACCAAGACTCCTATTTTCTAGGTTTTCATCAGGGTGACGATTTTTAAATTTTTCAATCTTTTTCTATATTCTATGGTTTGCAGCTTAATCCTCTGATGCTATGCATAGAACCTTCAGAGATGTAAACTATTGATGGGCTCTGTGAATTGTTCTCCATCTGGATTTTCCAGTTGATAAGCTCTAGAACTAAAATAAGATATGATAATGTAGGGACCTAGCCAGTTTGGTTCAAATTTTCCTGGCTTTTCTCTGTCTGCTTAGTTCTTGGAGTTCTGCATGATAACTAGGTCGCCAATGTCAAAATTTCTGACCATAACCCTTTTATTGTAGCTATGACAAAGACGGTTCTGATATGCCTAGAGATGGTTCAGTGAATTTTGTCTTCTTTCTTCCAGCATTTCCAACTCGTGCAAGAATGATTGTTGGTACTCCTCTTCATTAGTTAGACCCTTCAGAGAGACTCGTAGCAAAGGAATTTTGACTACAATGGGTAAGATGGCCTCAACACCAAAGACTAGGGCAAATGGGGTGGCCCCTGTAGGCGTACGAATGCTAGTTTGGTAAGCCCACAGAGTAGGGTTGAGTTGTATGTGCCAGTCATGGCCAGCATCATTGATGTCAGGTTCACCAATGTAATCAAGGATTTCTTTTAGGTTTGATTAGGAGTGTTAGCAATGAACAATAAATGACAATGAAACCCAAAGATCTTACAAAACATAAAGGAAGCAAAATACAAAATGGTTATACCTGATCGTCGAGACTTCCATGATTCACTTTTGTAATACCTTCTACATGCTAGATGATAATGTTCCCTCAGATTCGTCGTACGAGCAAATCATCAAATTCCTAAGTCCTACACCAAGCTTTGAAGGATTTGTGCTATGTCTAGATGCCTATGCCTATTACTACAATTGTCAATGTCTATGCCTAAACAAATGCCAAGACCTGATCATATGACTATAATGAATATTGAAATTGCCTATGAAAATAAGTGTGCAAGTGAATAAATGCCTAGAATGTTTATGTAAAATGTCAGCATGTGCGTGTGTAATCGAAAAGTGAGGAAAATGCCATTTTATAGAAAATGTCATTTTGAGTGGACAGGCGAGATTAATTGATGATGAGAACCTAAAATGAGAGGTCCAGATTAAATATGAGAATCCCTAATTAGGGTTAGGGAAAAATCATTAATCAAATGGTCAAAATAATGTTTCAGATAATCAAATTGATGATGGAGAATAAATGACGAAATTAATTAATTTATTTTTAGAAGATTAGATACTAATTTGAATTAAATTAATTCAAATTAATGATTTTGTGAGATAATAAATAATCTTTTTCAGATTATTTATCAAAATGGACTGACAGTTCAGATTGCGATGACATTTTAAATAATTTAATTTATCTAAAATGAGTAGAATATTAAATGGCAATTAAATAATTAAACTTAATTTTTTAATTTAGCAAATAAGACTAATTAATTAAATAAATTAATCAATTTATTTAATTAAGAGGATTAGTGACATATTAAATAAATAAATGTAATTATTTATTTAATAATCAGGAAGAATTAAATGCAAAAAGGGAGATTAAATAGATTAAGAGATTTATTTAATTAAGGGAAGACATAGACAATTAATGATGTATTTAATAAATAAATAAAATTTATTTATTTAATAATCATGACGAATAAGTGACATGAATTAATCAAATAATTATGAATTATTTAATCAATAGTCGAATGTGGACCAAGGACATAATTAAATGTCATAATTATGCTAGGACAAAAGTGGTAAAAATGAAGCTTGCAGGCCTAGGTCATTTTTAGGTGTCTACAAATGTAATATATTATTTTGTTTTTGTTTGTTTGATTCACCATTGTGTTAGATAACCCACATAAAAATTTTGAGCAACCGATTAAGTCAACCCTACTGCCAAGGTAAGTGGACCCAACCCAAAGCAGAAGGAATCTCCACTAATTTGGTAGTTTTTCGATTTGTGTTGTGGGAATTTTTTTCTTATTTTTCTCAATGATATCCATAGACCCATGGCCTTCTGAGTCATTTTTCACCAAGCAAAGAGTTGTTCAACCCCTGTAGAGAGGCATTACCACACAAAGGAAAGTCAAGATTTTAGGACACTAAAGAGGTGAAGCAATGACAAGGGTGCAACCTGAGACACATAAATTTTTGTACAAAACTAGAGAATAATTTTATTATTTAGAAAATTAACCTCTTACATGTAGAGGATCACAAATCCTCAAGCTCTGTAAGACATGTGAGCTACAAAAAATTACATTCACAACAAAATTCCCCTTTCACAACATGCAAACTCTTTTCCCTAAAAGCTACAAAAATTAGAAAATCCCCCCCATAAATAGCTCCTTTCTCCATTTTGGAGCCAAACAACATTTGAATTATCATATTTTGGTAGTTTGGTGCCACAAATTACAATTTGAAAGTCAAAATTTAAAACATCATTCAAAAATTAGCACATTTTGAAAGTGTACCAATTTTTGGGAGCCATAAATTTTGATCTCAAAACACCTTCAATTTCCAATACATGCTAAAAATAGCAATTGACTAGAAAAAGTATAAAAATAAAACTAAAAGTGGGGAATTACATTGTGATGAAAAGGGCATCCAAAAATGCAAAGACATCTACAAAAAGCTAACCAAAGGAAACATAAATGAAAAACATCTTTTTTGGTGATGTAGGATTGCCCTTGCACCACTGGATGCTCCTACATTAGACACCCAGGGTAACTTGAGAAATGACCTCATCATGCCTTAGGTGGTTAAGGAAAACCCAAGTGGTCAACCTCTTTCTTAGACAATCAGGATGAATCTTCCACAAGTCTTTCTCTCCACTTCACCAGGTATTGTTCATATTGCCTATTTTCGGTACTCTTTCCCACATAGCTATCCAGGATTGCTTCAATCTCCTCCTCTGAAGTAGATGCTAGAATTCCACACTATTCCATTGTCGGTACTTCCTTTGTACTACCTTCATAGTACTCTGTCAACTTTGAAATGTTGAACATAGGGGAAATGTTGACTCCATCTAGCAATCTACCTCATATGTGTTCCTTGAATCTTGCTTCTTCAAAATTTTATAGGGACCGAAATTCTTCATCTTCAATTTGTTATAGGTTCCCATTGGAAACCTTTCTTTCCTCAAGTGGACCATCACTTCATCACCAACCTGAAACTCCTTATTACTTCTCTTTTGATCTTCCATAGCCTTATATTACATATTCATCTTATTAATATTTTTTCTTACCTTTTCATGTACATTCTTGATGTGCTCTGCAAAGTCTTCAGCTTCGGAACTAGTATTCTTATCTTGGTCCATCTTCCTTAATTATGAAGTAGTTATGGGACTACCTCCATACACAATTTGGAATGGTGATCTTCCTATGCTCCAGTTGACAGAATTGTTGTAAGAAAATTTTTCCTGGGGTAAGATCAGGTCCCATCCCTTGGGTTTATCTCCTACCAAACATCTCAGTACGTTACCAAGACTTATGTTCACAACCTCATTTTTCCCATCATTCTGTGGATGGTGTGTAGAACTAAACTTTAACTCTATCTTCAACTTTTTCCACAAGGTCCTCCAAAAGTATCCCACAAACTTGGTATCATGATTTGAGACTATACTCTTTGGAAGACCATGTAGCCTCACCACCTCTCTAAAGAACAAGTCAATGATGTGGACTGCATCATGGGTCTTCCGACATGGAATGAAATGTGAAATCTTTGAAAATATGTCAACTACCACAAACACTGAATCATTCGCCCTTTGTGTCCTTAGAAAACTAAGAACAAAGTCCATACTTATATTCTCCCATGGCCTCTAGGGTATAGGTAAGGGCTGATACAACCTTGTATTCTATCTCACTCCCTTAGTCATCTCACACACCTTACAACTCTGTACAAACTTCTTCATATCTTGTGACAACTAAGGCCAATAATAATACTCAATGATAGTGACAATAGTCTTATCCTAACCAAAATGTCTTGTCATTCCTCCACTATGCTTCTCCTTTATCAGGTTCTCCCTCATGGAACTCCTCAGAATACATAATTGACTTCCTTTAAACATATCATCCTAGATGAAATGAAATCTAGCCACCTTGTCTTGTCAACTGTAATAGGCTCCTTGCAAGCTTTCCAAGCCTCTACAAAATCAGGATCCTTAGGGTACAATGTCTTGAGTTCATTGAACCTAACCACTTCAATCTACATCTCATTCAACAATTTTTTTCTCCTACTTAAATTATTTGCAATCCTATTCTACCTCCCACTCCTTTGCTTTAAAACAAAGGTATAGCTCTGTAAGATTTCTACCCATTTCATATGCCTCTGATTTAACTTTCCCTAACTATTCAGGAATTGCAATGCTTGATAATTGGTAAAAAAAACAAAATCCTTGGGAAATAGATAGTGTCTCCATTTCTTTAATGCTTTAACTATTTCATATAATTCTTGATCATATACAAATTACTTTCTCTTTGCATCATTTAAATTTTCACTGAAGTAGGCAATGGGCTTACCTTCCTAGCTCAACACTACTCCAATGGCACAACCACTGGCATCACAATCCCCCTAAAACACCTTTTTGAAATCTAGGAGGGCTAAAACTGGTTTCTCTGTCACCTTCTACTTCAACAGGTAAAAACTCTTTGTTGCTCCTATGCCCCACTTTAACTCCTTTCTACGCCCTCTAATTTTTTCAGTTAGGGATGCACAAATACTATTAAAGTTTCTAATGATTTTTTTGTAAAAATTGGCCAAACCATGCAAATATCTCACCTCAGTAGCAGTTCTTGGGGTAGTCCATTCCAAAATAGCCTTCACCTTCTCTAGTTCCATCTTGAGACCTTTCACAGAGACAAGAAACCCCAAGTACACTAGCTCCTTCTTCACAAAACTATAGTTCTTTAGATTAATCAACAATTTATCTTCTCTCAACTTCTCAAAGACTTTACAAATATGCATCAAATGTTTTCCCAGGGACATACTAAATATCAAAATATCATCTAAGTACAAAATAACAAAATTCCCCAGAAACTCTTTCAGTACCTCATTCATGAGCCGCATGAATGTGCTTGGTGCATTTGTTAGTCCAAAGGGCATGACTAACCACTCATACAGGCCCTCTTTGGTCTTGAAGGTGGTCTTCCATTCATCTCCCTCATGAATCTAGATCTAGTGATATCTACTCTTCAGGTAATCTTTGTGGAGTACTGAGCTCCACTCAAACATTCCATCAAGTCATCCATTGTTGGTAGGGAAAATATGTACTTGATTGTTATCTTTTTTATGGCTTGGGAGTTTGTGCACATTCTCCACTCCCCATCCTTCTTCGGTGCTACTACTACAGGTACTTCACATGGAATCAGACTCTCTCAAATCAAACCCTTTCTCAACAACTCTTGAACTTGTCTGTTCAACTCCTTGTTTTCTATTGGAGTCATTTTGTGAGCTACCTTATTTGAAAAATTGGCTCTAGGGATAAAATCAATCTGATGATTGATCTTCCTCACTAGTGGTAAACCATCGAGTACATTACTAAAAACAATATCATGAAACTCACCCAATAACCCAAAAAATTCTATTGGTACATTCTCACTATCCTCTTTATCCCTTCTTGGAATCAATGCATAACACATACGTTCATGCTTCATGCCTTCTAAAAATTTCTTTCCATCAACATAACAAACCCTAGCACTACTGCATACCTTTTCTCTGGCCTCATTCAAGGGTTTCAACTTATGGTAGAATCCATCCTTTGTCAGGGAATAAGTGTTTACATGGCCATCATGAATAGCTCACCTATCAAACTGCCATGGCCTCCCCAACAACATGTGACATGCATCCATGGGGATGATATCACATAGTACCTCATCATGATAGCTCCCAATTTTGAACTTCTCCAGGCACTGCTCATTGACCAAAAATTTGTGATCTTTTTATAGCTAGGCAATCCGATACAGATGTGGATTCCTTTCCCTCTTCAGCTTAAGCTTTGCAACGATCTCTTTTGATACCTGATTATCAGTGCTCCCACTGTCAATAATCACATCACAACATTTTCCTTCACATTTGCACCTTGTGCGAAATAGATTCTTCCTCTATTTTAGCTCCTTCTCTTCAGTCACCAGGGCTCTTCTAACCACTAAGGATTCTCCCCTTTCAACATCATCTAAATGCTTAGATTGAGCCTCCTCATCTGCATGTGTAACCCTTCCATGACCTTCTTGCCTTCTATCTTTCCTTCCTTGATGTTGAGGGTATTCATAGGCTTGATGCCCTTCTTTACCACACTAAAAAAAAGTACCTGTGAAATCACCTCTTCTGGATTCTTGTCCAGATCTACCTCATCCTCTACCTCTTTTATCACCACTGTCTTGATCATGAGGGTAGTAGAAATTATCACTCCTCTATCCTCGGCTGGTACTCACATCTCCATTTTTCTTCTCATCCTCATTTCAGCTTCTAGAGGATCTACCACCACCCTTTCCACTTTGACTTCCTCGTCCTTTTTTCTTGTTATCAAATATTTTGTTCAACTTATCTTGAACAACTTTCAAAGAAAACTGGTATGCATCCTCAATGGTGGTCATTCTCACTATGATTAGCTCCTCTTAAATGCTCGATCATAACCCATTAAGATAATTGGCTACCTTCTCCTTGTTGGCCTCTGCATGGCCCATTCTGATGATCATCTTGTGAAAAATATTATGTGTATTTTTTCATAGATCTGCTTCCTTGCTTCAACCCTTACAATTTGTTCAACAGATCTAACTCATAGTCTACTAGTATGAATTTCTTCTTCAGTTTCTCCATAATGCAATCCCAACTATTGATCTTTCCTTTTCCTCTTTGATTTCTCTCCAAATGGACCTCTTTCCACCAAATATTTGCATGGACCTTTAGCTTCATTTTTGCAAACATAACCAGATCTAGGTCCTCTACTTCTTCATACTCAAAATACTCCTCTAGCTCGTTGATCCAATCAATCAACTCTTCTAGGTCTAGACCTCTAGAATAACTAGGAACTCTATTTTGGGTTTTTTTCCCATCTTCAAAATGGCCCTAATCAACTGAATTTGATCTTGATGATTCTCTTATTCTTCCTATTCTACATATGAATCCTCCACCTCTTCTTCATCCTTGCTTTTCTCTCTCCTTCTTAGGTTTGACCCTCTTCTCATCTGTTCCTGCAATGCATCAATTTGTCTCTGGAGGGCTTTGTAACCCTTGGCTACCAATCAATCTCTTCCACCAGCATTTATGCCACCTCTAGCACCACCATGCCTACCAGGAATAACTCTTAGAGGAATCTTGAATATATCAAACCCACAACCATGGTCTTGGTGTGAACTACCTCATGATCAACGATCTGTCCACAGGCTCAAAAAAACCCGCTTTGATACCACCTAACAAGGGTGCAACCTCAGACAAAAAAATTTACACACAAAACTAGAGAATATTTTTATTATTCAAAAAATTAAATTCTTACATGTAGAGGATCACGTGTGATCCCACAATAGTGGTTTACAATTTTTGGCCAAACTGGACACTGAAATAACTTTTTTAAACTAAATCTTCACTTTCTGGCATCTATAGTGGCTAAACCGTGAGGAATTTGAAGACGATGCAAACTAGAGTTTCGTGAAATTTTTTCTATAGATTCTAAATATATTTAAATTTTCAATTTTTTGAATTAGATTGCACTTCTTTTTCCATCTCCTCAAAAACTAGTTTTTGCAAAACAACATTTTTAAAAAGTGACGCTCACCGTATAAGGCATGACTTTTTTTCCATGAAGGATAAAATTCTAATTCTTTCGAATTTAGATTTGGAACTCTGATATCTAGTGTTTCGACTTGGTCAGATGTTTTTTTATTGAATATTTTTTCTTTAATCAAGTTTCAAATTCAAACCAATTATAATTGAGACATCACACGACTGTATAACGTGTAACTTTTTTTGTATATATCAAAATTAAAGTTTATTTTCTTTGTGGGATCAGGGATTTCAATATCTGGTGCACTAAAATTTTTAATTTCCTTATTTTAATAATCTATTATTTTTCCACATGTGCAGAACATAGAGCTTGATTTTTGGTGAAAAACCTACATTCACAAGAAATAAAAAATAAATATGAAAATTAAATTAAATTTATCTAAAATTATACTTTTTGGGAAGCTTATAATAAGTACTACATACTTGAAAAACATAAATTTTAAATGAATTCATTTGATCCCACAAAAGGTAAATCAAAAGTGGTTTTTTATCAGCATTTTGATAGGTGTAAAGGAGACTCTATTATAGGTATGGTCTAAAACTAGTGGGGTTCTATCCAAGGGGTTTGATTTAAGGTAGTTTGATCAAACCCTCTTCAATTGGAATTCTTTAAATGGAACCTTTTAAGGCTTAAATCATTATGTTTTCTAAAAATATGTGATTTTAGCAATAATCAGTTCCTCCCAAAAATTGTAAACTAGCTTTGTGGGAACAAATCCTCAAGATCTACAATACGTGCAAGCTACATAAAATTGCAGTCACTATAGAATTCCCCTTTCGCAACATGCAAAGTCTTTTCCCCAAAAGTTACAAAAATAAAAAATCTACCCCCCATAAATAGCTCATTTTCCATTTTGGAGCTAAAAAACATTTGAATTATCATATTTTGGTGATTTGGCACTAGAAATTACAATTTTAAATCCAAAATTTAAAACATCATTTGAAAATTAGCACATTTTGAAAGTGTACCAACTTTTGATCCTAGACTCTATTTTTCAAACTGTTTGAACCATCAGAAAGGTCTCAGAGTCAAGAATATGTTCAAAATTGGCCATGCCAAATTTAAAAAGTTTTTGAGACGTTTTGAGGCTATTTAGTGCCTCAAACCTGATCTGAAAGGTTTTTAGGTGCATTTTTGGGAGACTAAAACTATAATATCTTTCAAATCAAGAATGCTCTTAGCCTGATTCTTTTGCCAATATTCTTATTTTTTCGTTATGAATCCTCCCATATAATTTTTGTCCCCAAACACCTTTAATTTCCAATACTTGCTAAAAATAGCAATTGACCAGAAAAAGAAGAAAAGTAGAACTAAAAGTGGGGAATTACATTATAACAAAAAAGTGTATCAAGAAATGCAAAGGCATCTATAAAAAGATAACCAAAAGAAACATAAATGAAAAACATCTTTTGGGTGATGCAGGATTTCTCTTACACCACTGGATGCTCCTACATCAAGCAATACATGATAGTTGAAGGAAGTGGGTAGGTATGATTAGCCATAGAGACCCACCAAAGCAACTTTTTTTTTTCTAGCCATGATATTGGAAGGAATCAACATTTCAAACACAAGAGGTGTGATTTCCTTAGAACCATGTGGATTCTTATATTAGGAAACTGCATAGATTCTATGTGAAATGGCACAATCATGTTTGGGGGGGGATTTATTGGCTATTGGAGGTCTTTTTCCTTACTAGGCCATGGGATTTCTTGGAAATTCAAAGGTTGTAAAATTCATTAGCACAGACTCACACAACCCATGCGAGCAACTAGTGATTTGCTTGGGAGAGTCACACAGCTGGGACCCATGATTTTCATGGAAGTGGTAATAATTTGTAGGTTGTATGGCCATCCACATGCAGGATCATGCCTTTTCCTTGAAAATTTTCCTAAACCTTTTGTTCCTTTGGTGCAACCCATCAAAATAGCTCGTCAATTTTTACATGCAAAATTAATTTTCACGTGAGGAATGCTAACAATATTCATCTCCTTTTTTTGGAAAATTGTCGATGTCATTGTTGACACTAGGGGAGAGGGGCCCATAGTGGATTAGGGTCCAATAGTAGGGATAGAAGTAGTCCTCAGTGAGCCCCATAATGGAGCACTGTAATAGCCAATTGCAAAACAATTATTATCCATAAAGTACACAAAGTGACAAATCATGTGATGCCATATCAGCACACCAATAAAACATGACTTAGTACACCACTATTGGTCTCACTTTGTTTTGGGCCTTTTTGGACACATCAACAAAAAGAATGTTGATGTGACATCATAATTGATGATGTTTCCCTAAAACAAAATATAGAAGCACATGAGTTGACAAATAAACTATTGTATAGAATTGGGAGTGATTTGAAATTTCCATGTAGGATTTTGTGAAAAGAAAATTTAGAGTGTACTCCACTATTGGCCCCTCTCCCCTAGTGCATATGTCAACAAGTGGTAGGAGAGCCATGTAAAATTGAAGCCCTTGGTCACATGGAAATTCGAACTTTATTTATTTCCAACCAAAGGGGGCTTAGAATTCTCTCTACGTTTTTCCTTATTTGGTACAAAATTTCCTTTTCAACAATTTTTTTTTTTTTTTTGAAAGAAGTTTAAGTCAATTTTGTAAAGGTGGAAATTTGAAATCTTCATAAGTTTTTTTTAGTATCTCAAAATTGACAGTCATTTTTGTAAAATTTCTATTTTTTTTTCAATGATTCCAAGAATTCCATTTGGAATATTTACAAAGCACTCCTAAAAAGTTTCAAATTAATGATGGGGAAAGGAACAATAATGGGGGTTTTTAATGTTGGGAAATAATAATAGGGGGTTGTGTAGAGCTTTCATTTGACATCATAGTTGTGGATCCTCGTGATTATCTGGCTAAGGTTTGTGTTACCTTTCTTTTTCATCAGAACAATAGATCCTCGTGATCATCATCTCATTTGTGTGTGCCTTGATGGACACCCTTTTCAAGTTTCTTATACATCTATACATTCCTTGCACATTCTTGTGCTTGATTTCAATTGGTTTCCTTATTCTCTTAGCATTAAGGGGTGAATATGAAAATGTTATGATTTCCAATGAACCAGTGGAGGAATTTTCTTTTTAGAATGCCTCGTGAACCTTCTATCTTGATTTTTCATATGGGGTATTATTTTAGTGGATCATATTTTATGATATTCTAGTGTACTCCTTGAAATATCAAAAAATGGGGTTGGGGGGTTCAAACACATAGGGTTTTATACTAAATTTGGAATGTTTCACCAAACTTACTATAAATAGAAAAGGCCAAATGTGGTAAATGAAACTACCTATTCTTTTCTTTCACCTAGGAAATGATATCTCCTAAATTAAAAACAACTTTGAAACCTTAGGTGTGTGAATTATTTGAGGAATCTTGCAATTTCCTTTATGTGTGCATGTGGACTAAACAACAATTTTGAGAGATGAAAATAAAATAGAAAATCAACTCAAAACTGAAATGTAAGACTAGGTCTAAGAATTTTAAACATAGAGCTAATAAACACAATTTATTTCACATAAATCAGATGAGTGGAGGACACTTAAAACTTATCTCAAAGATAGTTGCAAAGTGTTCCTATTGGTTGCAAAGTGTCCTTAGATAAATTCTTGACAAAAATGACTAAATAGGGGTTTTGGGAGAAAGATTAAAAATACCAAATGGACTCATTCATGACATGTAAAAAATAGATTTTGGAAATGAAACATAATACTAACATAAATAGTTTATTTCATTTAAACTGGATGAAAGGAAAAACTTGTGCACGTATTACATATAATGTTTTTGGAAGTTTTCTGAGGACTCATTCAGCTATTGCTGAATGGGTCTTTGTTGAGCTTTCTAAATTGGTGAACCATCAATTTTTGAGGTGTGTTATGTGTACTTCTCTTGCACTCTTAGTATTTTTCACCTAAAAGAAGAGAGATAGAACCCTAAAATTGAGGCGGTTCACTCAAACTAAGATATGAAAGATGGAATTAAGACTAAATGAAATGATATAAATGAAAATAAATGATGAGATTGATTGATTATTAATGCAAAACTAATGAAATATGCAATGTTTGAAAACACAATGTGATATGTATAAAATGAACTAAAAACATGAACTAATGAAAAAAATTTGAATTAGTTTTAGAAAAGTGCACCTATAAGTTGAATGCTAATCATAGAAGGTTTTGGAAATTGGTAGGAATCATTGTTGATCACCAATGGGACTCATTCGCCACTGATGGTGAATTAGTCCTCCTACTGGTAAAAACACTTGAAACTACTTTCTGACTATCAGGAACTGGATGATGAAAAAATCAACATTTCCACCCTATAGATGGGACTCATTCGGATTTGATGGTGAATCAGTCCTCCTCTAAAAATATGAAAATTCAAGAGTCAAGCCTATGGGTCTAGATCTGCACTTGTCTTCTTGTCGGGTTGACAGAGTCAAATCTACAGAAAATAGGCTTGTAGGTTGTCTCCAAGCTTGAATTAAAGTTTGGTTTAATTTAAACACTTTTTATGACTTGTCGATCACCTTTCAACACTTATTTCCTTGAAAAATATTCCTACAAGTACTTCAAACACACATGCCAAAAGGGGAAAAATGGTTAAAGGTTAGAGTATAGGGATTTTCCTTGGTCAAATCCCACTTTGGTAATCAAATCCTTGGTAAAAAAATGAAATGGAATGAAGAAGGAAATGATGAATAACAACATGAAAATGTCCTAAACTCACAATATCCTTATTGAAAAACTCTAAAAATATGTCAATGGCTACTCCAAGATGCTTGATTTTTGCTTGATTGAATGATGCAAAGTGCTAATTGATGTTGACTGAATGAGATGAATGCTTGAATGAATTATATTAGGTGTAAAATTGATAGAAAACACTTATGCTCTAATAACCCAATAATACAACATTGCAGGAAGACATAAGGTCTTTTTGAATAAAAAATTGAAAGAAATTTTGAATTATTTTGAATTTGGAGCCAAGAGGGACTCATTTGCCACCCATGGCGAATGGATCCCATTCTAGGCTTGTAAGTCGATGTAAGGAATTAAGTTGCATTTAATGTTGTTTTTCATTTTTACATTCAAAAATACACTTAATTATGACTTGTAAGTGTGTAAAGGGGCCATACAAAGAATAAGGTGTAAATAGTGACAACAAGCCTAGAAAATTGTGAAATCTCGTTACAAGAATTTACAAAACTTTATAATATAACTTGATATGTGATAAAAAGGTGATTTTTAGATGACTTATAATGAGAGGAGTCTAGAAAATTGTAGAAATGTGTTACAACACTTCACAACAACTTCAAAAGACATCATAATTTGAATATTTAGGACCTAATGTTAGTCAATAAGTTACATTGCAATATTAAATCAAAGAAAGATAAGTCAAACATCATAGGAAAAAGACCTAAATAACAATGAAAATGTCAAAGATCCATTTTTATATGGTACATTTAGCCCCCATTTTAGTGAGAGGATGAACTTGATTCAAACTGAGAGTAAAGTAGCCATGCATATCGAGAGGGATAGAAATGCCCTTATGCTAGCAAGATAGAATAACAATGATCAAGAGTGATGATCAAGTCCCCAGGATGAAGATCCCATGGAAAATTAAACATAAGAACAAAGGAACACACAAGTGAAAGAGACGAAGAAAAGGAAGAGAAAAAGGAAAATTCAGATCAAGCTTCAATTGTTTGTTTAGCTAGTTGTGAATTAGATCTAGGATATTTCTCTGAAAAGGAAAATGCGTACCCACTCTGGGGTGATAGAACTCATGGCTATCTACAAGGTGAGAAGGCCTAAAAGGTGAGAAACATAAACTTAAGTGGTATGTACTCACAAATACATAGGTGGCTATGGGAAAAGTCATGTCACGGAATGAGCTTCCCACTCAACCATATCAGAGTTATACCTCCTGATAACTTTAATAAGGCACCAAAAAGGAAAATATCGGGTCATTCTTCATGACACAATTAAAGCTTTGTATGCTTAGAACTCATGAACAAAAATGATGGAACCATAGGCATGCAAGTTGTGTTATGCAAGGTGGCCATATGAATAGAAAAATTTAAAATACAAAAGAAATTTTCAAATGAGTCTTGTTAGGTTCATGCAGGGTCGATCACATAGGTAACATTGTGGACCTAATGTCTCCAAGAGAGGACCAATCAAAGAATAGAAAAATCACAACTTATGGGATGCAGTGCATTGCATCAAACCACTAAGAGGAATGTGATATGCTAAGATATATCACATTTATTAAGGAAATCACACCCAATGTCATCCACAAAGTGACAAACACGTTGTATGAAGTGACAAGGCTGCATTGAGAACCAGGAATGAAAATGAATAATTCCAATGTATGCCCTCCACTTTAAAGGAATAGCTACACACCATTCTGTGAGAAATTACTTTAAAGTAATGATGGAAAAATGCAAGTAAAATAAGACATGATAGCCAACTTGGAAAGCCCCTATGCAGAATCATATGTTTCCAAGTAAGGTTTCTTCATGTAAATGAAAAAGGAAAAAAAATAAAGGGTTGTTTCCCCCTAGAAAAGAGCACACAAAACACATAAGGGATCTATGGATTTGGGGTCAGTATGTTCATTGCAACAATTTTTTGATTAAAGAGCTTAGAATTGTCATCATTCCATAAATACATAAAACTAGAATAATGACACAAAGAGAGTGAAAAAAAGAAGAAAAGAAAATCCATTTTGGGTCAACATGGAAGAGACATTGTGGTCTCAATGCTTTGCATCAACCCCAAATGGAAAACACAAGCAAAAAGAAGGGGAAAGAAAAGAAAAAGCTTTTGGTTCAACATGAAGGAGACATTTTAGTCCTAATGCCTTGTGTCATCCCCAAAAGGAAAACACAAGAAAAGACAAAGTAAAAATGAAAAGGGACCAATTGGGTCAACAAGGAAGAGACATAGGGCATCTCAATGCTTTGCATCATCCCCAAAAGGAAAACACAAAACAAAAGAGAAAGAGAAAAGGAAATTTTGGGTCAACATGGAAGAGACATTGGGCATCTCTATGCTTTGCATCATCCAAAAAAAGAAAACACAAGGAAAGAGAAAAATAAAAGGTAAAAAGTACAACATATAGAAGAGTAGAGGTACAAATAGAAGAAGGGTACAAAGAGAGTAAACATCAAATGCACATGACAGGGGAACATGATACACATATAAAAGCACACCAAAGAAAAGAAAAAGAAAAATGAAAATGCAAAAGGGACTACTAATGCAAATGCAAGTCAACCTTTAATTGAGTTATTAGATTCTCAATCTCAATTAGTATAAACAAAAGATGGATAACATGGTTAAGATTCAATGACAAGTGCATTACTAAGACAAGGCTAACAACTTCTCGCCCCCATGGAATGGAAGGAAACAATGAGCCGAGGTGGGTGATGAGAGGGATCATGCAATAACGAGAATGGAAAATTATACAACTATTGCATGATAAGAGAAGTTGGTTTAAGGAATGACATGATAACAATCAGTATTAGTGAAGTGATACTTATTCAGTATGTCCTTCAATGTATGGCATTCATCAATTCGGTGCCCAAGAACACAATGATATTTTCAATATGGTATGTTTGAATCTTTAAGAGAGATGACCAACCTATTCAAATGTGGTAAGTATAAAACCTTTGTTTAAAAGAATTTGCACATTTCTTTCACATTCAGGTGGTGGGTGTAGAGGAAACTTTAACTTTTTTAGTTTGTAAGGTCGTTTGCATTTACTAGATTCTCCTTTTTCATGGATGGAAGGAGGAAAAGGACCCATGGCTATCCTAGCATCCTTGTTATTGGAATCATCTAAACGTTATTCACGTGGGAAGGGGACATTCAACTCAGGAGGAGAATCAAAGATCATTGTACCATCATCTCGAAGTCTCCAATATTCAAAATGAGACTTGTTCTCATGAGGAAGATCTTGATATCCTAATCCTATTGGGTTTTCATTTGTTGGTCTTTGTTCCAAAATTTGGTGAATGCTATGATCAGTTGTTGTATCACAACCTTGTTTACTTAAGATAGTAAAGTTGTTGTCATATATTTCTTCAAGGTTGATGGGTGTGGTTGTAACTTTGTTATCATAAAATGGTTTAGGAGTTGGCTATGTAGAGGAACTAGGTGCGCCTGTTAGGGGGAACTTACTTCATTTATTTTGGGATGTAGATAACCAAATGTATCAGGAGGTGCAACAGTAGGAAAAAAGGCTACATTGTCTTCAAGGTTGTCAAGGCATGAATTTGAGAACTTTTTCATGCTATCATCATCTTCTCCAATGATTTCTACATCAGGAGGCGGAAAATCATGAGGAGTTGGAGCATGAGGAAGCTCAAGGTCATTAGGATCACAATGAAAGACACAATTGTACATGCCTACTAAGGATTTCAATGAATTCCAAAACTTATTAAAGTAAAAACCCATGATGAAAATGAATGAGACTAAAATAATATGCAAAAAACATAAGAAAACAAAAAATTTGGAAAGTATAACATGAAGTAAAAGAAGAATACTATAATGCAGAAAGTACCTAGAAAATGCCTTAAAATGTAGTTCAAAATGTGTAGCTCGACTAATTCGCCCAGGGTCTTGAATTAGTCTAGGCATGATTCTTTTTTGTGTTTTACAAAAAATTTAAGGGTAAGTGCACCAAGATGGTTCCCAAAAAGGGGGCTTAAGTGTCAACTTTTTTTTCTAAAATTTGGAAATATTGACCTTGGACATGAAATTGAGGATAACTACACTCAAAATTTTGAGATGGAACAAAAACAAGGATCGAAGTGCTTTGAGTCTACTTTCTAAACTACTAATTTATTTTTAAAATGGTTGAGATTAAGGGGTTCAAAAGAGGGATGTACAAAAATTGTTGTTTTTGTTAGAAAAATATAACATAGCAACTCTTGTACAACCATAGCATAGTGAACTTTTTTGCAGTATTTTTAAAATCACTATGCTCAGAAGTTAGCTAACAGTATCTAGTTGATGCATGATTTTTCTAATAATTTTTCAATCAATATTTGATTTTTTACTAATTTTCTAAGTG
>VDFB02358134.1:36026730-36203399 GCA_007258455.2 Sequoia sempervirens | reverse complement strand
TCCTATTTTCTTTCTTACCCTCTTCTTCCTTCATCTTGCTAGAACTAGCTTTGTTCTCCTCCAAAAAATCTACTCACCATTCTTATTTTCTCTCATGGATTTGTATGCAACATGAACCTTCCTCCTCCTTGAATGATTCTCTTCTTTCCTAACCTCTTTCATGTAATCCAACCCAACAAAATCCAACTACCTCCACTAAATTCCTCGATCATATTAATCAACACCTATAGCATACACACACAAATCTTCCCTTACAATCTCATGCAAACAAACATTTTCCATATGTTCTTCTCCATACTTCTCAACCCTCAACATCCCAACTGAATGCAAAACAATATAATCACAAAATGCAAAAAAAAATTACCTCCTCTTTCTTCACCACAAATATTTTGATGTCATCTTCATCAATAGCCTTCATTTCATCCTTTGCTATGAGTTTTTCATCTACCCCATCTACTCTAATCATCTTCTTCATGTCTTTAACTACTATACCAAGTCTCCCAACTATAGCATCTTCATGGAATGGAAATATTCCATGTATATAACTCCTTCTTGTCCTTTATTTTATACTACACCTTTCATCTTTTTATGGTCTTCTACCAAACTTCCTTCTAGCATCTAGTTTATTGTCTTTATCTCCTCTTTCTATAGGAGTTAATTCTCTTCATCAACAACTTTCTTGTCAAACCTAGGGCCTTCAAATTTTGTTAGGTCTTCTTATATATGTTCCTCATCTTCATTTTTCATTCTTCCATCAGGGAATTCTTCCACAACACATTCTTGCTTCTCATTGCTCTTGGTTATCCTTTTATGTTACAATAATTTCAATCTACCAAACCTTGAATTTATATCCATGACCATATAAGAGATCCTCCTTTTTTTATATTTTCTCCAAACTTCCCATATAACAAGCTTCTTCTTGATGGGTACATACCCATCTCATTTGCTACTACAATGCATGACATGTTCTGTAAAAATAATTTCACACAACACACCATCCTCTACCCACTCTCTTTCAGTGGCAGAAATCTACATCTTCTATCTGCATGCATCTCTATTGGAGGATGGCCAACATCAACTATTGATTACAAGAATCCTACAACAAACTCATACTCAACACATCTCACACCCAAAGAAGACCAACTTTCTTTGATACCATATGATGTAATAAAAAACCAAGACCCTAAATCAAGGTGTTTATTTTCATAGCCACCACTCAAGTCATTCAACTTTATTAGATACTTACAAGAAATGGAATGAACACACATTGAAATTTAAATTTAATTCAATTGAACTTCTAAAACTGTGCTTAGCAAATAGTGACAAACTACTTTTTTAAAATTAAATTGATCCTACAAATGAGATTCTTTTCTTCTTAAAACATGTGAAAAGGAAGCTCCCATATTCATCTACAGGAATACATTCCCACTATATTTTTTAAACACTCAAAACCATGTTACCTTTCATTCCAAACTATAAGAAAATACTTTTTTGAACACTGGATTTTGACCCCTTCCAACAACTTTTCTCAATTCTCACATTTTTCCCTAATTTCTATAACATCATATTTGGTCATGCTAATAAGAACCATAAAATGATTAAATCAGAAATATTTTTTAAAAATAATATTTCCTACAACATGCATGAAGGAACAATATTTAAATTTTCAAAACAATGTTACTCCTACAACAATTATCTATAGGAGAGCACATAATAACTTCATATATTCTAAAAAATCAATTATAGGTATATAAAAATCTGCTCATAACTCTTCATACCACAAAAGGCACTTGCAACACACATTAAATTCAAATAATTTCATCTTTTGGATAGAAAAGTACTAATTTTCCATTTCCCTACAATATTTTCACCTTTTATTTATTCTTTTCTTGCTCCAAACTTTTCTTGGAAACCTAGGCATGGGTTTTTTCCTCTTTTCCTCCACTCAAACTTTAAATACACTTTCTTCTTGTTGGGCATAAAATTTTCTACTCCTATAAAGAGCCTTCAATTCACATTCAAAACTTTATTTCCTACTTCTCAATCCACTCTCTCTACTCCTTCAACGCATGTCTTTCCATTTTCTCCACAAGACACTTTCAAATTTCAGCATATGCATTTACAAATTACAATAAATGCTCACTCACATGCCTAGGTTTTGGATTGTTTTCTCTTTCAATATGGCGAGGAAAAAATCAATATTTGATCCTCTACACACATGAAAATTAAGCCTTTGATGCCACATATCCAATAGATATAAGAATATTTTAGGAGCACCACTTAGTTGAAGAAGTAATATGCAAAATAGAATGTTTAATATATGAGTTAGTAATGTTTAGTGTATATAAATAAAACACCTCAAGAAAATTATATTCAAATTGGGATGCACAAATATCTTACTAGTGGGAGTTGATTCATCCTCCAAATACAATAATAGGTTTTCCAAAAGCCAAACCCAACCTCAAAACTATAGTATGGATGACACCACCAATGGATGTGGTAAAACTTAATTTTTATGGGGCCTCTTGAGGGAAGCTTGGTTCTTCATGGTCTAGCTATGTACTAAGGAACCAAGGAAGTAAGATTATTGGAGCTCTTGCTCTAAAATTACCATATAGTATAAACAATAAGGCTTAGGCTCAGGCTTAGGCTCAAACATTACTCGTAGGTCTAAAACTAGTTTACATTAGTAGGTATTAAATGTATATGGATTGAAGGGAATCCCATCATTATAATGAATGCATGTATATAGAAAAATACATCGATTGGATGTTAAGTGCTATCCTAACCTAGGGTTTAAAAATGTTGCAATATTTAGATTCTTTCAAGATCTTGTATTGCTTTAGAGAGGGTAATAAAATAGTGGACATACTCATAAATATTGTGTGTGACCTACTTGATGGGCCACTACAAATCAATCAAACAAATCTGGCTAACTATATTTCTCTGGCATGCTTAGACAACAATAAATCACACCCAATATATAAAGGAAATTTAGTTCATTAGATATTCTACATAGGTTGCATATTTTTGAGTCCCAGTGGAATTAAAACTTCTAAGTTGTGTTGATCCTCAGTTGGGAATTTTTCCTCCCATGCATGCTTGTTGGTCAAGTTTGCACTGCCTGGAATTGTGCACTCTCTCTTGTGCTCATAGGCCCAACTAAAAAAGGTGAGTTCAATGGTTCAACATGTGGTAGCCTTAGATCTCTGCTCATGTATTGTATCACCAAATGTCACAATGGTCAAGTCTGATGATGTCCTCAAGCTTCACAAAAGCCTCCTAGCATGTTGGGAGTTGATTCCTTTCTCGAGGTATTGGGCTATTTCTTCTACCAGTGGTCCATATTTTGTGGACGTTCAATATTTTCTCAATACTTCATAGCTTTCTATTAACGGGTATGTGCAGGATCATGATGGGCCAAAAAGTTGTGATATGATGGGTATTTGTAGCATATGTGGTTGACAACATTTTTTTTACCCAAAATTAATGAAACGAAAAGGGTTTCTAAAGGAGATTCTCAGCTTTCCACCAATATAAATTATGATTTACTTTGAATTTAATAACTAATTATTATTCATTTTCTAGTTGAATTATGATTAAAGTCCTGATTGATAGGCTGATTGAAAATCATCTATAGCTTTCAAATAGTATCACATTGTTTGAATCTAAAACATGTGTCACATTCTATCCTTCATATACTATAGAATTTAAAAAAAAATGAATTTCATGAAGTTTTGACCAAGTTAAGGTGGTTAGATGTACAAGTTTTTATATTTTTTAAAAGTTGTAATAAAAAAATCATAATTAATTATTTACTTGGAAAAAAATTACAAAAAAATATGCATCACATTGGGACATGAGTCCTCTACTTATATCTAAAATTTTAAAAATTTTTTATCATTTTATTGTGGTTAGGGTGGTCATAGACACCTACTTCTTTTTTCCCTGAAATTTAAGTACTACCATTGAAATTTAAAATTTTCACCAAATAGATTTTGTTTTTTAAAAGTAGTTTAGAAACTACATTCAATTTTCTACAAATTCTATTCTTACATATTTTTGAAATAATATAGATAAATTATTCAAATTTTTACATCAAATTTTCCAACTCTGATTTTTCTAAATTTTTTGCCACTTAAGGGCCTTTTTTTTCCATGATGATCTTGCACATACCCGAACCTAAAAGTTACTAGCACTCTTTTTGATCGAGAGTTACTAAGTTTCACCTATTTTACATATCTACAATTTTGTGTGGATCCTTGGATGGTCATTTTCTTTTTCCTGTGAACCCTTGTTGGCTCTATTAGCTCTATCTTATGTTTGTAATAACCAATTCTAATTATTACATAATTATATTATTGCAAATGACATATGAATATTTAATTTTAAAAAGACATAACTAAGTAGCTATTTTCAATAATAGAAACACATGTCCAATTAAAATAATTCATAGTAATATGTATTCATTTCCAAATGTCAATTACAATATACAAGTTGACTTAGCTCATTTGGTCAAAAATTTAATACAATATACAAATTTTACATCAAGGTTACATCACAATATTTGACAACTTGAATAACATCCAATTTTTCCTCTTGACACTCACCTCCTCTAGTGGACAAGAACATGACTGAACCACTTTGCCACCCAACCATGAAGATTACACTTCCTCAGAATTCTTCCAACTTGAAGAATAACTAGCCCTGCATGAAAAGTTTAGCAAGAGAACCATCTACAAGGTAGAAGTTGGTGCATTCCCAAACCTCAACATTCATCTCTATCTATGACTTAGATAAATGCAAGATATACGCTAGGAATGGTAGAGAGTGTTATTAAAAATTCCATACATATATAATGGGCTAATTGCTTGGCCAATAATAATAATTTGGTTGCAACAATAAAGATAAGTTATGGATAAATCAAAAACCTATACCCTTTGAACTCAATTTTGGCACCCATCCCGGAAGGTAACTTTCACAACACAGTTTATTCCTCAGCAACTATCTACCCTGTAGTAGCCTCTACCTTGAGATGCTCTACTCTACTTAGGTTTTGTTTTTCTTCTAACCAAAGAGAATATTCTTACACACATATCTACAGAAAAGTAATTTAGTCTACTTAATTCATCAACTAAAATAAATTAGAAAAATGATTCAAATGGAATTTATCAATTCATTGTAATTCAGTATTCAATAAAATTGAATTAAATAGTTGATAGAAGAAGGTATGTCACAAGTATGTTTATGTACATAGATGAATGTCTATGTGCATACACATATATGTGCCAACTTAAGTTAGTATATTTGCACATACATTCTAAAATATAAATCATTGTATAGATTTGTTTCATTCAAAATAATGCTTTAGATTGTCATAGCATCTGACAGTAATACAATATGTAAATTTCCATTTTCAAAGAAGAAAAATTTATGTTTGAAGAGTTTCCACATACTGATGTGCTATTTTTACCATAAGAATTTTTTTTCTATTGAAACAATTTTGTTTTTACCAAAAAAAATGTTGTTAATATCAGAACAATGCTATTTGCAAAAGTTTACAAGTTTTTGTGCCAATATATCAATAAAAGTTTTAAGTTTTCCAGTTTATCATGTTAACAATCAATGTTCTATCATTATGGATATGAAAAATCTAAACAATACTAGCATCCCTTTTTTGTGTAAACAAAAGAATTAAATGAAATGCTTCTCATTTTAAATCACATACATAGTTGAAACATTTATATTACTATTCGGGTTTTGAGAGAGACCTAAGTTTCTAATGGTTATTATGATACATAAGCATAAATAACAAATCATCAAATGATCATATATATATATGAAATTTTTATGTACATGTCATAAATATATACAATGCTAATGAGGTATGTGATTGCCAAATCCCTTGGGATCTATTGCTCACATTTTCCTAGAGGTGGTCCATCAAGAGACAATTGTATGTGATCATGATCACAAGATGCCAAGTACATCCAGAGCATACTAGAAACCATGTACCTATCCAAGGGCCTCTCGATGCTCCTCTGCTAGATGATATTTCTTCTTTTGTAGGATGGCTACCTTTGACTAATGTCTCTCAAACTCTACTGGGGGTTGAGATGAATGAGTATTTTGGGAAACCTTAGCTCGGTGGGTGTGCCTCCTTAAACTATCATATAATGCATGTAGTTTAATGTATGGATTGAATGACTCTGGATCCTGCTCCCTGATGGGTGGGGCCACATAGTCTATATCAGTAGCCTCCTCGTAGACTAATGGGGGAACTATCATGGAATCCATGTAATGATAGAGATTGTGAAGGTCTCTCACAACTCTTGCAAGATAGAAATCATAAATATAATTAGTACACATAATGATAAATATATACGAACATAAAATTAAAACATAAAGCATAAGCATAAAGCATAGGAGTAAATAAAATAGATCATCACCTAGCTCTCTGGTTGGCTATGTGAAGATAGCCTCATCGTGTGTAGGGGGCATGGAGGATGTGCTAGCCTCTCCACAACTATAGGTTCTGGTGCTTGCTACAATTGTTGACCATGATCTAGTCACATGAGTAGGAGTTGGCTCTCCCCACTCATGGCCCATTGGATCCTCATCTTTTGTCTCATCACCCTCACTCATCAACTGCTCCTCCTCCTTATCCTTGTCCTCATCCTTTTCCTCATCACCCTCCTGATGGCCATCATAGTTAGGATCTACAGCCTCATCATACTCCTCATCTATCACATCTTTGAATATGTCTATAGCCTTGAAGCGTGTCTCCTCAACCTTGTCCTTCTCCTCATCTCCCTGATTTGGGAGTGGCTCTGCAACACCTATAAACTCATCTATCATGAATATGGGAGCCAATCGTGATACTTCCAACCACTCATCATAGGAAACTATGGTACCGACATCATTAGCATTGGAAACTGGAGGCATATCATGATCCTCGTACTCAGAATCATTGTAGACGACATCATAAAAAATGAACTGTCTAGTATCATCGAGACATTGAGCACTCTGCACTGATCTCTTGAAAAAGGGTTGTTCCATGTGTGGTACTTGGACCTGTCCAAACTATCACATGACATAATCATAGTAGAAAGGTCATACTATGAAATCGTGCCTACCTATCAAAAAAAATTTAATCTATAATCTCCTCATCTAACGAGTCTCATTCGACCACTGTAGTATAAGCTAGTAAGGTCTCCATATGATCTCCTCCTCATCTAGTCGATCAAATAAAACTCTCTAAAAATGAAATTCACCATACTTCCATAGCCTTCTCAATGGATAGTTGAATGAATGGGGATACCCTAGGGTTGATGCACATGGAAATATTGTCAGCCCAGTGCACACGATATGCTCTAGGCACCACACCTCCAGTAGTGTATACTATACCATACTGTCAATCTCACAAAATAAAAATTTCCCAAGATTATAATATAAGTGCATAAGGATGTTACCACCCCAAGCGTACATGGTCTTGTGCTCTACCATCTCCTATATCATATGTACTAATCCTCCCTCTAAGTGTGCTCCCCGACTGTAAGTGATGAGTACTAGTGCTATAGTGAACATCATAATCTGTGCAATGAATGGGGCCCATGAATATAGTAACATGGCTAGATTGATCCATGGCCTCATGATACTATCATGAACTGGATCTCCAAGGAAATACTACATATCATATTTTATCTCCTCAAATGACCGATCAGCTAGGAAATGTACCCTCTCGACTTGAATAAAAAATTAGAGTATGTGATGGACATTCTCTAATGTGATGGTCATCTCGCTTGTGAAAAGATGAAATGTGCATGTTTCTGCATTCGACCGCTCTACCAGTTCCATCAACATAGAATTGTGATCCATCACTAAAGGATCGCTTATCACTAATGATTTTTGAATTCTTAAGGGATCATATTTTCATCGCTCATCACCAATATGTTATGAAGAGATTTTTTTAAATAAGCGATGTGCAAGAAGATGATTTTCCAATTGCATCGCATCTCGCAATTTTTTTTTTAGCACTAAAATCTTGATTAGGGATGTGCGATAAGTAATAATATTAAGGTAATCTCTCAATGCTAATCACTTGCAAACCTTATGAGGAGGATTAGTGATGAGTGACATGGTCCCTTTTAAGGAGTTTTCTATCACTAACTTGATTACATACTATTTGCAATATCTTTTGTGCCATTGATTTTTATGTAGGTGTACGTGTCAAACAATGGTGCTTACATCTCTTATCACTGATGGAATTCAAGGTGCCAAGTTGATTTAGAGAGGACCGATGGAGATGGATGTGATCAAGAAACCAGTCATAGATCTAAGGCCTGAGATTTTATCACATGAATCACTTTCATAACTAATAAATTTAGACAATAAGGAAGTAAATTAGTGATTTGTGACAACCACTACATGAAGAGGCAATGTGGCGAAATCATAAGGATTTCGTATAAAGAAAAAAGGAAGGTGGTGAGGCGGATCAATAACCATTGATATAGTTTTAAAGTTGAAGGATCAACGATCAAGGTTTAAAACTAAACAACTAATTGTTAGCTCACTCGCACGAGCTTACTATCAACTATTAATTGTGACATGCTCTCTTCTCGGTAACAGAAAGTAGATATTTCATTTATCATATATCCTAATTCGCTATCTAGTAGAGAGAATACCAAAAGCTGAATAATTTGCAAGGAAAGCTCCAGAAATTATTAGCAACCATAGTGAAAGTACTTTCATCTAGGTAAGCAAAACTAATACTTCCTTTTAATTAAGGTAGTAAGGTGAATGCCCTAGAAAGCTCAGAGGAAATTTTTTGGAATTTGTGATTTAGTATTTTCTGGTGATTTCAATTTGAGAATGGAGGATTGTATAAATTATAAAGAAAGGTGTATTTTTCAATAGTATTATTTTATCCTATCATAATTGTGAAGGGTTTTATTTGGCTGAAAGAAATTGTAAACCCTAGTTTCCATTCAGGTCACAAGCATGAGTGATCTAGATCCCAGTGAATCCAGTGTTAGAATGGAAAGGAAACTAAAGAAAAAGAGGGTTAAAAGAATTAAAACTCAACATACTTCAACTAAAATTAAGCCTAAGCCACTGATTGTGTCTAACCCTTTGTGTAACACCCCTGTGGCTTCCACTAGATTCAGAAGTGTAAAGCAAGAAACATAAAAGTTTATGAAAGAAACTTCTAGAGGTGTCAAAGAGGGAGGATCATGAATTGGTAAGAGGCCCACAAGACAAGTTGTTGTTACCACTAGGTTGATTGATAATGCTGGAAAAATTGGTGAGAAACCCCAGCCCCAAAGTGAATGGAAATTATTTTGGTATGCTTTCAATAGGAAAAATTCTAGTAAGCCTGCATCCTATTTTGGGGGGTTAAACTTGGGAAAGTTAGTGGTTCCAATGTGTATGTGGAAGTTTATTTAATGATGGAGCTAGCAAGGCACTATAACACTACTGATAGGAAATCAAGAGTGAGAATGGTGATATAATTCTGGAGGTGACAAAGGATAAAATGCTGGATATATTTTGGTTAAATCCCAATTATACTACAAAGTTCAGGCATGTTGACTTGTATGTTGAATATGAAGGGAAAATATTTTCATAAAAAGAAGAAATACTTGTGTGACATAGAAGGAGCAAGAAAAAATTCACTGCACAGGATGCTGAGCCTTTTGACTGTGAAGAATTTGAAGATTATTTCAAAAAACACGTACTATTGTTTAAACCAAGTGATATCTCAAGATTTTGAGGTTAGAATAGCCCCTGATTTTTTGGTGATGGTGGAAGATATACAAGAATATAATCAAAACACTCATTTTTATTATGCTAATTTTGTTGTTGAATGAATGCATGAGGATTTTCTCAATTTGAAAAAGGAAATGCTCCCTCTATCTTTCCCCCATTATTCTTTATTGATGCATATGCTCTTATGGGAAGGATATTCTAAGTGGAAAAGGAAATTAAATTTGAAGATTAAGGACAATGAAAATAAGGCTATCCTTGTGCAAATGTGGACATACATTTGGGATGAAGATTACTCCAATTCCATTTACATCTTGTTTTCCAATGTTACAAGACATGGTATCTTAGAGTCATTAGGTGTGGCACCTAGATTCATACTTTCTCTGGAGATCAAAAGTCTTATGCACCCAAAGGATGTACTAGGCTCTACAACAACACATAATTGGGCTGATTGGTTTCTACATTCTTAATATACTTTGATTAGGGTTTATGGAGCCAAGGTGGCACCCCATTGTTTACTCTTGTATGTCTCCGACAGATTGGTTTTCATGGAGCTCATGTGGAAAATTGATGTTATGGATTATGAAATGTTTAGAAAAGATAGAAAGGGATTTCTAATACATCCCCAATGTACTTTTCTTATTTTAAGGTCACTTCCCTTGAAGGGTATGAAAAATTGGGCATTATGGTGAATAATCTCATAATGTCTATCAATGAGGTTAGATTTTTTGATCTAGAAAGATTTGTCGTAGGAAGAAGAAGACAAAAGAACTTAGGAATCATACATCATGATTTCTTCTATATAGATAATGTACTAAGGAATCTGAAAAGTGATGAGGCTATCATGGTTAGGAAAATTGATTGGAGGGCTATGAGAAACCTTGAGGAAAAAAATATGAAAAGGAATTCCTACTACATCAATCCATACAATGAAGTTGAAAACCCCTTGGAGAGGACCTTTACCATGATAAGGGACTATCAGTCTTGTGATTTTAAGATAAAGATAAAGGAGGTTGTACACCAAGCCTAGGTCCTTTTAGAGCAACAATGACAACACCAAGATATGGATATCCTAGACCAACTTGAAGATGTTCAGGAGGTCAAGGAAGAGAAAGTGGAAAAACCTATGCCAGGAAATGAGGAGGTTGAGCATAAATTCCCCCTTCCTCATATTGAAGAGTCATAGTTCAAATGTTCCTCCTGACAATATTTTCTAGTGGCAGTATGATAGAGAAAATGATGATGATCCCAGAATTAGGGAGTGTGATGAGTTTCTGGATGATGATAAATTTGTGCAAACTAAATAATTTTAGGAGTTTATGATTCAACAGTGGAGTAAGGAGATAAAAGAGAGACTTGAATCAGCCCAAGTCAATGTTGAACCTTCTCATCAGGAGGAATCTAAGAAATCAGATGAAGAAAATATTAGGGCTAAAATTGTAGCTATTAATCCCACTGAAGCTCAAAAAATTGTTAAACATAGTGGAATCATCTTATTAGCAGGATGTAATTTCACAATTGCTATAGTAAATGATGCAATTAGGAGAGATTACCAAGCTTTGATATATGAAGATCAATTTGAGAATAAAGTATTTGGTTCTGGATATAGTCCAAAGTTCCATACCCTTAAAATTTATTCTATGACACCTAATACTAGTAAACATGAGGTTGCTATGCCTATTGAAGAAGTTACTGGTTCACTAGTAGTCAAAAGAGCTACTGACATAACTCCAATCTAGGTAGTTGAGTTAACTACACATGCTACAATGCTTAGTGTGGACATCACACAAAGTATCTGCAAGCACAAGAGGACTTTAGGAATGAATAGAATAATTGGATTGCTAGGGTAAGTGCTTTGAAAGAAATGATGCTAGAAATGAATGAGGATTCTGAGGCACCCACAAATATTCCTAACATCTTGAAAACTATTGAATCAATAAATGAGGTAACTACTTTCCATGGAAGGTTTGGTATACAACTCCAAAATAAGTTGAAAGTATTCAAGGAGATGGAGGATCATGGTATGCCTCAATTATTGAATTCAAAAGGTGAATTGCATCTTTTTGACACATGGGAGAAATATTTGGGAGAATTCCTTGAAGTGGCTATGATGCATTTTTTTGTCACTGATTACATCTTGCTCAATTCAAACATTGATACAATGGTGGAACTTGAATAAAAAATGGATAAATTTGTTAAGGAAGACAAGATTTTAATTGATGCAAGGTACTCCAAGTATATTACTAGGGTGCAAAGTTTATTGAATGTTAAATGGCCCACTAAAGAAGAATATAACATTTGTTTGGAGAGATACACAAAGTGAATAAAGAGAATAATGGACATGAGAAGAATAATACATAGCTTGAATATAGTACAAATTATGCTTTTGATATAACATGGTAAAATATTATTCTCTCCTTAAACTCAAGTGATTAGCATGTGATGCTAATGTGGATTAACACATATTGACCTCTTTCTGCTTTCTTTTCCTTGCTTCATAAGTTTTGTTGTTTTGATTTTCTTACAGTTGGCATATTGAGCACATAGAGAATATCTTGTAATTATTGTAACAAACTAATGATTTTTTTTAAGGTGGGACCTATTTTTCACGAAGAGTTGAGGATAATTATACCTCATCTTTATTTTCTCCACCTAAAGACTCAAGCTTAACTAAAAAGGGAATATTGTTGCAAGCAGTCCTATGGGATCATGACATGTGTGCTATCTGGTCTAAGGCTTGTTTTCTCCTTCATCTCTATAAGAAGGAATTCAAGACCATAAGCATGAGAGTTGAATTTTTTTGAGTTGATACTATTAGTTTTTTCAAGACAATATGAAGCAAGTTTTAGAGTCTTTGTTTTAAGTTTCTTTGGATTTCATACTTATGCATGTAAGAATGATAATGATCAAGCATTCATAATGCAGAGTAATATCAATTTTGTGGTTATTCTCTCTCCTTGAATGTGTGTTATGAGTTATGATTTGAGCAGTGTATAAATTGTAAAGAAAGGTGTCTTGTTCAATAGTATTGTTTCATCTTATCATAATTGTGAAGGGTTTTATTTGGCCGTAAAAAATTGTAAACACTAGTTTCCATTTGTGTAACAAGCATGAGTGACTGAGAGGTTAGTGAATCTAGTGTTAGAATGAAAAGGAAACCAAAGAAAAAGAGGGTTAAAAGACTTAAATCTCAACATACTTCAGCTGAAATTAAGCCTAAGCCAGTGACTGTGTCTAACCCTTTTTCTAACATGCCTACGGCTTCGACTAGATCTAGAAGTGAAAAGAAAGAAATAAAAAAGTTTATGCAAGAAACTTCTAGAGGTGTCAAAGAGGGAGGGTCACAAATTGGTAAAAGGCCCACAAGACAAGTTGTTGTTACCACTAGGTTGATTGATAATGTTGGTGAAATTTGTGAGAAACCCCAACCCTAGAGTGGATGGAAATTGTTTCAGTATGATTTCAATAGGCGAAATTCTTATAAGCCTGAATGCTATTTGTGGGGGTTGAACCTGGGCGAGTTAGTGGTTCCAAATGTGTTTGTGGAAGTTGATTTAATGATGGATATAACAAGGTGCTATGACCCTACTGACAGGAAAATCAAGAGTGAGAATGGTGATGTAATTTTGGAGGTGACAAAGCATAAAATGTTTGATATATTTGGGTTAAATCCCAATTATACTGCAAAGTTCAGGCGTGTTGACTTGTATGCTAAATATGAAGGGAGAAATTTTGCATACAAAGAAGCAATACTTTTGTGAAATAGAAGGAATAGGAAAAAATCACTATTTAGGATGCTAAGCATTTTGAGTGTGAAGAATTTGAAGATTATTTGAAAAACACTTACAATTATTTAAACCAAGTGCTAGCTTAGGATTTTGAGGTTAGAATAGCCCCTGATTTTTTGGTGATGGTGGTAGATATACAAGAATATAATCAAAACACTGGTTTTGATTATGCTAATTTTGTTGCTAAACAAATGCATGGGAATTTTCTCAATTTGAAAAAGGAAGTGGTACCTCTGTCTTTTCCCCATTATTCTTCATTGATGCATATGCTCTTATGGGAAGGAGATTATGAGTGGAAAAGGAAATTAAATCTATAGATTAAGGACAGTGAAAATAAGGCTATCCCTATGCAAATGTGGACATACATTTGGGATCAAGATTGCTCTAATTCCAATTACATCTTGTTTGCCAATGTTATAAGACATGGTATCTTAGAGTCATTAGGTGTGGAACCTATACTCATAATTTATCAAGAGATTAGAAGTCTTGTGCACCCAAAGGATGTACCGGGCTCTACAACAACACATAATTGGGCTGACATAATTGGGCTGACTAGTTTCTAAATTCTTAATATACTTTGATCAGGGTTATGGAGCCAAGGTGGCACCCCATTGTTTACCCTTGTATGTCTTAGACAGATTGGCTTTAATGGAGCTCATGTGGAAAATTGATGTTATGGATTATGAAATGTTTTGAAAGGACTAAAAGGGCTCTGTAATACATCTCGAATGTACTTCTTATTTTGAGATCACTGCCATTGAAGGGTATGAATTTTTTTGCATTATGGTGAATAATCTTATAATGCCTATTAATGAGGTTAGAGTTTTTGATCCAAAAATATTTGTAGTAGGAAGAAGAATACAAAAGAACTTAGGAATCGTACATCATGAACTCTTCTATAGAGATTATGTACTAAGGAATTTGACAAGTGATGAGGTTGTCATGCTTAGGAAAAGGGATTGTAAATCTATGAGAAACCTTGAGGAAAAGATTATGAAAAGGAATGACTTCTACATTAGTGCACTCAATGAAGTTGAAAACCCCTTGGAGACTGTCTTTACCATGATAAGGGACTATCAGTCTTGTGAGTTTAAGGTAAAGGTAAAGGAGGCTATGGACAAAGCCCAGGTCCTCTTGGAGCAACAACAATAACAACAAGCTATGGATATCCCAGAACAGCTTGAAGATGTTCAGGAAGACATGGAAGAACAAGTGGCAGAACATGTTCCAGGAAATGAGGAGGTTGAGTTGAAATTTCCCCTTCCTCATATTGAAGAGACTCATATTTCAGATGTTCCTCCTAACAGGATTTTCTAATGGAAGTATGATAGAGAAAATGATGATGATCCTAGAATTAGGGAGTTTGATCAGGTTTTGATTGATGATAAATTTGTGCATACTAATGAATTTTAGGAGTTTATGATTTAACAGTGGAGTAAGGAATTAAAAGAGAGACTTGAATAAGCTTGAGTCAATGCTGAACCTTCTCATCAGGAGGAAGATGAAAAAGCAGGGGAATAAAAGATTAGGGCTAAAATTGCAACTATTACTCCCACTGAAGCTCAAAGAATTGTTAAAGATAGTAGAATCATGTTATTACTAGGATGCACTATCACATCTACCATAGAATATGATGTTGTTAGGAGAGATCCTCAAGCTTTGATATTTGAAGATCAATTTGAGAATAAAGTATTTGGTTTTGTATATATTCAAAAGATGTATACCCTTGCAATCTGGTCCATGGCACCTAATACTAGAAAAAATGAGGCTACTAGGCCTATTCAAGAAGTTATTGGTTCACTCATGGTCAAAAGAGCTACTGACATAACTCTAATCTAGGAAGGTGAGTTAACTACACATGATGTAATGCTTAGTGTGGAAACTACACATATTTATTAGAAGAAATATTAATCTTTGGTTAGGGAATATAATAAGTCTTTGAATGAACTGAGTCAATTAAGAGCTACTATTTAGGCTACTTAAAGAGTAGTGACTGAACCTTCTTATTCTTCATTTGATGTGTCTACACAAGATAGGGAGACTTTTTCCAAGCTCAGAATTAATGATTTGAAAGAAAAGTTAATTGATGAGAAGGAAAATGTTAGGTAGGCCAAATTGGAGATAGTTAGGGTGGCCAATGAAAATTTTGAGGATGTTCTTAAGCACAGTGTGACCAAGTTGGTACATAGGGCTAATGATGTATGGGACACATAAAAACATTCATGAGGCAAATACAAAGTATCTGCAAGTACAAGAGGCCTTTAGGAATGAATGGAATAATTGGATTGCTAGGGTAAGTGCTTTGAAAGAAATGATACCTAAAATGGGTGAGGATCCTAAGGCACCCACAAATATTCCTAACATCTTGAAAACTATTGACTCAATAAATGAGGTAACTACTTTCCACAAAAAGTTGGGTATACAACTCCAAAATAAGTTGAAAGTATTCAAGGAGATGGGGGATCGTGGTATGCCTCAAGTATTGAATTCAAAAGGTGAATTGCATATATTTGAAACTTGGAAGAAATATTTGGGAAGATTTCTTGAAGCGGCTATGATTCATTTGTCTATCACCGATTACATCTTTCTCAATTTAAACATTGATACAATGGTGGAAATTGAATAAAAAATGGATATATTTGTTAATGAAGCCAAGATTTTAATTGATGAAAGGTACTCCCAGTATATTAATAAGGACAAAAATTTATTGAATGTTAAATTAACCACTGAAGAAGAATATAACATTTGGTTGGGGAGATACACAGAGTGAATAAGGAGAATAATGGACATGAGAAGAATAATACATAGCCTAAATATAGTAGACATTAGGCTTGTGATATAACATGGTAAAATATTATTCTCTCCTTAAAATAAAGTGATTAGCATGTGATACTAATGTGGATTAACACCTTTTGACCTTTTCCTACTAACTTCTCCTTGCTTCATAAGTTTTGTTGTTTTGATTTTCTTACAGTTGGAATTTTGAGCACATGCACAATATCTTATCACTGCTATAACAAACTAATGATGTATTTTAAGTTGGGACCTATTTTCCATGAAGAGTTGAGGATAATTCTTCCTCATGTTTATTTTCTCCACCTAAAAACTCAAGCATAACTAAAAACGGAATATTGTTGCAACTGGTCCTATGGGATCATGACATGTGTGCTATCTGGTCTAAAGCTTGTTTTCTCCTTCATCTATAAAAGAAGGAATTTAGGACCATAAGCATGAGAGTTGAAATTTTTTGAGTTGATACTATTAGTTTTGTTTAGACAATATGAATCAAGTTTTAAAGTCTCTATTTTAAGTTTCTTTGGAGTTCATACTTATGCATGTAAGATTGATAATGATTGAGCATTTATAATGCAGTGTAAAATTGGTTTCATGGTTATTCTCTCTCCTTGTATGTGTGTTATGAGTTATGATTGAAAGTAATCAAGGATTTCTTTCATTTGTCTCTGACATTATCTGATGGATGTTTAGTTTCATTTTTGCTTACTAATTCAATGAATTGATGTAAATTCTTGTATGAGATTGATAACTTATAAGTACTATGTGCTAGGATATTTGTAAGAAGTGATAATCCTGAACATCACAAAGGAATGTTGTAATGCAAGATTTCTTGGGGTTATATGTTATATAATCTAATTTTTTATCAGGTTATGCCAAAAGGTATTGACTCTATAGTTGGGATAGACATTGGTTCATGTAGGGTATTAGTGTTACACTTACATTGTTGATTTATTAACTACTCAATATTTTAATCATAAAAGCTTAGGGGAATACTGTTGTTTTATGTTTTTGTTTCTACTCTCTCATATTCGATATATATAACATTGACATAACAAGCTTCCAACTTATTCAATGTTACTATTAAGTTTTATCATGAGAGATATCTTTTATTAACAATGTATTTGATTGTAATTGTTAAAGTTCTTTAGGTATACATTGTGGGATCACCCTCCCATGTTTCATAGAGCCCAAAGAGTAGGAATATAAGTTTATCAACCTCTATTCATTCATTGGCCAATCCCTTTAGAATTACTGATAATTGGAAATGGAAAAATCCATAGGTATTTCTAGTGACCAATTTGGTTCTAAAAAAATAACCAAAATATTTCTATATAAAAAAGTTTCTAAGTCATTCTTTTCATCTAAGCAGGCATTTTCAAGAGCAATTTCAATATCCAAGCATTCAAGAATCTTCAAAAACTCTTTCACAACAGTATTCAAGTTTCAAAAGAAAGCAAAGTTGATGTATTGGAGCAGCATTGAAGTGTTTTTGTAGGTCTTCAAGCTCACTTTCATTCAAGATCTAGCATTTTTAAGGGCTTATCATGGTTTTCTATGATCAATAATGACAGATTCTAGGTTGAGGAGATGCAACTAGCAATCAAGCCAAGCCTAATGACTTGTTTTCTAAGTGATTCCATCCTCCATTATCACTCTACATTAAACCTAAGGAACGCACAATAAATTTTTAGGGCTCACTTGGGTGATTAGAGATCTCTCCAAGTGAGCTATTTGTTGTCATATTCTATTCATGCATCTCATTCTTGCACATTAGAATAGGGTTGCATTGCATTTCAAATTTACCAATCTTAGACACACTTAAGGTTAGGGTTTACATTCCTATTTACATGCACATTTAATTATTTCTATCAAGGTTTAATTACCAAACTATGGGCTTGACCGATGAAAACCATAAGAAAATCAAATCTATATTCTATTTTGCAAGTCTTTTCATAGATTCAGATCTGAAAATCAATTTGGGAGAAAAGTGTAGGTGTTGAAGTGTAGAGATGAACTTTGAATTCCAAAACAAGTGAAACAAGACTAATTCTCTAGAAGTGGCAAATGAATCCCACTATAGGTTTTTTTGAGGTTTTTTACAGATTTAGATACCCTTTTTCTAGAAACTTGTTCTTATGCAGAAACCCTGATCTAGTACTAATTCACCCAGATTTACATATAAGTTCAAATAGGTCAAAATTTTAGATTTTTCAATATTTCAGAGCTTATTCAAATTTTCTTCAAGTTTCCAGGTGCACACTTATGAGATCCCACTACTTTTTTATGATTTTCATGCACTTTTAAGTTATTATAGTGAAGGATTACATTGAATTATGATTAAGCATTTTTATTTGCATTTAATTTTTCTTTCCAAGTATTAAATTAGTGGTGAACCCCTCATTATTTTACATTCAGCCCCTAGGACATCCCTATTACAAGATATTTTTCTCCTTAGCATTGAGATATCTAGGGTTTGTTCTTGAATGAGTGAAAGTGAAGATTGTCATTGTAGGTCCTAAACCCTAGAAACCAACAACTTTGCACCTTTCAATGACAACACTAATTTTTTATGTGGAAAACCAAAAATGGGAGAAACCATGGTGAGGATTAGCTCGCAATATATTATATCTAGATATAGTATATTATAGGGGCTCACTACTAGAACACATTGTCCTTAAAAGGCTCAGAGCCTATAATGATTACAAAATAGTTTGGCTCACTACCAAAAGGATGAAAAAATAAAAAGTGCACCTATGCTGTGATTTATTTAAGTTCCATTAAATCTCTAATTATGAAGTATTTCCCTACTTAATAGTCAATCAACAACTCTTATTTGATTTTTATCTTCTACCACTAAACACCACTCACATATGATATGTCATTTAATTTCACACATCCACTTATCTCATTATTCCACTCCCCTTATTTCAATTCAAAAATATCTCATATATATACCCAAATACATTGCACACATCAATTAGGTCGACCTAATTAGATGTAAACAAAACAATCCAAAATAGCTCTTGTTGGCACCATACCATATTTAAAACCATCTTTTCACCTAATAAAAACATGTAGTACTCAATTTTAAGTCAACATGGATCTAAAATAGATTCAACTAGCATATGCAAAGTATAATTAATCTCCTCAACATATATGATGCATTAGGTCGGCCAAGAATAGGAACCAATCATAAAAGCTCCAATCAAACACAAAATTCTCAAAATAAACACCTTCCAAGTTCAATATTACTTTAGTTTCTCTTTACATCAACATCAGAGATACCACCTTTAGAACCACAACATAAAAATGTATACACCTAAAATTGGTCAAGATAATTAATTAATTAAAAACCAGTTATTTAATTAATGACCCCTTTAATTCATCTACTTATAAATCAATTCTAAATTTATTTATATAGTTCACACTTTTCTAATTCTACCATCTTAAATGGTATTCTTCTAAATTTAATTAAATAAACAAATTTCAATAGTTTGTTTTATTTAATTAATAATCTTCTCATTAAATTTAAATTACCAATTTGAATCTAGGCACATGTCTCCAACTTTTCCTCTTTCCACATCATCAAGTGTCACATAAATTTAAATATGTCTAATATTTAAATGGGAATTATCCTCAACCAATTTCAAAATAAACTTTGGACACTTGGCTCTCTCCAACATTTCATTCATGCTCACACTTGGCATGGTGTTCACAATCAAGGGAACATCCTTCATGATTCCCTCTAACTTCATCCATCTCCACTATTCATCTCTCCAGTTGAAATCTTGACCGTTGGTTGCTACCAAATCAAAAGATGCCTTCAAAATCCTATAAATACAAGCCCATTCTACAAAATTTGCAATCCCATATTTGAGAAAACTTACTATGCAAAAATTCTATGAGAGCATTTAAAGTCTAAGCATAGAGCATTTATAACAATTCAAAATTTAGCAATTTGCATTGTAGAATCATTTAGTTTATAATCATGGCTTAGTTTCATAGTTGCTTTGTAGTTATCATTTTAGTTTCTGTACAACATTTGCATCATATTCTTTAGTATCATATCCATTGTCATATTAGCATTATCATTCATAGCATATATATCATTATTGTAGCATTATCATACAACTTATCAATCAGGTAGGAATTAGATTCTTGCATTTTTTACAATATCTCATTTCTTAGGTTCTCATACAAACAGTCATAGTGCAACATACAAATCTAAGAGCTCTAATAATTTAGAGGATCCTTGAGAATAGAGAAAAATGGAACGATTTTAGGAATTTTCTCTTGTTTCAATTTAATTTTGTTTTATGATTAAATTCTCTAATGTAATTTGTTTCATTGCTCATGTGATCTTGTTCATTTACACATTTTACATTCACACAATACATTTTGGCGCCCACCATGGGGAACAACCCCATTTTTAACAATTTCTGAAAAAAAAATTATGAATACGTTGAACGTGATTTTTTTTTAGCGTGACCGTGATTTCTTTCGCCACATCCAAAACATCCTCTAGTGCATTGAGTTCCTGTTATAGCACATTCGAAACATCTTCTAGTGAATCTAGTTCTAGTTATGGTGCATACAACTCATCTTTTGGTCATACAACACATCTTTTAGTGCATACATGGGGGTTTTATAGCGCATTCGATCTATACTTTAGCACATCCAGTAGTTTTTATAATGCTTTCAGTAGTTCTTTTAGTGCATAGGAGTGATTGTTTAGTGCATATGATGTCTTTTTTAGCGCATCTAGTCAATTTTGCAAAATTTCAAAATTTCGAGAACTGATCATCACTTTTTGTTTGTAGATAATTTTATACGTTGGTCAAAGACAATTTTATCAAACTACTGATAATGTTTGCAGGGGCTAGAGTTTTTTTATTGTCTTCTTTTAATTAAATTAGGAACCTAGTTTAATTAGAAGGTTAAAGAACCCCTTATCTATTGTGCTTGAACTAATAGGCCTATGCTCTCCCCTTAATTGGATGAACAAAATGCTAGACTCACTATTTTATGATTTGTTAACACCTTTAGATGGCCTACCATAGTGGGAAAAAGTACTCACCCTATGGGAATGACCTAAGTGGGAACAACTCAAGCCAAGTTTTTCAACCCACTATAATCAAAAGAAAATTTGGGGAAAGTCCACAATTCGATGGTAGTGTGCAAGATAACCATTCCCAAAGCCTTTGATCTAAAGGTTGGGAGGTATCTTGAGGGAGTTTATCTATTGCTGCATTGAAAGGAAACCCTTATTATGAACCTTAGTGTAGAATCCAACTGAGTTAGTCTCCGAAAACTTCTAATATCATAGTGCAAGGGGAGGGAAGAATCTTCCCCCAAGATACTCACCATATAACCATCAGGGATTATTAGTCAAAAGTGAATGATTCATATTTGGTTAAGACTCGAGAAAGGAAAAAACATCAGCTCCCTCTATGGGGTGATAGGGTTGTGTGAGCTAACATGGTTCTAAGATGTGGGCTGTGGTATTTTAAGTGACCCTTGAGATTAGAAAAGATCTATCTTCTCTTGTGTCATACCTATGGAAATCAAAGGAATCAAAAAGGATTCTTGAATAAACACTCAATGTTTAGTTCCTAGGTGGAAACAATCATTTGACAATTTGTTGTTGTGTTTGAGATTCATAGATTAAAAGTAGAATAACCAAAAAAACTTACAAAAATCACTAAAAACTTCTAGATTAGTGCATCTATCCTCTATTTTAGAAAATTCACTGCATTGTCTAGCACATCAATGAATTTTTCCAACACATCCAGTCCATTTACTAGTGCATATAGGTCACTTTCTAGTGCATATGTTCCATATTTTAGCGCATTTGTAGATCCTTTTACCGCATTCATCTACAAGATACCTAGTGAAAATCATATCTAGGAGGGGTAGTTTATCACATGACTGACATGTTTTAGTGCATTTAACCCATTGTCTAGCACATTTGAGTCATTTTCCAATGCATTGAGTCCAACTTTTAGCGCATTCAGTACAGTCTTCAATGTATCCATTCCATTGTTCAACACATTGAGTTTGTCTTTTAGCACATATTGGGTAGAGTCTAGTGCTTCCAAGTTATTTTCTAGTGCATATGTGCAATATTTTAGCACATCCATACCCTATTTTAGTGCATCTAGTAAATTCAAAACTAGAGAGTTAAATTTATCCCCTATTCATTAGTTTGAACCAGAATTAAGGATCTTTCCCATAATAGAAGCATTCCTCAATCACACCAATGCTTTAAACTTGTTGAAACTGACATTTACAAGTGGAATTTTTTAAACTAAACCAAGATATAACACCTTAAAGTTCTTAAACATCAAACATAACTCTGATTGTTAAGCTAAGTTTCAACATTATGATCTATCATCCTTCATCATGAAACAAAGTTATATAATTAGACTTTAACTATGTCTTATCAATAGAATTTTTCATTCTATTTAGCATAGTTATTATCCTTGGTACTTCTCAAACAAAGATCAAAGTTTAGTCAAACTATAACACTTGTATGCCCATTCAAACAAGATCACAAAAGCAAAAACTCAAAGAAAAAGAGCTTGAAACTCAAAACAACATGGATGAAGGTGAAGAAAATCCTTTTCATAAACTCCACCAATTTGAAGGTGAGGAAATAATTGAGGAAGACATCCAACATGCTAAACAAGATCAAAATTTCCATAAGTTTCTAGAGAATATTTTTGAAAGAGATAGATAGAAATACCTTTTAATGTTGGCTAATCAAGGTATCAAAATTCCACATGACTTTGATGTAAAAGAATTGAAAGCACCCCATACAAATATTGAAATTGATCCACCAAACATAGATCTAGTGGTTGCTCTAACCAATCAAATTAAAAATCTCCAACAAATTCAAGATATAAAAAGATGAACCTCAAAAAGATACATGATACAAGACATATGCCCATATCCTTTTGACCAAAATATCAACATGATTCATTTTCCCAAACATTGTGAATTTCCAAAGTATGATAAATACAATGGTAAAACAAATCCTATAGATCATGTAAGGGAATTTCAAACCATAAGTCTTGAATTTGCACACAAAGAAACTTACTTGATGCGATTGTTCCCACGTAGCCTTGGTGGAAAATGCATGGAATGGTTCTCCAAACTTGCATCACCAATTAAGACCTTTGAAGATTTGGTTAATAAACTCATCACCCAATACTCCTACAACATACAACATGAGATAACCATGAAGGACCTTTGCAATACAAAACATAAAAAGGGTGAATCTTTCCTCATATTCTTACAAAGATAGAGAAGATTGTTTGCAAGATATTCTTGTCCCATACCTAAAAAGGAAAAGACATAAATATTTATAGATAATCTTAATGATGAGATGATCTATAGGCTTAAATTACAATGTCTACCTACCTTTGAGAAAATTATTGAAAATGGATTCAAAATTGAGGAAGCTTTGGTCAAGAGAGGAGTCATAAAAATTTACAATGAAGGAAACAACTCAACCAACTCTTCCAATCACTATAGCAACATCGATAAACCAAAGTTTTGTTCAAAGAAACAAGAATGTTGTTAACAATGACAGTTCAACTGAAACACAAAATGCAAAACTAGTATTTAACGTGATAGTAGCTACCACCAAGACCAATCAAAACAACAATCCAACCAACAATTAAAAAAACCAAAATGCCAATCAAAACATCAATCCAAGAAATGTTGAATTTAGACCCCCACCATATCAAACATCATCAAATCGAAGAAGATTCACACCTTTGGTATAATCATTAGAATTAGCATTGAAGGACCTTCTTGCAACAAAGATTATAACACTTCTAGAGGCAAGAGATTTGGAACCAATAGCTAAACCCTCTTGGTGGAATTATGCACACTTCTATGATTTTCACCGCAACAAATGATTGCATGCAACTAAAACATTTGATACAAGATCTAATTGATAGAAAGGAAATATCAATAGAGGGACCTATTTGAAAAACAAGGACAAAAAACTAAGAGGGGGGTGAATAAATTGTCACAAAATATTAAGACTTTTAAAACTTTACTTAACTTAATATTAGATTTGATGAATGAAGAATAAACCATGAATAATCAACACATCAGAAACATAGAGAACACCAATATTTTTTACGTGGAAACCCTGTTAGGGGAAAAACTAGGGTGGATGTTAGTCCACAATATTATACCCTATTAAAAGTATAAGAAAAATACAAGAGGGATCACTTCCCAACAATACAAAGAAATATGCATTAGATCCATAGGGTATGAATTGAGAAAATAACTTCCTCACAAGCCTGATTACAGTTCCAGCTAAGCACATACAACCTTCTTCACACTTCACTCAATCTTCTTCTCACTCTTCTCTACAATCGAATGATTAGATAAATATTTTCACATCTGCACTTTCTCTATCATACAATCTCTTATGCACACTAACTTCTCTTAGCCAATCACTCATATATATCCCCAACATGGAATTACATCAACAACTTAGTCGGCTGAAAATATAAAACATATTTTCAATTTCAGCCTAAATTTATGAATAAATTTTCAATGTGGATTAAAAACCATCATAAAATAGAATGATGCAACCAAAAAAAATATTCATAAGCATGCGAAACATTCAAATTTCAATCTCCAATGATCCTCAACACATTACCACCATCATGTTGGTCGGGAACATGAAAACCCGAACATGCACAAGAAAAATATTTGACCACAAGCACACCGATCAACGCGGATGTACAACAATGATGGAGAATGATCTAGAAGCATCCACAAACAAAAAGAGCTAACAAAGAATCATCCACAATAGTAGAAATTGCTAGAAACACATAAACTTCAATTAGGAACACTAACAGAACTCATAGAAATACTATCAGAACAAAACTAATTATAGCACAGTCAAATTTTCACACTGACCTTTGAAACTTTTGGTAGATGAACTAGATACTCTTGACAATAAACCCTTTAGTCCACAACAAGTGATCTTTAATGTATAGAACAAAATACCTTCATGACCTTCACTGTTCCACTGACAACCTGGAACTCTTCCTTTAACAATTCTCTCAATATCCTCAACATATACAACCTTCAATATGATAATGCGAATAGTGTTGACATCAATGATAACCACAACATCCAACAATCTCCCCCTTTGGCATTCATGGAAACACATGATGTGAAAACACCATCAACCCAACTCTCAATCAATAGTTACTCCCCCTTAGATTCTGACTCTTCTTCCTTAACCTCTTCTACATGATCTTCTCCCCACAAGACTCTTCACTCCTGATAAGAAATATTTTTTCACATGACTCTTCTCCCCCTTTGACATCAATGGAAAAGATAAGGATTATCTTCCCACATACAAACTCTAAACCACATATCTACACATTTGACTACTTGCCCTAATTAGCAGCCATTGAAACATGAATCGGGATCATGAAATATCTATGAAGCACACAAGTTGATGCAAATAAATGCATCTCTAGTTTATATTAGGAGGGTTAATCATCCCTAGCATCCCTCTGAGATACTCAAATGTATCCTTCGACAACAGTTTGGTGAAAATGTCTGCAATCTATTCTTTGGTAGGTACATCATCCAGTCTGACTTCTTTCTCATTCACTTTTTCCATCAAGAAGTGGAACTTTATTAACATATGCTTGCTCTTAGAGTGTAGCAAAAAATTCTTGGATATGTTAATTGCACTTGAGTTATGATAGTATATGAAAATAGGTTTAGCATATACTACTCTAATATCTTTCAACATTTATTTCATCCACATCACTTGGGTATAGTTATTTGTAACAACAATATACTTTACCTCAGCAGTAGATAGAGAAATGGAATTCTACTTTTTGCTCAACCAAGACAACAAATTCTTCCATAGGAAGAAGCACCACCACTAGTACTCTTCCTGTCATCTAAATATCCTACCTAATCCACATCAGTATATGCATTCAAAGTAAGATCAACATCCTTGGGGTACCAAATCCCAAAGTCAACTATTCCTTTCAGATACCTGAAGATTTTCTTTACAACAACCACATGAGATTCTTTTGGATCATCTTGAAATCTACCAACCATACAAACAACATTCATAATTTATAGTCTGGTTTGAGTAAGTAGAGAAATCCACCAATCATTGAACTATATATTGTTTGATTTTCCTTTGGAGAATCATCATTTTGTGTTAAATTACATATGGTTACCATAGGAGTACCAACAGGTTTTGAGTCATCCATGCCAAACTTCTTCAACAACTCTCTCACATATTTAGAATGAAACATGAAGATCCCCTTGTCTAACTGAGTAACTTGCAATCCGAGAAAGAAATTCATCTGTCCAATCATGCTCATCTCAAATTCATTCTTAATTTCATCAAAAAACTTCATACATAGATTATCATCTCCTCCAAAAATAATGTCATCAACAAAGACTTCAATAATCAACTCTTTCTCATGATCCAACTTGAAATATAAGTTGTTATCAGTAGTGCCTTTATTGAACCCAAGCTTTAGTAAATATTTATCCACTCTAACATACCTAGCTCTAGGGGCTTGCTTAAGTCCATATAGAGCTTTATTCAATCGCAAACTATGTTTTCCTTATCAGTCAGTTGAAATCTATTTGACTATTCAATATATACTTCTTCTAGCTTACCATTCAGAAAGGTTGACTTCACATACATTTGATCAAACTTATAGTTCTTATATGTAGCATAAGAAAAAAATTAACCTTACAACTTCAATTTTGGCTACAGGGGCAAAGGTTTCTTCAAAATCATACCTTCCATTTTTTAATACCCTTTACATACCATTCTTGCTTTATTCTAGACCACTTCACTTTGTTCATTCAGCTTATTCTGAAAGACCCATTTTGTACCAATCACTTTTTTATCTTTAGGATTGGGAACAAGTTTCCATGTATCATTCTTTTCAATTTGCATTAGTTCTTCTTTCATAGCTTCCATCTAGTGTTCATCATTGTAGGCTTCATTGATAGCTTTAGGCTCAATCTTGGAAATTAGGCAATACTCTTTTGCAATATTTCTTCTATTTTTCACACCTTTATTCTTGTCTCCTATAATTTTATTTTCAGAATGATTTAGCTTTACATACCTTGGATTTTTAGGATTATGTCAAACTTTTGGTTCTTCTATTCTTTTCTATGCACTTGCACTTTTCTCTCCTTCCTGACTACCTTGATTTATTGAAACAAATGGAAGTTATATTACCTAAACATATGGCACAATTTGAAGTTGATTCCATTTCTGAGCATTCTTCCCTTTGTTTGTGCTATATTCCTAGTCATCTAAATCATATCCACATTATCTATATGATTTAGTAGAGTCCTCATCAACTCTAGCATTTTCACTCTCAACCATTTTTCTCAATCTTTTGTTATAGCACCGGTAGGCCTTGCTTTTAGTAGAGTAGCCTAGAAATATTCCTTCATCACTTCTTGCATCAAACTTTCCTATATCCCTATCTCTCTTAATGTAGCATTTACTTCCAAAATATTCAAATACTTAATAGGAGGCTTATAACCAAACCATAGTTCAAAAAAAGTCTTACCAGAATTACCATTTACATTTACCCAGTTCAAAGTGTACAAAATAGTGCTTACAACTTCACTCCAATAGATGTGAGGCACATTTCCTTCAATCATCATTTTTCTAGCAACATCCAATTTTTTTTGTTCTTCCTCTCTGCAACTCCATTCTATTGAGGAGTTCGGGGAGCAGATAATTATCTTATGATTCCATGCTCTTAACAAAAAGAATTAAACTCTCTAGAGGTGAACTCACCACCTCTATCCTACCTTAAGCATTTGATTTTCAGACCTTTCTCATTCTCTACTATAGCTTTAAAACTTTTGAGTTTTTCTAATGCTTCACATTTTTCTCTTAAGAAAGCAACCCATATCATCCTAAAATAATCATCAATAAGCAACATAAAGTACCTTTCTCCATGTAGACTTATGACTCTAGAGGGACCACAAAGATCAGTATGTACCAACTCCAGTGATCCATTTTAATGATGTTGTTTGCTCTAAAAAGAGACTATAGTCTATTTTCCCATCTGACACTCGTTGCAAATTATGTTAGTAGGCTTCACTAGCTTAGGTAGATCTCTTACTACTTGAGTGGAACTTACTTTGACAATGTTATCAAATTTCACATGACACAACCTTCTATGCCATAACCAACTTTCATCTACTTGAGCAATTAAACAACTTTCACTAGCAGCATTCAGGTGAAAAATATTACCTTTTGTCTATTTACTTGATGCAATTATATTTCCAGAACTTCTAAATCTCCTGCATATTCCATCTTTGAACTCAAGATCATAACCCTTGTCCACCATCTGTCGAACACTCAATAGGTTGTGCTTCAAGCCTTCAACATAAAGAACATCATTAGTGTTATGCTTAAAACCAAGAAAAATAGATCCTCTACCACAAATCACACAAGCATTGTTATCTCCAAATCTTACAACCCCACCGTCATACTTCTCTAGACTTACAAATTTTATTTTGTCACCAGTCATATGATGTTAGCATCCATTGTCAATGACCCACTCATTCTTTTCTTCAATTTTGGTTGCAAGAGCTTTCTCAACTTTAGCAAATTCATTAGCCACCAGACTATTTTCCTTGATAGCAATGAAAACCCATCATCTTCATTTCCATTATCTTTATCAGACTCTTGATTAGTCACACCTTCTTTAGAAAAATAGAATTTATTTTGAAATCTATATTTGTAAGGCTTAGATCTAGGAACTCTTTTAGGACACCTTAATGCAAAATGACCTATTTTACTGCAAGAAAAACATTTGATAGGAAACATTCCTTTATACTTACCTTGCCATCTGTCTTCTTTCTTCACAATCAGTGCTTCCAATTCTTCTACTTCTCTTTCTTCATTTTCAAGCTATTTCATTTCTTCCTCATGCTTAAATGTCTTTCTAGAACTCTCTCTCAGATCATATCTTTGCTTGTTTCTTTCAGATACAATAGCCTTAAATGCAGTTTCATTCTTGGGAAAAGATTCACCAAATTTGATCAAGTCAAAGGAAACAAGCTTACCAATCAGTGTATCCCTTGTAACATTCGTCGGTGATCTAGTTTCTTCAATAGAACGAGCCTTTTATTTGTAAGAATGAGGCATAATCTAGGCACTTTAGCTACAATTTATTCCTCATACAGGGTACCACCGACACATCTAACACCCATCACTATTTCATTTACTCTTTGCATAAAAGAGAAAATATTTTCATCCTCACCCACCTTCAAATTTTCATACTTTTCTTTCAAATGTTGTAGCTTAGCCATCTTCATAGGTACATCTCATCATAAAAAGTGTCCAGCTTCACCCACATTTCATGAGTTGTCTTCACACCTATCACATTTGTTATTTACGAATTTGTTAGAGAACTCAGCAAAGCTTCCATATCCTTGACATTATTCTTAGCCTCTTTAATCTCATCAGCAGTGGAAGGACCATTCTGAGGAATAACATATATCATGTTCTTTGTAATCTTCATGAAGAGTTGACCAATACACCTCAAATGACACTCCATCCTAGTTTTCCACAATGATTAGTTTGTTTCATCAAATTTAGGACTGTTCTTGTATGATTCCATCTCGAATCACCTCAATCTTTTAAACTTCTTCAAAAGAACCTTCTTTGATACAATTTTTTGGAAAAACAAGGACAAACAACTAAGAGGGGGGGTATGAATCAATTTTCACATAATATTAAGACTTTTCAAACTTAACTTAATCTTAGATTTGATGAATGAACAATAAACCATGAACAATCAACACATTAGAAACAAAAAGAACACCAAGCTTTTTTATGTGGAAACCTTGTTAGGAAAAAAACCACAGTGGATGTTAGTCCACAATATTAAACCTCGTTAAAACTATAAGAAAAATAATGGGAATGCACATGTATTCAAACACACTAGCTAGAGCTCACTACTCAAATACAAGAGGGCTCACTGCCCAACAATACACAACAATATAGATTAGATCTAGAGGGTATGAACTAAGAAAATAGCTTCTTCACAAGCCTGGTTATAGTTCTAGTTAAGCACAAAAACTTTCTTGACACTTTGCTCAAAATTCTTCTCAATCTGCTATGCAATCAAATGATTAGATCAATATTCGCACATCTGCACTTTCTCTAGAATACATTCTCTTATGCACACTAACTTTTCTCAACCAATCACTCATATATATCTGCTACATGGAATTACATTAGCAACTTAGTCGACCAAAAATATAAAACATATTTTCAATGTTGGCCCAAATTTACAAATAAATTTTCAATGTGGATTAAACAACATCAGCCAATATAATGATGTGACCCAAAAAATATCCACAAGCACACCAAAAATTCAAATTTCAATCTCCAAGGATCCACAACACATTACCACCATCATGTCATCTAGGAACATGAAAACTAGAACATGCACAACAAAAATATTTGACCACGAGCATACCGATCAACACAGATGTACAACAATGATGGAGAATGATATAGAAGCATCCACAAACAACAAGAAATAATAGAGAATCATCTACAACAATAGAAATTACCAAAAACACCTAAACTTCAATTAGGAACACTGACATAACCCACAAAAATACTCTCATAACAGAATTGTTCATAACACAATCAAATCTTCACACGGACCTCAAAAACTTCTAGTAGATGAACTAGATACTCTCAGAAATAAACCCTTTAGTCCACAACAATTGATCTTCAATGTACAAAACAAAATACCTTCATGACCTTCACCGCTCCACTGGCAACCTACAACTCTTGCTTTAACAATTTTCTCAATATCCTCAACATATACAACCTTCAATACAATAATGCTAATAGTGTTGACATCAATGAAAACCATATATTAGCAATGCAACCACAACATCCAACATGACCCCAAAAAAATGTTGATCATGGAGCATTCAAGAATCCATTTTCCAAACTACAAAAAAGGGGAATTCTCTTTATCAATCACCAAAGGAAAAAATGTGAACTATGTCTATGATTCTACCATTTTCCATATTGAGGTTGTTGATGATCAAACCCATGAGAAGAAAGAATTTACTACAACTGATAATTCAATTAATCACATCACAATTGAACATTAATAAATCATTATTACATCTGAAAATCATCTTTATGATATCAAAAAAAAATCACATTAAATCAATAAAATTATACCACTAAATCTAATTACTGTTGGAAATATGTGTCTCAATCCCATAGGCTGAAACCTCTATTGGAGCCAAGTCGGTGTGACATATTCTATGTCTAGCCGATGAGCAGATTTGTAGCTTTATGTTTTCTACAGGTCGCTGTGACCTTGCAGAAGTCTTGCCGAACAGTTACACATTGGAGTCTTTGGTGTGAAATGTTGTGTTCGGTGTGACCTCTTACCGCGTGGAGACCTCTGGCTGACAGTATGTTCTTATCAGGCGTCGAGGAGACTCACAACAATTGGTGTCTTCAGGGTGACTTGATCACTCAAGAAGAAGTCCCAGCAACTGAAGAATGTCTCACCAATAGCATATGGCTATTGGGGTAACACAAGGGTCTCAGGGAGAAGTCTCAATGAGAATGGAAGGTCATGCTGATAGGGATACAACTGGAGTTATTAGAGTAGCTCAAGTCAATTGGTGAAAGGTCTTGGTGAAGGTCAAATGTCTTGCCGACTTGGTATGACATGTTGTGCTCAAAGTAAAGTCTTGGCGAAAGACAAATGTCTTGCCAACTGTCGAGTGCTTCGGTGAAACTTGAGGATCTCGATGAAACCTCTTGGCGACAGTTGAATGTCTTAGTGATAGATGGTTACCGATGGAAATGCTAATTTTTCAGTATGACTTAGGACATTGGTATGAGGTCTTGGTGAAAGTGATGAGTCTTGCCAACTTGTGGATGCACTCGGATTAACTTCAAGGCTCAGCATGAGGTCCTAGCGAGAGTGGTATGTCCTTCCAACAAAATGACTCTTCGATGTGACTTAGGATATCGGTATGTGGTCTCACTGAAGAGAGATAGTCTTTCCAAAAGGAAAACTAAATTCAATGCAATGGGTGAACTCGATATAACCTCTTGTTGATTGTAAGGACTCTTGGTGATATCGAATGCTAATTGTGTTGGCATCGGGGAGACACGGTCAGTGTCTCACCGATATGCCAACAAAGCTTGATTTCCTTTTGACCATTTGACTTTCCTATGTGGTGTCTCGTGGACCAATCAGAGAAGCTAAATGGGAACCGTTGGAAGATAGTTCATTGTGGCAATTCAAGAGGAAGCTTGATAGATAGGGGTGACATGGTTATACTCTATGATCACAGATTGTGATGGGTTAGATGGTTGGATGAATCGACAGATTGTTGTGTGATTTTATCAAAGTGATTTCTATTATGTAAAGATTGTAACTTGAAGGTTCCTGTACAAGTTTGATCATTGTGACTGCTGCTAAAATATGACATTAGAAAGATAAGTTTGATATTTGTACATAATCTCCATTACTATAATACAAAGTGATTTCTCTGGGTGTGGTGGGTTTTTCTCCTATAAGGGTTTTCCCACGTATATCTAGTGTTCATATGTGTGTGTCAAATACTCTGTTTCAATAATCACTTTCATGTGCATCTTAATTGGACTATAATTGTAATTTTAAAAGTTATCTCTACATTCTTCCCTGAGGTTTTGATGTTAGGAGAATTGTTTCCTCATCTAATTTACCTTACAAGTGGTATCAAAGCCTGGCCAGTTGTGTTATCCTTGTGGGTACGTTGAGTTTTTTGAGTCAATTTATATTCAATGGGAGTCTTGTAGATGTTTGTCAATTTCTAATTACAGATTGAGATGGCTAGCACATTAGGAAAGGTTGAAATAGAGAAGTTCAATGGCAGCAATTTTGAGTTGTGGAAACTTAAGATGGAAGATCTATTGGTTGATCGTGATCTTTGGATTACTGTGTCTGGAGTGAAGCCTACAGGCATGAAGCAAGAAGATTGGGACCTTGTAGATAGAAAGTCTAAGGGGCTGATAAGGCTTTGTTTGGAAGACTCTGTTCTTCTCAATGTGCATGAAGAGAAGATTGCATCTTCCTTGTGGAAGAGACTGGCATCTATTTATCAGGGGAAGTCCTTGGTGAATAAACTTTTTTTGAGGAAGAAGTTGTACACTTTGAGAATATAGGAAGGAGGTTCTATAGCTCATCATTTGAATGCATTCAACATGCTGATTGCATAGTTAACATCTGTTGGTGTGAAGATTGATGAAGAGGATCGATGTATGTTGATATTGAGTTCTTTGCCAGATTCATGGGATCACCTTGTGATGGCTATTGGGAGTACAACATCTAGTTTCAAGATGGAAGATGTTGTTACTTCTTTGTTATCAGAAGAAATGAGAAGGAAATCTTCTGAGATGGCGAAGGAGGCCCTTGCTATTAGAGGAAGGTCGAAAGAGAAAGGCAAGAAGAAGGACAAGAAATCTAAATCAAAATTAGAGGGGAGATCAAAGTCCCCTAGCAAGAAGTCCAAGGTGAAATTTCAGAACTGTGGGAAACCTGGTCATGTCTGAAAGGATTGTAAAGAGGAGAAGAAGAAGAAGAAGAAGAAGAAGTATTCTTCCAACAATGATTCTTCACATAGTGATGTAAATGCCTTCATTGTAGCCTTGGCTACATAGGCATCAGATGATGTCTGGCTGATTGATTTTGGAGCATCTTTCCACATGACATCTCATAGAGACTGGTTTATGAAGTATGAAGAATACGATGGTCGAAAGGTGTACTTGGCAAATGATTCAACTTTGGAAATTTTTTGCCATGGAAGAGTCAGAATCCAATTCCCTAATGGAAGAGTGAAGGGAATTAATAATGTAATGCATATACCACGTCTAGCTCGAAACTTACTTTCTGTAAGTATGCTAAATGATATTGGAGTGCAATTCACATTCTCTGGAAATGGCTACAAGATGACTAGAGGCTCAATGGTGCTAGCAAGGGATGCTCGTATTGGTACCTTGTACAAGTTGGATGCACATGTTGTTCAATGTAACAATGTCTCTATAAAGTCACAGAAGGCTACTCATGGAGGAAAAGAGGGAAATGTTCCTAATTGTGTAAACTCTATTAAAGTTAAACTTCCAAAAGAAAAGACTATGCTTTGGCATCATAGGCTAGGCCACATAGGAGAAAAATGTTTTAAAACCTTGAAAAAAAAAAACCTAGCTGAGGGGCTTGAAGATTGTAACCTTGAATTTGAATTCTGTGAACACTGTATATATGGAAAGCAGCACCGTGTTTCTTTTTATTCTAGTCCTAATAAATCTTCTAGTTTGCTAGATTATATTAATTCTAATGTATTTGGTCCAATGAATATTCCTTCTTTGTCTAAGTCAAAGCACTATGTATCATTTATTGATGATTATTCAAGAAGAGCATTTGTTTATTTTCTCAAAAGTAAAACAGAAGTATTTAGTTGATTTAAGGAATTTAAGAACCTTGTAGAAAATCAAACTATAAGAAAAATAAAATGCTTAAGGACTGATAATGGTGGTGAATTTTGTTCTGATGATTTCGAGAGGTATTGTAAAGACCATGCAATTAAAAGACATAAGACTACACCTTATACTCCACAACAAAATGGAGTTGCAAAAAGGTTCAATAGGACAGTGATGGAGAGAGCACGAAGTATGCTGAGTAGTGTTGGCTTGGAGGAGAAGTTCTGGGCTGAGGCTATTGTTACTACATGTTACTTGATTAATCATACTCCAAATTCTACTCTTGTTGAGAAAAAACCTCTAGAAGCGTGGTTTGGTAAGAAGTCCTTTCTAAGACATTTTTTTTTTTTTTGGCTATGAGGCATATGCATATGTGCCATATGAGAAAAGATCTAAATTGGAGAACAAGGTTGTCAAATGTATTTTTATTGGCTATAGTGCTGGCATAAAAGGATACAAGCTTTGGAATCCTGATACGAAGACGGTTGTATATAGTAGAAGTGTAATCTTTCATGAGTTGAAGCCTTCTACCTTGCATCTACAGTCAGAGACAAAGTTAGAAAACAATAAGGATGTAGTTGTAATTCCTCCTACACAAGAGAAAGAGGAATTCAAAATTCAAAATGTACCTGAAACTAAGGAGAGCTCAAGTAGTTCTAAAAGTTCTAAAGAAGAAGAAGAACCTCAGCCTCAGCAAGTGAGGAGGTCAACCCATGAAAGAAAACAACTTGATAGGTATGCGTTCTCTTTGATAGATTCTACTTGTTCCTATGCTTTAATTTCTAGCACTGATGAGCCTAGAACTATGAAAGAGGCATTTAGAATGTCTGATTCAGACTCTTGGTTGGAAGCCATGAATGAGGAAATGGCATCATTAGAAAAGAATGAAAATTGGAGTTTGGTGCCCATGCCTAAATGCAAAAAAGTTGTTGGTTACAAATGGGTATTTAAAAAGAAGATTGGTTAGATGGAAATGTGGAAAAATATAAGGCGAGGTTGGTTGCGAAGGGTTATTCCCAGGTAGAGGGAATTGATTATGGGGAAATTTTTTATCTTGTAGCTAAGCTGACATCTATCAGATTTCTTTTGTCACTTGTAGTAGCGTATGACTTAGAGGTCGAACAGATGGATGTGAAGACAACATTTCTTAATGGTGATCTTGAAGAAGAGATTTACATGTCCCAACCTGAGAACTTTGTGAAGAAAGGTAAAGAGAAACTAGTTTGCAAGTTAAAGATGTCTTTGTATGGGTTAAAACAGTCACCTAGAATGTGGTACCAGAAATTTGATACTTTTGTATTGTCTTTGGGATTTGTAAGATCAAAATCTGATCATTGTGTCTATTACAAAGCTAAAAGTGATCAAGTTCTTATTATTGCTCTCTATGTTGATGATATGTTATTCATAGGCAATAGTAAGCTAATGATTTATGATCTTAAGTCTCAGTTGTCTGCTAAGTTTGAAATGAAAGATCTTGGTGCAGCAAGGCATATTTTGGGGATGGAGATAACCAGGGACAAGAATAGTAGAAAAAATTGGCTTAGTCAGAGTAAGTATATCAAGACTGTTCTAGAGAGATTTTGCATGAATGATTGCAAGCAAATAGTTGTTCCAGTCTTGCAAGGAATGAAGCTATATGTTGAAGATTGTCCAAAATCTCCTACTGAGATGGAGGACATGACCAATGTACCCTATGCTAGTGTGGTTAGAAGTCTTATGTATGCAATGGTCTGTACAAGGCTAGACATTGCCCAAGCAATGGGATTTATTAGTCAGTTAATGGCTAATCCTAGAAGGACACATTGGGATGCTGTGAAAAGAGTTTTCAGATATTTGAAGGGCACTTCAGATTTTTCTTTGTGTTACCATGGAAAATTAGTTGAATCACAGAGGACTCTCAATATTTGAGGCTATGTGGATTCTGATTGGGAAGTGGACATTAACAACAGGAGGTCCACCAGTGGATACATTTTCATGTTGAATGGTGGTGCAGTGAGTTGGATGAGTAAGCAACAGGCTGTAGTTGCTTTGTCCACTACAGAGGCTGAATACATGGTAGCTACTCATGCTTGTAAAGAAGCAGTTTGGTTAAAATTTTTGTGTTCTAACATTGGTTTTGATGCAGGGAAAATAACTATTTTTTGTGATACTCAAAGTGCAATTTTTTTGGCAAAGAATCCTACTTTCCATGCTAGGATGAAACATATAGATGTGTAGTACCACTTTGTACGAGATATGGTGGAGGATGGAAAGGTCATTTTGGAAAAAATGATACTCTGGAGAATGTTGCAGATGCATTGACGAAGCCAGTGAGCACAGACAAGTTCAGGTGGTGTGCCAATTCAATGTGCCTTAGTGCCCATGATTTTCAGTAAGTTTTGTTGTGCTCTGGAGGTGCCTATGTGATCTTCATCAAGTGGGAGATTGTTGGAAATATGTGTCTCAATCCCACAGGTTGAAACCTCTATTGGATCCCATTCGGTGTGACATATTCTATGTCTGGCCGATGAGTAGATTTGTAGCTTTATGTTTTGTACAGGTCATTGTGACCTTGCAGAAGTCTTGCCAAACGGTTACACATTGGAGTCTTTGGTGTGACATGTTGTATTCAGTGTGACCTATGGCCGACAGTATGTTCTTATCAGGCTTTGGGGAGACTCACAATGACTGGTGTCTTTGGGGTGACTTGATCAATTGAGAAGAAGTCCTAGCGACTGAAGAATGTCTCACTAATAGCATATGGCTATCAAGGTAATACAAGGGTCTTGGGGAGAAGTCTTAGCGAGAATGGAAGGTCACGCCGATGGGGATACAACTAAAGTCATCAAAGTAGCTCAAGGTGATTGGTGAAAGGTCTTAGCGAAGGTCAAATGTCTTGCTGACTCGGTATGACATGTTGTGCTCAGAGTAAAGTCTTGGCAAAAGATGAATGTCTTGCTGACTATTGGGTGCTTTGGTGAAACTTGAGGATCTCGATGAAACCTCTTGGTGACAGTTGAATGTCTTAGTGATAGATGGGTGCCAATGGAAATGCTAATGTTTTGGTATGACTTAGGACCTTAGCATGAAGTCCTGGGGAAAGTGATGAGTCTCGCTGACTAGTGGATGCACTCAGATTAACTTCAAGGCTTGGCATGAGGTCCTGGCGAGAGCGGTATGTCTTGCCGATAGAATGACTCTTCGGTGTGACTTAGGATATCGGTATGTGGTCTCACCGAAGAGTGATAGTCTTGTCAAAAGGAAAACTAAAGTCGATGCAACAGGTGAACTCCATATAACCTCTTGTCAATTGTAAGGACTCTTGGCGATATCGAATGCTAAATGTGTTGGCATTGGGGAGACACGGTCAGTGTCTCACCGATATGCCAAAAAAGCTTGATTTCCTTTTGACATTTGACTTTCCTATGTGGCATCTCATGGACCAATCAGAGAAACCGAATGGGAACCATTGGAAGACAGTTCGTTGTGGCAGTTCTGAGAGGAAGCTCGACAAATAGGGGTGACATGGTTATACTCTGTGATCACAAATTGTGATGGATTACATGGTTGGATGAATCAACAGATTGTTGTGTGATTGTATTAGAGTGATTTCTATTCTCTGAAGATTGTAACTTGAAGGTTCCTATACAAGTTTAATCATTGTGAAAGCTGCTGAAATATGACATCAGAAAGATATGTCTAATATTTGTATGTAATCTCCATTACTATAATACAAAGTGATTTCTCTTGGTGTGGTGGTTTTTTCTCCCGTAAGGGTTTTCCCACGTATATTTGGTGTCCATATGTGTGTGTCAAATACTCTATGTCAGTAATCTCTTTCATGTGCATCTTAATTGGACTGTAATTGTAATTTTAAAAGGTATCTCTACATTCTTCCCTGAGGTTTTGACGTTAGGAGAATTGTTTCTGCATCTAATTTTCCTTACAATCACAAACATTGCAAATGATAATTAGATTAATGTCATTAAAATCAGAGAAAAACAAGAATGTCAACCATCCAATGTAACCATAAGAGGCCAGGCCAAAGTCATATTGAAAGGAGCTACATCTAAGACACATGTTGCCCCTACAACTCAATACGACATAGTTGATCAATTATAGAAAATCCCAACTCAAATATCCATATTGGATGTCCTCAAAATCTCACCAGCTCAAAAGGAATTCCTAGAACAAGCTCTAGTAGCCACCATAGTACCAAATTAATCTATGCCTTCATTTCTACCTCATGTGAATGAACTTGAAAGAAATAATTGGCAGATAAACTTGTAAATGTACTCATATAAAATACCACAAAATTGAATTTGTGAATAGAATCTAGGAAATTATTGTCCTACACTAAATTATAAAGTGTAATGGGGGGTTGTGTAGATCGTTAACTTTACATCACAATTATGGATACTTGTGATTTAACATCACAAAAATGTCTCCTCGTGGTTCTCACCTCATGCAAGTGTGTCTTGGAGCAAACCCTTTCTCAATTTCTTGTACATCTCTACATTCCTTCCACTCTCTCGATTTCAATTGGCTCTACTTATATTATCTTAAAATTAAGGGGGGAATATGATGTGTTATGGTAATTCTTCTTTCAATAAAGAAGTGGAGGAATCTTCTTTTTGGGAGGCCTCATGAACCTTCTATCCTAATCTCTCATATGGGGAATTATTTCAGTGGAACAATTTTTGAGATTCTAGTACTCCTAATCACAATACTATCTATATTTTTGAATTTGTGTACATTGGTTAAGTAGTATTCATATGTTCATTCATGCAATTTTTTGTATCTCTCACCTCGATGTACATTTCTTGAGGATTAGTTGATTCTAACACACACTAATCTATCATTAGTAGAGTTTACAAATTCTACATGCTTCAGGATTTCTTCATCATCATGTTCTTATCATTAAGGGGCATCTTTTTAGAAGCTCTTATGGGTATGCGTAGGATCATCATGGAAAAAATAGACCCTTAAGTGGTGAAAAATTTAGAAAAATCAGAGTTAGGAAACTTGACATAAAAATTTGAATAAGTTATCTATATTATTTCAAAAATATGTAACAATAGAATCTATAGCAAATTGAATGTAGTTTCTAAACTACTAGGTTTATTTAAAAAATCTATTTGGTGAAAATTTGAAATTTCAATGCAGTTGTACTTAAATTTCAGGGAAAAAATAAGAAGTAGGTGTCTGTCTGACCACCCTAATCACAATAAAATGATTATATATATATAATATTTTAGATATAAGTAGAGGAATCATGTCCCAATGTGATGCATATTTTTTTGTAATTTTTTTCCAAGTAAATAATTAATTATGATTTTTTATTACAAATTTTAAAAAATATGAAAACTCGTATGTCTGACCACCTTAACTTTGTCAGAACTTCATGATTTTTTTTTTAATCCTATAGTATGCAAAGCATAGAATGTTACGCATGTTTTGAATTCAAAAAATGTGATACTGTGTAAAAGCTATAGATGTTTTTCAATCAACCTATCAGACGGGACTTTAGTGGTAATTCAAATAGAAAATGAATAATAATAATTTATTAAATTCAAATTAAAGTATAATTTATATTGATGGAAAGTTGAGAATTTCCTTTAAAAACCCTTTTCATTTCATCAATTTTGGGTAATGAAATAGTTGCCAGCCACATACCCTACACATACTCATCATATTGCCACTTTTTTGTCCATCATGATCGTTCACATACCCTTATCCTTCAATTTATATTTTGGAGAGGAGTTTTTTTCCCACTGGGTTTTCCCCTTTACTCCACTTTATGAGAAACTTTGTAAATGGGTACCTAACATGGCCTCATAGCCAGAACCTGTTTCCATCTATTTACACTTTTGTGATCTCCCAATGTATCATATAAGGGGGGTGTTAAAGTGATTAACTTATCTATTGACTTTACTTAAGTTTACTTAGGTTGATGAGGTTAGACATATTTTCTAATTGAATGTGCAACCTTTTTGAAATCTAGAGGTTACAAAGCTATTTGGTTAACCTCATGTGCTACCTTTTTGTGTTTGGAAGACTTTTCATCTCAACTTAAAAGTCACTCAACACTTGGCTTAAAGGTTTATGACCTGGTTAAATAGGTTGTTGGTTTGCACACTCTAAGTGATCTTAAGGTTGAAACCTATAGGACACTTGTCTACCCATTTGTTCCACTTCATCGAGCTCTTGTCAATCCACATCATGCATGGATTTCCTCTTGTTTTCATATAGATACAAGGCTTTACACTTATTGTAATTTGGGTCATCTAAATATAATATTGTGCATTGTTCTTATGTTCTTCTCTTATCTCTTATATTTTCCAAATTATTATATTAATTTGACATCACAGTTATGGATGCTCATCATTCTCACCTCATGTGAGTGTGCCTTGATGCACACCCTTTTTAAGTTTCTTATATATTTCTACATTCCTTGAACATCCTTGTGCCAAAATTTAGTTGGTTTGCTTATTCTCCAAGCATTAAGTGATTACTATGACACTATCATGATAATGCTTCCTTAAATGAGGTAGTAGATGAACCTTCATTTTGTGAGGTTTCATGAACCTTTTATCTTCATCTCTCATATGGGGGATTATTTCAGTGGATCATATTTTCCAAGATTCTAGTACTCTTAATCATAGTACTATCTATATTTTCAACTTCACAAATATTTATTGTCTTAGTGTACATGGTTGAGTAGTGTTCCAATATTCACTCATGTAGTGTTTTGTATCGCTTATCTTGATCTACATTTCTTGGAGATTTGTTGATTCCAATACACATCGGTTAATCTTTGATAGAGTTTATATCTTCTAGATCCATCTAATTTCTTCATCATCATGTTCCTATCATCATGGGATATCCTATTATAAGGTCTTAAATCCTTCTTTATCTTTTTAGAGAGGAGTTTTGTTCCCATTGGATTTTCTACTTTTTCTCCATTTGTGAGAGAATGCATTGTATATGGGTACCTCACATGGCTTCCTACTAAGGACCCATTTCATTTCTATCTATTTGTATTTTTTTGATGTCCCAAAGTATCACTTGATGGGGGTGTTAGATTTAATAATTTATCTATTCAATATACTTAATTTTACTTAAGTTGATGAGGTTAGAAACTATCTTGTCTAACTGAATGTGCAATATTTTAGACCTCCAGAGGTTACCAAGTTGTATGGTAAACCTCATGTGCTACCTTTTTTAGGTTGAAATACATTCCATCATAGGTTAAATGTCACTCAACACTTGGCATAAAGGTTGAAGACCTGCTCAAATAGGTTGTTGGTTTGCAAACTCCAAGTGATCCTAAGGCTGACACCTATCAAAAACTTGTCTACCCATTTATGCCCCATCATGGGGATCTTGTAAATCCTCATCATAGGTGGATTGCCTCATCTTTTCATATATATACAAGGAATTGTACTCATTGTAATTTGGGTCATCTAAATATAATATTGTGTGTTGTTCATATCTTCTTATCTTTTATCTCCTAGATTTTCTTGATTCTTATATTGATTTGACATTGTAGTTATAGATCCTTATGATTTTTTCCTCATACAAGTGTGCCTTTATGCACACCCTTTTTAAGTTTCTTATACATTTATATATTTTTTCCACATTCTTATGCCTGAATTCAGATGACCTTATTATTCTCATAGTATTAAGGGAGTACTATGACACTATCATGCTAATGCTTCTTTAAATGAAGTAGTGGATGAATCTTTTTTTTGGGAGGTTTCATGAACCTTCTATCTTCATCTCTCATATGGAGGATTATTTAAGAGGATCATATTTTTTGAGATACTAGTACTCCTAATAATAGCACTATCTGTATTTTTAACTTCACATATTTTTATTATCTTAGTGTACATGGGTCAGTAGTGTTCCAATGTTCACTCATGTAGTGTTTTGTATCTCTTATCTTGATTTGCATTTATTGGACATTCATTTATTCTAGAAAACATTGGTTCTTCTTCAATAGAGTTTAGAACTTCTACATGCATCTAGATTTCTTCATCATCATGTTTCTATCATCATGGGATATCCTCTTATAAGGTCTTAAATCCTTCTCTTTCTCTTTTTGGGAGAGGAGTTTTGTTCCCATTGGGTTTCTCCATTTTCTACATTTGTGAGGGAATGCATTGTATATGGGTACCTAACATGGCTTCCTTGATAGGATCCATTTCATTTCTATATATTTCCACTTTTGTGATCTCCCCAAGTATCAGTTAAGATGGCTGTTAGAGTGGATAATTTATCTATTCACTATACTTAAGTGTACTTAAGTTGATAAGGTTAAACACCATCTTGTCTAACTAAATGTGCAAACTTTTAGACCTTTAGAGGCTACCAAGTTATTTGGTTAACCTAATGCACTACCTTTTTGAGGTTGGAAGAATTTCCATTTCACCCCAAAGGTAGCTCAACACTTGGCATCAAGGTTGATGACTTGGTCAAATAGGTTGTTGGTTTGCAGAATCCAAGTGATAGTAAGGTTAACACCTATAGGACACTTATCTTATCATTTATGCCACATCATGGGGCTATTTTCAATCCATGTGATAGGTGGATAGCGTATTTCTTGCTTATTTAAGAAAGATCATTCTACATTAAAAATAACCCTAATATGAATTAGGTTGATCATTGTGTGCAAGTTTATTTTTGTGGAAGCACAAGGTTTGTATTGTTATGATCTTTTTTGGGAATCCTAAAACAATTAAGAAAACTTATAGACATGTAAGATACATATGATGTATGTAGATTTAAACTTATACTTTGAATAATAGAAGTGGGAAATCAAATTAATTTATGACTATAATAATTAGGAAACACAATTTCCAAACTGGGAAAAGAGTTAAGATATTGGTATATGACGACTTTAAACATTTCTATGAATTTTATTTTGATTTTTTTAAGCATGTAAAGCATGAAAAAAATGTTAATTTTTGATGAAAGTGTCCTAATTATTTCATTAAGAATGCTATGTTGTTCAATGGTAATCACTAGTGTATTCCAAGAATATTGGAAAGGAAAATCTTGGTCAAGGAAACGCACATTAGTTATTTACCGAGACATTCTAGACTAGATATGATAGTTTCATTAGTAAGAATGATCTATTTTTAGAATGTATATATATTTATATATAATAAAATTAGTTCAAGGTTATAGTGTTTGTTATATTCAAAAAGGAAGTAGTCAAAATATTTTATTTTAGCAACCATTACAATTTTAGAGAAACCTTACAACTTGGGTATAAGATGTATTGTGTATTAGTGTTTCCTAGAATATAGAAGGGAATTATTTTATAATTTTTATTGTAAATATATTTTTGAAAATGAAACACTTAATTTTATCTAAGAAGAATAATGATTCAATACAAGTAGTTGATTTATTTTCCAAAGAAGTTTTGATACCCCATTGGTGGCTAAGACATATTTTCTTAGATAGAGACACTAAGTTTGTTGGTAAATTTTGTAAGATAGTGTGCAACAAGATGAAATCATATTGAAAATATAACTCATTATATTACCCACAGACAAATCGATCAATAAATTATTATGAATAGAAGTTTATAAATTTTTTTAACATTTTTAGTTGGAGAAAATATAGGAAAATTTTAGAATTTGTTGAGATGATGTTGATTGCTTGTTGTCATTAATGGTTGTCAATGATGTCAACATATCTTGGTTTTTTTTTCAAAGCTCTATCTTTGAGCCTTGGTGATCCGGATTGGCCTGGTTCTTAATGTCATGTTGTAAAGATCTATTTTCCATGTTGTATCTCTCTTGGTCCCATTCCTCTTCTAGCACAATAAGATACATTCTTTTGGGTCTAGACCAATCTGCCAGTTGGTCAATGTACTCGAGCACATGGTTTGCATTGTAACATGTATATCTTATTCTTTGGTTCTAGATATCATGTAGTGTGTTGATTTGAGAAAGGAGGCAATTTTTTTGTCCACGTTTCATTTCTCTCCACCGTGTTAATGTTTTTGTGGTGACCTATTTCAAATTGTACCTGGACAACTTAGGAATTGTGAAATTGTGTTTGGCTAAATTGAGAGATTATGAAGGCTTGTAATGGTATAAGTATAAGATGCTTTTGTTTGATGCAAGAAAGTGTTATGTTCATGTGAATTTGAATATCCAACCATTGGTAAGTGCGCAAAAGTGTATGATTAGAGGTAGTAGACAGTGAGATTCTATCTGGTGTTGTTGGTGATAGTTCTTTCAATTGTAGATTCCCTTTAATCATTCTTCTATTAGAAGTAAGCCATTTTCTGTAGGTAGTGAGCCTCTTTCTTTTGGCAGTGGGCCTTTTTGCATCTCTATAATAGTCAAAAAGTCAACCCAACCACTAGTGAGCCACCCTACAGTGAGCAACTTGGTAGTGAGCCTTTGTAAAAATCACCTTAACTGGTGTCACCTTAACCAATTCTTTATAATTGAGAATTATTATTCTTCATGGTTTTTCCCTCCTTTGGCTTCCACGTAATTTTTGGTGTTCATTGTGTATGGTGTTGTCTTTTTCTTTCATGTTCATTAATATCTTATTGATTTAATTTTGATTTGTATTAATTAAAGTGAATAAAATTGTTTGAAGATAATTGATTCACCCCCATCTCAGTTATCTAGACTGTTTAACAATTGTTATTAGTGTCAGGTTCCTCAAAGAAGAAATTAACCACTTGGGGTAGATTCAATGATGCAAAAATTGAAAATCATTGTGTTTGATGGATTTGACTACAATTTCTAGAAATTTTAGATGAGAGGTTACCTAATCTCTCTTGGTTATAAGACTTGGAAAGATATTGAGACAAAATATGTTGAACCAACAAAAGGTTTTTCTACTACTGATGAAATTTCATCCTATGAAGAGAACGAAAAAGAAAGGTATACAATCTATAGTGCTTTATCTAAGACTAAGCTAACAAAAGTTATTTCATTGGGAACTATTTATGAATTTTGGGAAAAATTAAAAAATATATATATGAAGGAAATGACAGAGTCAAATTATCTAAGAAGTTAATAGCTAAGCACAAATATGAGAACTTCAGGATGGAAGAAGGTGAGTATATAGAAATTTACTTTTAGAGGGTTGATAGTGGATTAAATAAAGTCAAAAATCAAGGAGGAACTCTAACATATGAAGATGTAATGGAGAAGATTCTAATGACCCTACTAGAGAGCTACAATGACAAAATCTCAGCCATTGAGGAAGTCTATGATCCAATGAAATTCACTAGAGAGCACTTATTTGGCACCTTGACCATATTTGAAATGAGAAAAATTGGAAAGGAAAAGGAGAAATCTAAAACAACCTTCAAAGCCACAAAGTTAGAAGATGATCAATATAGTGAAAGTTTAGGGTTGGAAGAGAATTTCATAAGGAAATTGAAGAAAGGTACTGACAATTACAAATGTATGTTACCTCTTAAATGCTTTAGATGTGGAAAGATTAATCATCTACCAACTAAGTTTCTAGAGAAAGGAAAAGAGGAAATGGGTATGTGTAGGATCATGATGGGCCAAAAAGTGGCAATACGATGGGTATGTGGCTGATGACTATTTTTTTACCCAAAAATTGATGAAACAAAAAGGGTTTTTAAAGGAGATTCTCATCTTTCTAACGATATAAATTGTGCTTTACTTTGAATTTAATAAGTAATTATTATTCATTTTCTATTCAAATTATGACTAAAGTCCCGATTGATAGGCTGATTGAAAGCATCTATAGCTTTCAAACGGTATCACATTTTTTTGAATCCAAAACATGCATCACATTCTATGCTTCGTATACTATAGGATTAAAAAGAAAAATTGAATTTCATGAAGTTTTGACCAAGTTAAGGTGGTCATATACAAATTTTATATGTTTTAAAAAGTTGTAATAAAAATTCATAATTAATTATTTACTTGGAAAAAAATTACAAAAATATGCATCACATCGGGCATGAGTCCTCTAATTATATATAAAATTTTATAAAAAAATATTATCATTTTATTGTGGTTAGGTCGACAACACCTACTTCTTATTTTTTCCTGAAATTTAAGTACCATTGCATTGAAATTTCAAATTTTCACCAAATAGATTTCTTTTTTTTTAAAACAAACCTAGTAGTTTAGAAACTACATTCAATTTGCTACAGATTCTATTCTTACATATTTTTGAAATAATAGAGATAACTTATTCAAATTTTTACGTCAAGTTGTCTAACTCTGATTTTTCTCAATTTTTTGCCACTTAAGGGCCTGTTTTTTCCATGACGATTCTGCACATACCAAAATTTTAAAAAGATCAATAAAAAGGCCTATTATGTCAATGAGAATGTTATCATTTTAGATGATGAATCGGATCATGAATATTGTTTTTTTTTCATGGAAAAGGATGAACCTAGATTTGATATCTATAATATTTGTTCTGAATCTACATTGTTTGTTAAAATAAACCAAGATGAATGGTAGATTGATAGTGGATGTTTGAATCATATGACCGGTGGTAAAAGCAAGTTTGTGAAGCTTGAGAAATATGGAGGTTCTATTATATTTGGTGATGATAAAAAACACATATTGTTTGAATTGGTTATATTAAATTTGATGGAAATAATAACACTCACAATGTTTACTATGTGAAGGGATTATATCTTAAACTTCTAAGTGTTGGAAATATGTGCGAAAATGGCTATAACGTGGTGTTTCAAGATGATGGTTGTGAGATCCAGAAGAGATCTAGAAATTTTATTGCAGATGGAAAAAGAACAAGTGGGAATATGTATCAGTTGGAAGGAGCTACAAAAATATGCTTAGTATCTTAGTCCAATGACAATTGGCTTTGGCACCAGAGGTGTGTAACGTCAACTTCAAAAATTTGGTAAGGATAAGTTCATCAAGATTAGTTAGAGATTTTCCAAGACTGACCAAACTAGATAATACTATCTACAAAGGATGTTAAGAAGGAAAGAAGACCAAAGAAACATTTCGAATAATAGAAGAATCATCTACTAGATTCTTGGACCTTATACACATTGGGTGTTGGCAAGAAGTTGAGTCCACTTTTTGGCCAAAAAGTGGAAGTGTTTTCCCTAAGTTTTTAGAATTTGACACATTTGACCTAAAAATTTGAAGCACTTAGAGATGGAATCTTCAAAATGGTCACTAATCATAAAATTTAGTACTTAGAGTCTAGTTGTAAAATATGTAATTTATTTCATTACCCAGATTGTACAAATTGAGTTTCAATAGGCATTTCTAAAAACCACTATTTAAAAGTCACTTTCTTTTACCATACCATGCACATGTATGACATCCATATTTTGAACTAAATTATCATATTGTTCTAAATCCTTTTGGGAAAATATTTGTGACTCACTGAAGCTTGTTTTCAATATTTTTCTATAATTTTTTACTAAATTTTTTTATTGTTAAATTTTTATTAGGCATATTTTTTGTTTTGAAAAATTGTTGTGTACGACATGCATAAGATGACCTAAACTTATCATTTTTTTATTTTTTTTATATTGAAAATAATTTTCTGAAGTTTGTTCTCGTGCAATCCGATTGTCAAAATGTTATTTTGATCAAAAGTTATTAAAATACTAAAAAACTCTGATAATTCAAGTTTATGGACTAGTTTCATTAGAAATTAATTGAAAAATAGAAAAAATAATGAAAATATAAAAAAATTACATATTTGGAATTTGAATTGTCTCATCTATAATGGGTTTTAATTTCGTAGAAAAATTCTACAAAATAGGTCTTTAGACATATGTCCAAAGTCACTATTTTCCTATGACATTAACATGACCTTCAAGTTGCAGATCAAACTAGGTCCAAAGCTTAGGTTCAGGTCCCTAAGCCATTTCTCGAACCAAAAAACAAGCCAAAAACTCAACCAAAAATTTGTATTTTAAAAAATGGGATCCTGTTTTAAAACAAGATCCTGTTTCATAAAAAAACATTGTTTTTATGGTTCTACGAAATGGGATGTTGTTTTGAAAAATTACCAAAAGTAGAGAGTTTCCAAAAATGGAAAGTTTTCAAAATGGGATCCCGTTTTGAAAACTTTTTGAAAATGGAAAATTTTCAAAATTGGAAGTTTTCAAAATTCTTTTTGAAAACTTTCCATTTTTGGAAAATTTTCAAAATGGGATCCTGCTTTTGAAAATTTCAAAAAATTTTTTTTCAAAATGGGATCCCATTTTTTCAATTTAGGTTCGGGATCCCGAAGCTAAACGGGAACCCGCTTTTTAAAAACGAGATCCCATTTTTTGCAAGCCAATTTCATTTTTTTGTCTAAGGAAAAAACTTCCACATTTTATGGACTCCTCTTGTTCCATTTACCCCACTTACCTATGGGGTCCAACCAGAACAAGAAGCTTACAAGGTGAGAAGTATTTCATGCTTTTAATAGATTTGATTATTCTAGATTTAATTGGGTTTCATTTTTGTGAGGAAAATTAGAGGCGTCAGAAAAGTTCAAGATTCTTAAGGCAAGAGTTAAGAATGAATTTCATAGAAAAATCAAGTTTTTAAGATTTGATAGAGGAGGAGAATTTACTTCTAATGAATTCCAAATACTGTGAAAAGCATGGCATTAAAAGACATTTATCTACCCCTAGAGAACCTTACTAGAATGGTGTAGTGGAAAGAATGAACTAGATAGTTCAGGAAGCAACTAGAACAATGATCATGGAAGCATAATTACCATAGGTCTATTGGAGAGAAGCTATACACATAGTAGTATACACCCTTAACAGAGTAATGTTCTAGAGGAAGTATGGAAAGAAATCATATGAGCTATGGCATCGAAGAGCTCATACAGTAAAATACTTCAAATTTTTTTGAAGCAAATGCTACATCAAGAAAGATGAGGATAATCCTAGAAAGTTCGATAGTAGAGATAATGAAAGCATATTCTTGGGTTACTCTACAAGAAGTAAAGATATTGATGTTACAATAAGAGATTGAACAAGATGGCTGAAATTGGGAATGTGAAAGTGGATGAAGATACTCAAAGAATTCTTGAAAGGAATATTGAATATGAATCAAACAACTCAAATGAAAAAGGAGAGAAGGATAAGAAAGAAGAAGAAGAAGAAGAAGAAGAAGAAGAAGAAGAAGAGACAAAGGAGGCTCCTACAACTATAGCTAAAACTACAAGGTATGTATAGAAAAATAACTCAGAAAAATAGATTATTAGAGATAAGAATAAGAGAATTATCATAAGAAGCAAAGCAACTCAAGAGAAAGTATCACTATCTCTACTCTCATAATCTAATCCAAAGAATGTGGAAAAAGCATGCAATTATCAAAATTTGGTGAAGGAAATGAAAGAAGAACTTGACTAGATAGAGGAAAATCAAACTTGGGAACTTGTGCCTAGATCGGTAGAAAAAAATGTAATTGGAACTAAGTGGGTGTTCCAGAACAAGATGGATGAAAATGGAAAAGTAATGAGAAATAAGGAAAGATTGGTTTTCAAAGGTTACACTCAGATTGAAGGTATTTATTTTGAAGATACATGGCCTTGTTTCCTAGATGGAAGCAATCTGAATTTTCTTAGCTTTTGCAACTTTAAAGGATTTCAAAACTTTTAAAATGGATGTAAATTTTGTATTCTTGAATGAAGAACTTAAGGAATAGGTCTACATTGAACAACCAAAGGGATTCAAGTCTGGAAGTGAGTCAGATGTTGTTTGTAGGTTGGGGAAAGATTTATATAGATTGAAGCAAGCACCTAGACCTTGGTATGTGTACCGTAGAAAAAAGGAAACTTTCTTGACATGGCAATAATTCATGATAAATTGGACTTAACAAGGATTTTATTTGGTGTTACGAGGTGTTTTTCACATCCAAACTAGGTCTTGGACCCTTGCAAATTGAATAATATGCATTTATTAATTCCTTGTGAAGGTGTTCTAAAGTGTTGTAACACATTTCTACACTTTTCTATACTCTTCTCATTATAATTCATCTAAAAATCACCTTTTCATCACTTATTAAGTCCTATTCTAAAGTGTTGTAAAGTCTTGTAACAAGATTTCATGCTTTTCTAGGCTTACTTTCACTATTTACCATTTTCTAATGCTTTATTCAACCCCTTTATGCACTCACAAGACGTAATTGAGTTTAGTTTTGAATGTAAACCTGAAAAACAACATTAAATGTGAATTGATTCCAACACCCACTTAGAAGCCCAAGGTGGGACCCATTCGTCATGGGTGGTGAATAAGTCCCTATTGGCTCCAACTTAAAAATACTTCAAATTTTCTTTTGGGTTTTTATTTAAAAATACATTATGGCAGCCTATAATGAGCTATCATTGGGTAATTAGGGCATAAGAGTGTATAAATAAGTGTTTTTCCATCCATTTCAACCCCCATTCATCTCTTAACTTATTTTCACAATTCATTCATCATTAATCTTCTCCATCAAGTCAAGCAAGCTAGGGTTTCATCATTCCAAGTCATCAAGATAGCTTCCAAGGACTTTTAAGGGAAAATTCTTCATCTATTGCTACAAAAAATCAAGATCAATCATCATGGAAAGGTAATCACTCCATTATTGCATGCTTCATTACATTCTCTTCTCATTTTGGTTTAATCACCTAAAAGGGGTTTGACCAAGGCAAACCCCCATGCCCTAACATCCAACATTTCTCTTTCTTGTCTTGTATGATTACAGATTTAGAAATATTTGAATCTTTGAAATCATTTGAGATCAAGTTGTAAAGATGTTCAAGTCAAACCTTCATTGCATAAGGAAAAATATCAACAAAAAGGTATTTTCAGACCTGAATCTGACAGTTTCAGAATCAGACACTTGGAGAAGTAGAAAGTGCAGACCGAAAGCTCTTGATTCCAACTTTGAATATTTAGAAATTCAAAATTGGACTCATTCACCATGGGTGGTGAATAAGTGCCACTTCCAGGTAAGTTTTTGGTTTTCTTCATTTTTAGATACCCTTTTGTCTGAAATAGGTTCCAGAATAGTTTTACAGAACTGGGACTGATTAGCCCAAAATGGTGAATGAGTCCCACCAGGCCTAAATTCTAGCATCAAAAAAATTCCACAAGCCATTTCCCATTTCCATCCATATTGCAAGTGTACACTTTTAGTCTCATCCATTTCTATTCAATTTTGTTCACATTTCTAAGTGTTTTTGCATTACATAATGTGTTTTCAAACAAGTAACATTTCTTAGGTTTTGCATGATTAATCAACCAATTTTACCACCTAATTTTATTTAGATCCTTTCATTTAGTATTAATTTCATCATACATACCTTTGTTTGAGTGAATCACCTAGATTTTGGGTGTGGGATCTATCTCTATCCTTTAGGTGAAATACCCTAATTGAGCAAAAGAGACATAGCATTCGACACTTCATAAAATCTATGGTAGATTTTGGTGAACATTCTTTTCAAACACTTTCTTGTCTAATTTTGGAGTCCTTCATCATAGATCTAGCATATCATTGACTTTTCATTAGGGTTTGCATTGGTTAATTTCAATGCTAGGTTTCAAATTTTGTATTCATAGAAAGTACATTTAGGTTGCATTTTCGGCATCTAAATTCATTTTAATTTTCTAAAATTTAGAATTTTTAACTTAGGTTTGCATCATAGAACTCACAAAACATAAATAACCCTTAGAAAAATTTGCAAAATCTCAAAAACATCCCCACTGGACTCATTCTCCACCCTGGGGGAATCAATTTCTTTTGACCCCTAAAACTACTTTTTACAGAGCTGAAAACCCTTTTTTTATGCTTTTGTTTGTTGGCATTAGTTATCTGTATTAGTTGGCTGAGTTTTTGTACCATGCATTTCATTAGATGTAGCTTATTTTTCCATAGAAAAATGACCCCTTATCATTTTCTTGGCCTTTTAGGTTTTATTTCATGGTATTTGATATATTTTTCTTTGATTTTATGATGTAGCATGGCTTGAACATGCATATTTAGGTACAAAAATTTAAATAATGATGTCATGTTAGGGTTTTGTGAAGTGTTGTAAAAAAATTCTACATTCTTCTAGACTTTATTCATTATAATTCACCTAAAAATCACATTTTTACACATCATCAAGTCCTATTTTGAAGTGTCGTAAAGTCTTGTAACAAGATTTCATGCTTTTCTAGGAACAACTTCACTATTTATCCCTTTCTTATGACTTATTTGACCCATTTATGCCCTCAGATCCTTTTATTAAGTGTATTTTTGAATACTATCCTAACAAAAAGCATTAAATACAAAATATTTCCTAACACATATTTTCAAGTCCTAGGTGGGACCCATTCACCATGGGTGGTGAATGAGTCCCCCTTGGCTCCAAATTTCTAATATTTTAAATTTCCTTTTAGGTTTTTATTCAAAAACACTTGATGTTAGCTTGTGATGAGGTATGAATGGTAAACTAAGGCACAAGTACATATAAATAGGCAATTTTCACCTCATTTTACATCTACAATTCTCCAACATTCATACATCATATTCAAACATTCAAGCATATTACAACATCAATTCAAGCACTTTGAAGTAGCCATTGGCATTACTTCAGACATACATTATCAAGGGTTTGGTAAGTTGATAGCATTTGCATGTTATTAGTTTGTCATTATCTTTCATTTCATTATTTTATTAAGGGTTTGATTACCAAAAGTGGGGTTTGACCAAGGCAAACCCCTATTTTCTAACCCTCAACCACTTTTCCCCTTTGCATGTGTATTTAAAGATCCAGGTATGTAGATTTAACAAGTTTTTTGGTGTTGAATAGTGGAGAACATAGTCAACTAGGTGCTTGAAGTCAACTTATTCTTATTTCAAGCTTGGAGAAGGTTTTACATCTGTTTCCTACAGAATTGACTTCAGCAAGATGACAAGCAGATATTCTCAGACATGGTGTTGTAGAGTTGTCTCCTAATTTTTCAAAAATTTGGGAGATTACTGATTCACCACTAATGGAAAATGAGTCCCACCTTAGGACTGAAAATCTGAATTTTTTTAGATTTTGATTCTCGACTGTCAGAAACCAGTTCCCGACACTTTTTCATCAAGATGAGGACTAATTCACCACCCTGGGTGAATGAGTCCCATTGTGAAAAATTAGTGATTTCAACCAACATCCACAACATTTTAGATTCATTATATTTTTTCCAGGTGCACTCATATACATCCCGTTTCTTTCTGTTCTCCATAATTTCTTCATTTAGTTCATTATTTGCATATCACAGTGTGTTTTCAAACATAGCTTAAATCTCACTTTTTCATTCATTTTCATCCATTTACATTAGTCAATTACATTTAGTCTACTTCAATTATATTAGAAAACATTTCACATTACATTATTTGAATGAACCCTTTGCATATTTGGGACCCATCTCTCTCCTTTTAGGTGAAAAACCCTAGAAGAGCTAGAGAAGCACATAGAAACCCCAAAAATCAACGGTTCATTTTAGTAAACCTACATTTTGAAAACTTTGCATTTCTGATTTCATTCACATATTGCATCTTAGTTTACATTTGCATCAACATTCAATTAGGACATTGTTTTGTTTTTGCATTCTAGGACTTTTCATATTGCATTAGTGAAAATTTCATTTAGCTTTCATTTTTGCATTGCATCTCATTGAAAAAACAAATATTCTTCATTCTGCATTCCTAGTTGCATTCTATAGAACATTAAAATCATCTTAAAATTTCTGAAAAATAGAAAAAAAAATTGCATACTGGGACTCATTCGCCACCCTAGGCGAATCAGTCCCTCTGCACTTTTTAGATAGTATTTTTGGCATCTTTTTGGCATTTTTCTGCATTACAGTTTATTGTTCCTGCATTTCTTTTTAATTTCTAGAATCTTTTTTTTACTCATTTATTGCATATTAGTGTATTTGCATCATGGCATTTTCTTTCACGAAGTTTTGGAATTCACTAAGATCATTGGTAGACATGTCCAATTGTGCCTTTGGCTATGACCCTAATGACATTGAGCTACCTCATGCTCCTTCAACTCCTCGTGATTTTCCTCCTCATGATGTAGACATCATTGGAGAACATGATGTTAGCATGATCAATTTCTATAATGACTACCTTGATAACTTAGAATCCAATGCATCCTTTTATCCTTCCATGAAATCACAAGATCTTCCTACTATTGCACCTCCTGATCACTTTGCATATTTACATCCTAAAATCAATGATGGACCTAAGGTTCCCCCCGCAAGTGGATCTAGTTCCTCTAATCAAATACAATCGTACCCTTTTTATGATCAAAAAGTCACAAACACTTCCATAAACCTTCAAGAAATATATGGTAATTATTTCACTATCCTACGTAAAAAAGGTTGTGATACACAACATGAACATGACATTCATCAATGTCTTGAAGAAAAACCAATTGAAAAAAACACAACAGGACTAGGATATCAAGATCCTTCTCATCTTGATAGACATCCTCTTCAACCTAGGAGACTTTGGGATGCTAGTACAATGATCTTGAATGCTCCTCCTAACTTGAAGATTCTCCTTCCATGTGAACAACCATTCTCTCCTTCTAATGATAAGGATGTTAGGAACCCCATGGGTCCCCTTCCTCCTTCTATTCATTAACAAGGAGAAACTAGCAAATGAAAAATGACCATACAAATTGAAGAAGCTAAAGTTTCCTACACATCCTCCACCTGAATGTGAAAGGAGATTTCAACTGGTTCTAAAAAAAGGTCTTATACAATTACCACCTTCAAATAGGTTTTTCACTCACCCTAACGATTCCCACATACCATATTGCAAATATCATTATATTCTTGGACATCGAATAGAAGCATGTCAAACATTGAACGAGATACTAGATAGGTATCACTTCACTGATACCGACTGCTTCCCTATCCTCCCTTAAAACACCCTTGCATTCTCATGCCTTTGTTGAAGGATTTTTCATTCTCACTATTGCATGATTCTCCCCATAATCACCCTTGGCTCAAGCTTGTTTCCCCCTTGTGGACACAAGTAGTTAGTAGCCTTTTTCCTTGTAATTTACTTGTCTTTGTCTCTTAACTATGTTATTCATTTTCTGCTTACCTTTTTAAAGATTGAGAATCCAATAACTTAGTTAATGGTTGACTTACATTTACATTAATTGTTCCTTTTATATGTACATATTGTACTCCCCCGTAATGTGCATTTAATATTCTCTCTTTGTACACTTCTTTTATTCATACCTCTATTCTTCTAATCATCATCCATTTCCTTTTTCTCTTTGTGTTTTGTGTTTTCCTTTTGGGGATGACTCAAAACATAGAGACGTATGTCTCTTCCATGTTGACCAAAATGGCCATTGTCTTTTTCTCGTTTTGTTTCGTGTTTACCTTTCGGGGATGATGTAAGGCATTGAGACTACAATGTCTCCTTCATGTTGATCCAAAATATTTTTTTCATTTTTCTTTTCCCTTTTTCATTTTCATTTCTCTTTTGCTTGTGTTTTCCTTTTGAGGATGATGCAAGGCATTGAGATCGTAATGTCTCCTTCATGTTGACCCAAAAAAAATTTCATTTTCTTTCATTTTCTTTCCCTTTTTTCTTGTGTTTTCCTTTTGGGGATGATGCAAAGTGTTGAGACTGCAATGTCTCTTCCATGTTGACTCAAAATGGACTTTATTTTTCTTTTGTTTTCTCTTTGTTTGTGTCATTCTTCCAGTTATATGTGCTTTGGGGAATGATGATAGTTCTCATCTCTTTCATTAAAAAATTGCAACAACAAACATACTGACCCCAAGTCCATAAATCCATAAAGGGTCAACTCCCTTTCTCCATTTTTCATTTTCTTTGACATGACGTAGCCTAACTTTGAAACATATGACTTGGCATAGGATTTCCGAGTTGGATCTCATGTCTTCTTTTATTTTATTTTTACTTTCCTTCTCTACTTTAAAGTAATTTCTCACAAAATGATGTGTAGCAATTCCTTTAAATTGGGGTGCATGCATTACCATAATTCATTTGTATTCTTGGTTCGTAGTGTAACCTTGTCTTTTTCATGATTTTTTTGTTACTTTGGATGACATTGGGTGTAATGTCCTTCATAAGTGCGATCTATCTTAGCATATTACATTCCTCTTGGTGGTTTGATGTGACGTACTACATCTCCTAAGTTTTTAATATACTATTCTTTGATTGGTCCTCTCTTGGAGACATTACGCACAATGTTCCCTAAGTGAATGACGTTGCATGAACTTAACAAGACCCCTTTGAACATCTTTTACATTTTACATTTTTCTTTTTTCCACCTTGCATAACGCAACTTGGATGACTATGGTACCCTTTTCTTTTCACTCATTCTTTTCCTTTGTGGCACCTTGTTAAAGTTATCACAAGGTATAACTCTAACATGGTTGAGAGGGAAAGCCCACCTAGTGGCATGATTTTTCCCCATAGCCACCTTTGTGTTTGTGAGTGCATACCAACTAGCGTATATATCTTACCTTTTGGGATTTCTCACCCCATGGAGAATCAGAAGTTTTATGGCCCCAGAGTGAGTACATTTGGGCCTTCTCACCCAATAGACCATCATGAGTTATGTCGCCCTAGAGTGAATATGCATTCTCTTTTGGCCTAGATTTTGTCCACAACTAGTTGGATTGACGATTGAAGCTTCATTTGATTCTCAACACTTGTGTGTTCCTTTGTTCTTATGTTTATTTTTCCATGGGATCGTCATCCTAGGGGCTTGATCATCTCTCTTGATCATTGTCATTCCATCTTGCTAACATAAGTGCATTCAACCCTCCTTGATATGTTCATGGCTACTTAGTGTGAGTTTCAAGCAGGTTCATCCTCTCACTAAAGTAGGGGCTAAATGTGTCATATAAAAATGGCCCATTTTCATTTTCATGGACTTTTAGTTTTTATTTCATGGTATTTGGTATATTTTTCTTTGCTTTTATCATGTAACATGGCCTGAACATGCATATTTAGGTACAAAAATTTAAATAATGACATCTTGTGAAGGTGTTGTGAAGTGTTGTAAAACATTTCTACATTCTTCTAGACTCTATTCATTATAATTCACCTAAAAATCACCTTTTTACATAGCATCAAGTCCCATTTTGAAGTGCTGTAAAGTCTTATAACAAGATTTCACACTTTTCTAGGAACAACTTCACTATTTATCCCTTTCTTATGACTAATTTGACCCATTTATGCCCTCACATGCTTTTATTAAGTGCATTTTTTAATATTATCCCAAGAAACAACATTAAATACAACATATATATTGACATATATTTTTAGGTCCTAGGTGTGACCCATTCGCCATGGGTGGCGAGTGAGTTCCCCTTGGCTCCAAATTCAAAATATTTTAAATTTCTTTTTGGGATTTTATTGAAAAATACTTGATATCAGCCTATGATGAGGTATGAACGATAAACTAAGGCACAAGTGTGTATAAATTTGAAATTTTCACCTCATTTTACATCTCCTACAATTCTCCAACATTCATACATCATATTCAAACATTCAAGTGTTTCACAACATAAATTCAAGGACTATTCAAGCACTTTGAAGTAGCCATTGACATTACTTCAGACTTGCATTATCAAGGGTTTGGCAAAATGATAACAGTTGCATGTTATTAGTTTTTCATTCTCTTTCTTCATTATTTTATTAAGGGGTTAATTACCAAAAGTGGGGTTTGACCAAGGCAAACCCCTATTTTCTAACCCTTAACTATTTTTCCCCTTTGCATGTATGTTTACAAATTTAGGTATACAGATTTAACAAGCCTTTTGGTGTTGAAAAGTGGAGAACAAAGTCAACTAGGTGCTTCAATTCAACCTATTCTTATTTCAAGCTTCGAGAAGTTTTTTTGTTTCCTACATAATTGACTTCGGCAACTTGACAAGAAAATATTCTCAAATCTGGTGTTTTAGAGGTGTCTCCTAATTTTTCAAAAATTGGGAGAGGACTGATTTGCCACCAGTGGTGAATGAGTCCCAACATAGGAATGGAAATCTGAATTTTGCTAGATTCTAGATCCCAACTGTCAGAAACCAGCTCCCAACACTTTTTCATCAATAAGAGGACTAATTTTCCACCTTGGGTAGATGAGTCCCACTCTAAAAAATCAGTGTTTTCAACAGGCATCCATGACATTCCAAATTCATCAAATTTTATCCAAGTGCACTCAAATTCTTCCTATTTCTTTCTGTTCTGCATAATTTCTTCATTTAGTTCATTATTTGCATATCACAGTGTGTTTTCAAACATAATTTAAATCTAACTTTTCCATTCATTTTGATCCATTTACATTAGTCAATTTCATTTAGTTTACTTCATTTATATTAGACAACATTGCACATAACATTATTTGAATGAATCCTTCGCATTTTTGGGACCTATCTCTCTTCTTTGAGGTGAAAAACCTTAGAAGAGCTAGAGATGCACATAGAAACCCCAAAAAATCAATGGTTCACTTATAGTAGCTCCTTTCATGCATGGCTAAAATTCACATTTGTATTTCCAATCTTTCATCTTTTAGATTATTGCATAGTTTCATTCCTAAATTACTTTGTTTGAGATCTAAAAAGTTACATTTCATCCTATGTTTTTACATTGCATTTTACCTTTGTATAGCTTCCCTAACATTTAAATCATTAGAAATAAGCATTGTTTGCATTCATGGGAATTAGACTTTTGCAATTTTCATTTTCAGCATTAATTCCCAGTTCATTTAGATTACATTCATTGGAAAAGGAGAACAAAAAACATAAAACATCAAATGACCCAATACAAAAGATGATTCAATTTAGGAAAAAGCATAACAGACTAGCCCTTTAGTAGTGATGATTTAGACATGTTAGATGAAGCCCTTAAGGACTTCCTCTCACTAAGATCATCCACTAAAGATTTAACACAAAAGGATGCATGCATTGATAATCATGATAATCATAATTTTTCTTCTCCTAATATCTCTCCCATTGGTGATGAAGGTATCTTGATGAAAGAAGACACGATCATTGAAGATCATGAAAGTCTTGCTTGTCTTCCTTCTCCCCCTTGCAACGAAATTATGACACACAAAGCTAAAATCATTGCCACTAGCTTACCTAGTCCTCATTCATCTCCCAACACCTTCCCTACTTGTGAAAATCCTTTAGTGAATAAGGATATAATCATGAACAATCATGAAAACCACATTTGTGTGGAGGATATGATTGAGAGCTATAAAAATCCTACCTCTCCCACTGAAGAAGACATTATAGGACATGAGGATGAAAGTGTAGATAATAATGACAATCAAACCTTTTCTTCTCCTAATATCATCTCTACACATGAAGAAGGTAGTTTAGTGTTAGAAAATATTGTGATGGAAGATCTATTTGAAAAAAAAAATCGAATCATTAGTAACCATGAAACTCCTAATTATCCTTCTCTTGATGCCTCTTCTATGAGTGATGAATCAATCGTACCAAATCCAACTATGACATGTGATGAGCCTATTATTTGTCACTTTCCTAAAAGCTCTCCTCCTAGGTTTGATATTATGGCATATAAGAATGATACCTTAGAGAAAGTAGAAAACTAAATAAAGCCTTATTCTCATATCATCACTATTGATACTAAAAATAATACAACCACTAATCATCCCCCTATGTGTGTTGAAGTTATTTTGGACACATCTAAGCATCATATCATTATTTACCCACCATTACACAAGAAAAAAGCTCACAATACACCCAACCTCATTCTTCCAAATCATGGTCTTCATGATTTTCCTTTCATAGAAATCAACCCATCCAACAAACCTTCACTCAACATCCATACAATCACTCAAGATTCTTCCAAGAAAACTAGACACCCTTGGTACATCCTAAATTGATAGATATCTTATTAAACATGTATCAAGCAGACACTTTGTTTCCTTATCTGCATAAATAACTGAACCATAGAATTTAGTGGTTGGGGTTTATAGGCTACTCTTGCGCTCTTAGGATGTTTCACCTAAAAAGAGAGATAAACCTCACTCAAAGTCCATGTGGTTCATTCAATTTAATGTATGAATGATGTGATTAAGACTAAATGAGATGATATAAATCCAACTAGGTAAAGTAATTCACTAATTATGAATGCAAAACCTAAGAAATATCTAATGTTTGAAAACACGATGTGATATGCAAACATGAACTAAGTGATGAACAAATGCAAAACATGTAATGAAAGCAGAGGTGTGGAAACAACTTTCCTAACGTCAAAACCACAGAGAAGTAGAAGACAATACTTTTAATTTTCAAATTACAATCCAATTAAGACACACATGAAATATTTACAGAAATAGAGAAGATACTCAAAGATAATGAACAATAGATTTATGTGGGAAATCCCTTTTGGGAAAAAACTCACCATGCCAAGCTAATTCTCTTTATATTATAGTAAAAAATAATTACATACAATGTAGAGATACAACTCTCTAGTATCAGTTCACAGTAGCTTCATTCATTGTTCATTCAGTTACAAAAATGCACTCGATAATTCAATTCATCATTCTCAGAATTGATTTCCTTTTATCTTATCACATTCTAATTTTTATCTTCTGTTCATCCTTATCTGCGATTGCCCCATCATAGAAAGTTTCCTTTTGAGCATTGATTTTTTTCCTGCATGCAGTTCAGCTCCAACGTCGCAACTGTTGGAAAAATCTAACTGCCATCCATTTGAAATTTGCTTCCTCTGACTGGTCCATGAGGCTCCACATAGGATGGTCAATTTGGTCAAAGGAGTTCAAACTTTTTTGGCATATTAGTGAGGCACTAACAATGTCTCCCCGATGCCACAAAATCTTCATATCGATATCGGCGTAAGTCCCAACAGTCGACAAGATGAAATAATGAACGCCATGAGTCATACCGAATCCATCGATATCCATTTCATTCCTATCGGCAAGAGTTTCCTCATCAAAAGACTCATACTGAATTCCACAAGTCATATCGATCTCAACTTTTTAATTGGCAAGACTTTTCCATTTTCTAAGAGGTTTCGCCGAGTCTCCTTAAGTTTCACCGAAGCACCTGACAGTCAGCAAGACATTCGTCTTTCGCCAAGACTTCACTCTGAGCAAACATGTCTTACTGACTTGGCAAGACTTTTGTCTTTTGCTAAGACCTCACATCAAGCAACCAAGTATTACTGAGTCGACAAGACTTTTGACCTTCGCCAAGACCTTTCACCAAGTGCTCATGTCTTACCAAGTCAGCAAGACATTTGACCTTCACCAAGACCTTACACCGGGCGAACATGTCATACCGAAGCACCCAAGAGTTGGAGAGACTTATCGCTTTCACTAAGACATCTTAGCGAACACATGTAATCCTGAAGACTATCGGTGAGACTCTCCAAGTCACGAAGACTTCACATTGAAGTCTTTTGTCACCGTGAAGGCACCAAGTGAAAACTCCCATCAACGATACCTTTCTTCATCACTGAAACTTCTCCCCGAGACCCTTGTGTTACCTTGATAGCCATATGCTATCGGTGAGACTTTCACCAGTCATTGGGACTTCTTACTGAGTGATCAAGTCTCCTCAAAGACCCCAGTCATTGTGAGTCTCCCCGAAGCTCAATAAGAACATATTGTCGACCATAGGTCTCCATTCAACAAAAGGTCATAGCGAATGCTTCTTGTCACAACGATAGTTCATTAGGTAAGACCAAAACCAAGTCACAGTGACTATGGCATTTCAACAAGATTCATAACAGCTAGTTAGCCAGACATGAATAATGTCACAGTGACTTTTCCCTCCAGGAGTTACATGTCAGTATGGATTGAGGAAAATATTCCAAAAAAACAAAAATGAAGAAGGTTGAATTAGAGTACACTTGGGTAGTGAATGTTGAATCTGCAGTGTCTTGAATGCTGGTAGAAATCAATTAAAATAACTAGTGGGACTCATTCGCCACTGATGGTGAATTGGTCCTACTTATGACAAAAAAATTTGGAAATTGGTTTCTAACTATTGGGATCTAAAATCTAAAAAAATATAACTTTCTAGCCTTAAGGTAAGACTCATTCACCACTGATGGTGAATCAATCCTCTCCCAAAATTATATGAAATCATGGACCAACTCTATAACATTCGATCTAAGCTTATCTTCTTGTTGGGTTGATGGATTCAAATATGCATAAAATTGACTGTAGGTTTGAACCGTTGATTTTTGGCTCCTATGGACAAATCTTGTGCTTCTAGGGTTTTTAACCTAAAAGGAGAGAGATGGGAGCAAAAATGCTAATGGTTCATTAGATTAATGTTATGTGTTATGTTGTCTAACCTAAATGAAGTTAACTAAATGCGTTTGACTAATTTAAATGAATGAGAATGAATGCAAAAGTGGAATTAAAGCTATGTTTGAAAAAACATTATCTAATGCAATAATGAACTAACTAAAGGAAGTATGTAGAAAATAAAGGAATGAGTTGAATCTGAGTGCACCTGGGAAAATTCTAATGAATTTGGAATGTTGTGGATGCTGGCTAACATAACTAATTTTTCACAATGGGACTCATTTTCCTAGGGTGGCGAATCAGTCCTCCTCCTGGTGAAAAACTATCGGAAGCAAGTTTCTATCTGTTAGGATCCAAAATCTAACAAAATTCATATTTTCAGTCCTAAGGTGGGACTCATTCACCATAGGTGGTGAATCAGTTCTCTCCAAAATTTCTAAAAAATCAGGAGACAACTCTACAACACCAGATCTAGAAATCACTACTTGTTACGTTGTTGAAGTCAATTCTATGGGAAATGTACAGAAAACATTCTCGAAGCTTGAAATAGACTTAAGTTGACTTGAAGCACCTAGTTGACTTGTAAACCAATCTTCAACACCAAAATCCTTGTCAAAATTGCACACCTAGGTCTACAAACAAACATGCCATAAGGGAAAAATGGTTTAAGGTTACTAAATAGAGGTTTGTCTTGGTCAAACCCCACTTTTGATAATCAAACCTTTAATAAAATAATGAAATACAAAGGAATGATAAACTAACAACATGCAATTGTTATCAACTTACCAAACCCTTGATGATGCAAGTCTGAAGTAATTTCAATGGCTGCTTCAAAGTACTTGAATAGTGCTTGAAAGGATGTTGTAAAAATTCTTGAATGCTTGAGTGAATAAGTGAATAAGCGAACTTGATGAATGGGGGTTGAAATGAGGTGAAAATCACTTATTTATACACACTTCTTCCTTAGTAACCCATTCATACCTCATCAAAGGCTGAAATCAAGTAATTTTGAATAAAATCCCAAAAAGAAATTTAAAATATTTTGAATTTGGGGCCAAGGGGGACACATTCACCACCCATGGCGAATGGGTCCCACCTAGGACCTAAAAATGTGTGTCAGGAAATGTGTTGTATTTAATGTTTTTTTTTGGGATAATGTTCAAAAATACACTTATTAAAAGCATATGAGGGCATAAAGGGGTCAAATAAAGCATGATAAAAGGATAAGTAGTGAAGATGTGCCAAGAAAAGCATGAAATCTTGTTACAAGACTTTACAACACTTCAAAATAGGACTTGATGATGTGTAAAAGGGTGATTTTTAGGTGAATTGTAATTAATAGAGTCTAGAAGAATGTAGAAATTTCTTACAACACTTCACAATACCTTCACAAGACATTGTTCTTTGAGTTTTAGTACCTAAATAAGCATGTTTAATCCATGTTGCAACATAAAATCAAAGCAACATAGTTCCAGCATCATGAATCAGGACCTAAAAGGCCATAAAAATGACAAGGGCCCATTTTTTTATGGAACATTTAGCCCCCACTTTAGTGAGAGGATGAACTTGCTTCAAACTCACTTTAGAGTAGCCATGAACATCGAGAAGAGGGTTCAAATTTAGTTACGTTAGCAAGATCGAATGACAATGATCAAGAGAGATGATCAAGCCCCCATGATGAAGATCCCATGGAAAACTAAACATAAGAAAAAAAGAATAGACAAGTGTTGAGATGAATTGGATGAAGCTTTGATCATCAATCCAACTAGTTGTGGATTAGATCTAGGATGATTGTTTGAAAAATAGAATATGTACTCACTCTAGGGTGACAGAACATAGGACTATCCACTGGGTGAGAAGGCCCAAATGTACTCACTCTGGGGCGAAAAAACTAGTTGTCTGTAGGGTGAGAAATCCCAAAAGGTAAGATACATACGCTAGTTGGTATGCACTCACAAACACAAAAGTGGCTATGGGGAAAGTCATGCCACTAGGTGGGCTTCCCACTCAACCATATTAAAGTTATACCCATTGATAAATTTAATAAGGGGCCACCAAGAAAAATTCTAATGAAAAAAAAGACAAAGGTACCACAGTCATGCAAGTTGCAATATGCATGTTGGAAAAAATGCAAAAATGTAAAAGTGTGTTCGAAGGAGTCTTGTTCAGTTTATGCAAGGTAAGTCACTTAGGGAACATTGTGTGTAATGTCTCAAGAGAGGACCAATCAAAGAATATTATATTCACAACTTAGAGGATGCATTGTGTCGAATTAGGCCACCAAGAGGAATGTACTATGCTGAGATAGATCACACTTATGAAGAACATCATAACCAATGTCATCCACAAAGTGACAAATGCATTACGTAAATGACAAGGCTACACTAGGAACCAAGAATGCAAAATGAAATAATGGTAATGTACGTCCCCCACTTTAAAGGAATTGTTATACATCATTCTGTGGGAAATGACTTTAAAACTTGGAGAAAAAAATAAAAAGAAAAAGGAAAACAAGACAAGAGAGCAAACTTGGAAAGCCCTATGCCAAGTCATATGTTTCGAAGTTAGGTTGTGTCATCTCAAGAGAAAACAAAGAAAGGGAATTTCCCCCCAGAAAAGAAAGCACACCAAACACATAACGGATCTATGGATTTGGGGTCAGTATGTTTGTTGCTGCAATGTGTTTATGAAAGAGCTCAAAATTGTCATCATTCCCCAAAGCACATAGAACTAGAAGAATGACACAAAGAGATAAAAAGAATCTAAAGAAAACAAAAGTCCGTTTTTGGTCAACATGGAAGATACATTGTGGTCTCGATGCCTTGCATCATCCTCAAAAAGAAAACACAAGCGAAATGAAAATGAAAAAGGTGAAAGAAAATGAAAAATATTTCTGGGTCGACATGAATTAGACATTTTGGTCTCAATGCCTTGCATTATCCCCAAAAGAAAAACAAAAAACAAAAAGTGAAAAAGACAAGGACTGTTATGGGTCAAGATGGAAGAGACATAGGGTGTCTCTACGCTTTGCATCATCCCCAAATGGAAAACACAAAACAAAATAAAAAATACAAGGACCTTTTGGGTCAACATGGAAGAGACATAGGGCATCTCTACACTTTTTGTCATCCCCAAATGGAAAACACAAAATAAAAATGAAAAGGAAAATGTATGACATATAGAAGAAGAGAGATACAAATAGAAGAAGTGTGTGAAGAGAGAAACTAGAAAACACATGTTATAGGGGAACATGATACACACATGACAATACAAAAAATGACAAAGGGACAAGTAATGCAAATGTAAGTCAACCATTAACTAAGTTATTGGTTTCTCAATCTTAAATGGATAAGTGGAAAAGGAGTGACATAGTTAAGAGACAAAGACAAATGCATTACAAGGACAAGGCTAGTAGCTTCTTGCCTTCCAAAAAGTGTATAGACAAGAATGAGCCAAGGTGGGTGATGTCAAAGAATCATGCAATAGTGAGAATATGAAATTCTACAACTATGGTATGGGTTTATATTGTTTTAAGGTATGACAGGGAAGCAATTGGTATCAGTGAAGTGATACTTACCCAGTATTTCCTTCAATGTTTGACATTATTCCATTCGATTCCCAAGAATACAATGATATTTGAAATATGGTATGTAGGAATCGTTAGGGTGAATGACCAACCTATTGGAAGGTGGTAATAGTATAAGACCTTTGTTTAAAAGTAGTTGACGTCTCCTTTCACAATCAGGTGGAGGATGTGTAGGAAACTTGATCTTTTTGAGTTTGTAAGGTTGTTTTCTCTTGCTAGATTCATCTTGTTCATGAATAGGAGGAAGAGGGCCCATAGAGATCCTAGCATCCTTTTCATTAGAAGGAGATAATGGTTGTTCTAATGGAAGGAGAATGTTTAAGTTAGGATGAACTTTCAAGATCACTGTTCCAGCATCCCGAAGTTTCCTAGGGTGAAGAGGATGTCTATCAAGATGAGAAGGATCTTGATATCCTAGTCCTATTGTGTGTGCTTCTGTTGATTGTTTTTCAAGAAGTTGATGGATGTCATGTTCATGTTTTGTGTCACAACCTTGTTTACTTAAGATATTGAACCCTTTACCATATGTATCTTCAAGGTTAATAGAGTTGTTTGTGACTTTGTGATCATAAAAGGGGTATGATTGTAAAGGAACTAGATCCACTTGAAGGAGGAATCATAGGCCCATCATTGATTTCAGGATGTAAATATACAAAGTGATTAGGAGGTGCAACAATAGGAAGATCTTGTGACTTCATGGGGAGATAAAAAGATGCATTGGTTTCTAAATTATCAAGGCAGTCATTGTAGAACTTGTTCATGCTAGCATCATCTTCTCTAATGATGTCTACTTCACGTGGAGGACAATCATAAGGAGTTAAAGGAGCATGGAGTTGTTCAATGTCATTAGGGTCATAGCCAAAGGCACAATTAGACATGTCTATCAATGACTTTAATGAATTCCAAAATTTTTTGAAATAAAATGCCATGATGCAAATAAACTAAAATACAATAAAGGATGAAAAATAAATAAATTGTAAATGAAAATAGAATGCAAGAACAAGAAACTCTAATGCAGAAAAATGCCAAAAAGATGACAAAAATTTTGTTTAAAAAGTGCAGATAGACTGATTCGCCCTGGGTGGTGAATGAGTCCCAGTATGCAATTTTTTTGTGTTTTTCAAAAATTTTAAGATAATTTTAATGCTCTATAGAATGAATCAAAGATATAGAATGCATGTTTTTACTTTTTTCAATGAGATGCATTGCAAAAATGAAATGTAAATGAAGCTTTCACTAATGCAAGATAAAATGTCCTAAAATGAGAAAAACAAAACAATGTACTAGTTGAATGTTAATGAAAATGTAAACTAGGATACAATATGTAAATGAAATTAGAAAATGAAAAGTGCTGAAAACTTGGGTTCACCAAAATGAACTGTTGATTTTTGGCTCAAATGGACAACTCTTGCACTTCTAGGGTTTTTCACCTAAAAGGAGAGAGATAGGAGCAAAACTACTAATGGTTCATTCAATTAATGTTATGTGTTATGTTTTCTAACCTAAATGAAGTTAACTAAATGTAATTGACTAATTTAAATGAATGAAAATAAATGAAAAAGTGAAATTAAAGCTATGTTTGAAAACACATTGAGTAATGCAATAATGAACTAAATGAAGGAAGTATGCGTAACAAAAAGGAATGAGTTGAATCTAAGTGGACCTAGCCAAAGTCTAATGAATCTAGAATGTTGTCGATGCTGGCTAAAATCTAATTTTTCACAATGGGACTCATTCGTATAGGATGGTGAATCAGTCCTCCTCCTGGTGAAAAACTATCAGAAGCAAGTTTCTGTCTGTCAAGTTTTAGAATCTGACAAAATTATGATTTTCAATCCTAAGGTGGGACTTATTCACCATAGGTGGAAAATCAGTCCTCTCCCAAACTTTTGAAAAATTAGGAGACAACTTTGCAACACCAGATCTGGAAATCACTGCTTATCGGGTTATCGGAGTCAATTTTGTGGGAAATGCATAAAAATCCTTCTCCAAGCTTGAAATAGTATTAAGTTGACTTGAAACACCTAGTTGACTTGTAAAAAAATCTTCAACACCAAAAAGCTTGTCAAAACTACATACCTAGGTCTGAAAACAAACATGCAATAAGGGAAAAATTCTTTAAGGTTAGTGAATAGGGGTTTGCCTTGGTCAATCCCCACTTTTGGTAATCAAACCTTTAATAAAATAATGAAATGCAAAGTAATGATAAACTAATATCATGAAATTTCTATCAAATTACCAAACCCTTGATGATGCACGTCTAAAGTAGTGTCAATGGTTGCTTCAAAGTGCTTGAATAGTGCTTGAAAGGATGTTGTAAAAATGATTGAATGCTTGAGTGAAGAGGTGAATAAGTGAACTTGATGAATGGGGGTTGAAATGAGGTGAAAATCACTTATTTATAGACACTTGTTCCTTAGTAACCTGTTCATACCTCATCACAGGTTGACATCAAGTGATTTTGAATAAAATACCAAAAGGAAATTTAAAATATTCTGAATTTGGTGCCAAGGGGGACTCATTCGCCACCCATGGTGAATGGGTTCTGCCTAGGACCTAAAAATGTGTGTCGGTAAATATGTTGTATTTAATGTTGTTTGTTAGGATAATGTTAAAAAATACCCTTAATAAAAGCATATGAGGGTATAAAGGGGTCAAATAAAGCATGAGAAAATGATAAATAGTTAAGATGTGTCTAGAAAAGCATGAAAACTTGTTACAAGACTTTACAACACTGCAAAATAGGACTTGACGATGTATAAAAAGGTGATTTTTAGGTGAATTGTAATTAATAGAGTCTAGAAGAATGTATAAATGTCTTACAACACTTCACAAGCCGTTCATAAGACATTCTTTGAGTTTTAGTACCTAAATAAGCATGTTCAAGCCATGTCACAACATAAAATCAAAGCAAGATAGTTCCAACATCATGAAACAAGACCTAAAAGGCCATGAAAATGATAAGGGGCCATTTTTATATGGAAAAAGGTTGTCTCCAAGCTTGAAATAGGTTTTATTTGACTTGAAACACTTTGTTGACTTCTTGTCCACTTTTCAACACCTAATTGCTTGACAAATCTGCATACACATGTGCAAAAAGGGAAAAATGGTTGAGGGTTAGGGCAAGGGGATTTTCCTTGGTAAAATCCCACTTTGGTAATCAAAACCTTAAATAATGAAATGGAATATGAAGAGGATGATAAAAAAATAACAAGCAAATGCTATCAACTTACCAAACCCTTGTTGAATAAATATGAAGATATGTCAATGGATGCTCTAAGATGCTTGATTGAATAATGCAAAGTGCTCAAATGTTAATTGAATGCTTAGTGAATGAAGAGATTGCTTTAATGAATTAGGATATGTAAAATGAGGAGAAAAAAACTTAATTATACACACTTGTGCCTTAGTAACCTGATGATACCTCATCATAGGCCGACATAATTTTGAATAAAAACCCGAAAGAAAATTTGAAATATTTTCAATTTGGAGCAAAGAGGGACTCATTCACCACCCATGGAGAATGGGTCCCACCTTGGACTCAAAAGTGGGTGTTGGGAATTAACTTTCATTTAATGTTCTTTGTCAAGCTTACATTAAAAAATACACTTAATTAAGCCTTATGAGTGCATAAAGGGGTCAAATAAAGCATAAGAAAGGTGTAAATAGTGAAATTAATCCTAGAAAAGCATGAAATCTTGTTACAATACTTTAAAACACTTCAAAATAAGACTTGATAATTGATGAAAAGATAATTTTTAGGTGAATTGTAATTAATAGAGTTTAGAAAAGTGTACAAATGTTTTACAACACTTCACAACACCTTCACATGACACCATAATTTCAATTTTAAGGACATAATGTGAATTTTTAAGCCTCATTACAACATTAAATCAAAGAAAAATGGACCAAGCATCATGAGAGAAAGGCCTAAAAGATGATGAAAATTTCTAAAGGGCCATTTTTCTATGATAGAATAACATTAGATACTACTCCTTTCCATGCAATAGTTGTAGGATCATACCATACTAACTATTGCATGTTTTGTATCCATTGCAAGGGGTAGTATACCATCATCCATTCCTTTATCACCTTTTTCCTACACTAAGTGGGGGAAAAGGGTTAGAAAGCTTCATCCCCGTATGTTACTTGTCGTTATCTCTTTTGGCTAGTCGTTAACCTTTCATGAACCTATATGAGCAAGCTTGAGATTTGGATGACATGTCTTAAGATTGAATCGCATATGACATGCTACCTTTCTTCATGACATAGCTTAACAAAAAAAATGACTTGGCATAGGGATTTTCAAATAAGCTCTCATACCCTCTCTTCTACTTTAAAGCAATTGCTCACAGAACGGTTTGTAGCAACCACTTTAAAGTGAGGACATACATAAACAACATTTTTTTGCAAATTTCATGGCATGATTTACTTTTTCTTCTGACGTTTCCTCTCCTTGGTGGTGTCATTGGGTTTGATTCCTTGTAAGATTATACAATCAACTAAAGTGGCTTAATGCGAACAAAGCATCCCATTGATAACAATCTGACAAGGGAATAATGATCAATTGAAGTGGCCCGATGCAAATGAGGCATCCCATGGATAACAATCTAAATCCGTGACTTGTAATATCTTGGATACATTAGGCACAATCCTCCATAAGAAGAATACCTTACATGAACAAAGAAAAATCCCCTTTAGAAAAATTCTTTTCGTAAACATTTACAAAAAAATTACATTATGGTGTCTTATCAATGTTATCAGGAGCATAACTTTGGTATGCTTAGTATAATGGGAATCTAACACACTAGCATGAATTCCTCACAAAACCACTTCCTTGGGACACCTAACCCCATAGACGACCTTATGTTTTGTGGCCCCAGAGTGAGCGCACCTTTTCCACCCCATTTTCATTTCCTTCTAGTTATTACCATTGTATGATCATGTATCTTGTCTTGCTACAACTCATTCACCTTGTGTGTGTCCTTTTTCACTCATGTTGGTTTGACTTAGGATCTTGGATCCTAGGGGATTGACCACCTTCTTGATCTTTTTCATCCTTTTTCATATGCATCTTTACAATCAAATCTCTCTCAAATGTCTACTTTAGTGTGAGTTTGAAGCAAGTTCATCCTCTCACTAAAGTGGGGGATAAATGTACCATAGAAAAAGGGAAAATTGCTTGACATGGGAATAATTCATGATGAATTGGACTTAACAAGGCCTTGATTTTTTGTTGCAAGGTGTTTTTCACATCCACACTAGGTCTTGGACCCTTGCAAATTGAATAATATGCATTTGTTAATGTCTTGTGAAGGTTTTGTGAAGTGTTGTAACACATTTCTACACTTTTCTAGACTTTTTTCATTATAATTCATCTAAAAAACACCTTTTCATCATGTATTAAGTCCTATTCTAAAGTGTTGTAAAGTCTTGTAACACAATTTCACACTTTTCTAGGCTTACTTTCACTAGTTACACCTTTCTTATGCTTTATTTTACCCCTTTATGCACTCACAAGACTTAATTAAGTGTATTTTTGAATGTAAACTTGAAAAACAACATTAAATGTGACTTAATTCCTGACACCAACTTACAAGCCCAAGGTGGGACCCATTCACCATGGGTGGCGAATGAGTCCCTCTTGGCTCCAAATTCAAAATAACTCAATTTTTTTTTTGGGTTTTTATTTAAAAATACCTTATGTCAGCTTGTGATGAGGTATCATTGGGTACTTAGGGCATAAGAGTGTATAGATAAGTGTTTTTACATCCATTTCAACCCCCATTCATCTCTTAACTCATTTTCACAACTCATTCATCATTTATCTTCTCCATCAAGTCAAGCAAGCTAGGGTTTCATCATTCTAAGTCATCAAGATAACTTCAAAGGACATTCAACAGAAAATTATTCATCCATTGCTACAAAAATAATCACTCCATTATTGCATGCTTCATTACATTCATTTTTTCATTTTGGTTTAATTGTACCTTAAAGGGGTTTGACCAAGGCAAACCCCCATTCCCTAACATCCAATATTTCTCTTTCTTGTCTTGTGTGTTTACAGATTTAGACATCTTGTAAGCTTTGAAATCATCGAAGATAAAGTTGTAAAGTTGTTCGAGTCATCTCTTCATAAGATAAGGAAAAATATCAACAAAAAGGCATTTTCAGAAATGGGCACTTGGAGAAGCAAAAAGTGAAGACCGAAAGCTTTGGATTCCACCTTTGAATATTAAAAAATTCAAAAGTGTACTCATTCACCATGGGTGGTGAATGAGTCCCACTACCAAGTCAATTTTTGGTTTTCTACATTTTTAGATACCCTTTTGTCTGGAATGGGTTCCAAAACAGTTTTATAGAACTAGGACTGATTCTCCTAGAATGGTGAATGAGTCCCACCAGGTCTAAAAGTTAGCATCAGTAGCATTCTAGAATCCATTTCTAGTCTCCATCCATATTCCAGGTTCACACTTCAATTCTCATCCATTTCTATTTAGTTTTGTTCACATTTCTAAGTGTTTTTGCATTACATAATGTGTTTTCAAACAAGTTACATTTCTTAGGTTTTTCATAATTAATCAATCAATTTTATCACCTAATTATATTTAGATCCTTTCATTTAGTCTTAGATTCATCATACATACCTTATTTTGAGTGAACCACCAAGATTTTGGGTCAAGTATCTATGTCTTTCCTTTAGGTGAAAGACCCTAATTGAGCAAAACAGACATAGCATTCCACACTTCATAAAATCTATGGTACAGTATGACAAGTTAGAAAAGTACCTGATTGGACAATGATTTCAAAAGAGATCTACTGAGAGTAGTTTATACTACAAAACTCACTCAGATCAGATGTTGATTGTTGTGGTTTATGTTGATGACATAATTTTTGGAGGAAATGATGATATGTGCAAAAAATTTACAAATGAAATGCAGAAGGAATTTGAAATGTCTATGATTGGTGAGCTAAATTACTTCCTTAGATTACAAGTAAATCAAAAAAAAAAAGGAATTTTCATTTCTTAGTCCAATTATACAAAATAACTATTGAAGAAGTTTGGATTGGATAATTCTAAATTTGTTTGTACACCTATTGTTACTGGATGCAAGTTGACAAAAGAAGATGAATCACCTAAAGTTGATGCAAGATCATGTAGATCAATGATTGGAGAATTGTTATATTTAACTGCCAATAGACCTGATATTATGTATGTAGTTTGTTTAGCAGCTAGATTTCAACAAGAACCAAAGAAATCACATGTTGTTGCAATAAAAAGGATCTTTAGATATTTGAAGGATACAAAAGATTTTGGAGTGTGATATCTAAAGGACTCAAATTTCACTTTAACAGCCTATACTGATGTTTATTGGGTTGGATGCATTGATAAAAGGTGGAGTACAAGTGGTGGAGCTTATTTCCTTGGTTCTCGATTGGTTGCTTGGTCAAGTAAGAAACAAGATTATGTATCTTTATCTACTACTAAAGCTGAATACATTTCAGAATCTTCATGTTGCACTTAGATACTATTGATGAAACAAACGTTGAAGGATTTTAGCATATCATTTGATGAATTGGTCTCAATTATGTGTGACAATACTAGCACAATAAACATTTCTGAGAATCTGGTACAACATTCCGAAATGAAGCATATATCCACCATATATCATTTCTTGAAGGTATTGGTGAATAAGGTAAAACTTGAATATGTACCTACAAACTAATAGATTGCAGATATTTTCATTGAACCATTGAGCAAAGATACTTTTGAGTATCTCCAACAAAAGTTAGGGATTTTTCCCCCTTCTAGTCTACAATAACATGCACCAGGGTGTGCATTGGTATAGGGTATTATATGCTCATTTTTATCTGAATCAATGTTTGGTAGCTTCCTCATAGGGGGAGCGGAGTAATTTTTTCAAGGGGAGTTTTTCCCTTTGTCTTTGATGTCAAAGGGGGAGAAGAAAAGAAGATAAGATGATCCTTGACTACTGAAATTGAGGTGGTTGGTTTTTTATTGATTAATGTTGTCATCAATGACAAAGGAGGAGATTATTGGAATGTGTTGAGATGATGTTGATTCGCTGTTGTCATTAATGGTTGTCATTGATGTCAACATATCTTGGTTGTTTGATCGAAGCTCTGTCTTTGTGCCTTGGTGATATGGATTGTCCTAGTTTTGGATGTCATGTTGTAAAGATCTATTTTGGGTTGTATCTCTTCTGGTCTGATTCCTCTTGTAACACAATAAGATACATTCTTTTGGGTTCAGACCAATCTAGCAGTTGGTTAATGTGCTCTGAAACATGGTTTTCATTGTAACATGTATATCTTATTGTTTGGTTCTGGATATCATGTAGTGTGTTGATTTGAGTAAGGAGGCTATGTTTTGGTCCATATTTCATTCCTCTCCACCATGCAAATTTTTTTGTGGTGACCTATTTCAAATTGTGCTTGGCCGACTTAGGAATTATTAAATTATGTTTAGATACCTTGAGAGATTATGAAGGCTTGTAATGGTATAAGTATAAGATGATTTTGTTTGATGCAAGCAAGTGTGATGGACAAAAATCTAAATATCCAGACATTGGGAAGTGTGTGGAAGGGTATGACCAAAGGAAACAAATAGTGAGATTCTATCTGGTGCTCTTAGTGACAGTTCTTTCAGTGGTGGATTCCCTTTCATCATTCTTCTATTAGAAGTGAGGAATTTTCTTTAGGTAGTGAGCCTTTTTGTATGTTTGGTTGTAATAGTTGGGTAGTGAGCCAAACTGATGCAGAGCCAGGTGGAGGTTCTTTTAAATCTCAAATTGAATAAACTTTCAATTTGGAAACCCTAACTTGATCCTTTTCTCACAAATCCTTCAAACTTCCTTGTAGCACTCCAAACAGTTATTTTTCACCATATCTTTCAATGAAGAGTTAAAAACCAAAATTGAATTACCATTATAGACACCCTTTATGCTCTTTTATAACATATCAAATTTGAAAATAGAATTTTTTTGTAAGAACACTCTAAAATTGATTGCTACACAATCATTATGTCAAATTAGCCCTTTTTTCCAAAGAAACTATGTGAAATATTTCCTCCAAACTATCAAAATTCATTCAAAGGTTTTACTCAAGTCACATGGGGTCTATAACTACAACTTTTTTCAACTCAAACATTCAAAAATTTATCTATCATCAAAATCCTATGTCTAACCTACACTCCTAAGCCTAATATATAAAGATCTTAGGCTAGGGCTTGATCAAACACTACCCTACCTCCATACCCTACATCTACAAACCCTACCAACATGAAGAACAACCTTACTACTACCATTCCACCAATTTGCATAATTTTCCACTAGTTGAATGGTTCAACATTCCATTTTTCACTCAAACCCCTTTAACTATGGTTTCCCTAACTATTTTCAGTAGAATCCCTCTAACTCTCTTCAAACTTGATGAAAGTGAATGAAATCAACTGGGAATGTTAGAAGACTCAACATTCTATCAATTCAAATCAATTTTGCATCATTCACAGGCTGTACAATCGATACAAACTTTTTGTAGCAGCAAATAAATAATGAAAAACATGGTAGAACAAATATTTCTTATTGTTTGATCACCATTTACAACTTCAAAATAATTCCTCAAACATCTCAAGGCATATTTATACCTTTTCAACAAAAAACTAATGGTCTCAAACTACTTTTTGAATACATGACCATTCAACTTCCAATACAACTTAGAAAAAATGTAAAGGTGCCTTGGAACTTTTGCAACATTTGACAAAAAATGACAACTTTATCCAAAACTAACCCCATATGACTAAAAACATTACACATGGTCTAAATTGACCTTATTACATAAAAAACAACTCAACATTAGAAAAAACCAACATTAGACCTCTATTTACAAAAAAGACCCAGGCGCCCCTGCACCATACACCTAGGGAAAACAGAATCTCAAGTTCCACTTGAGATTCATATCTTGCACTATGCTTCCATGCTTCTTGATATCTTCCTTTTTTATCCAGGTTCCATCTACCATTGGAAGTCCTTGCCACTTCACTAGGTACTCATTTTACACCTTGTGCCATGTTCTTTTAGCTTCCTTTATGTCCAAGATGCATTGAAGCTTCAATGGCTGACTTGGTGGTAAGTCCTTGACCCAATCTTCATCTCAATCCTCTGATCTACCTGCACCTATACCTGAAATCACATATCCTTTAAAAGGATATAGATCAGAAACATTGAAAATTAGAGAGATAGCTACTCAAGGAGGGAGTTCTATCTCATAGGAATTTTCTCCAAATTTATGGATCACCCTACATGGCCCAATATTATTCATTTGTAACTTTCAATAATTCCCTTTTGGTAGCCTTTCTTTCCTCAAATGAGCCAATACCAAGTCCCCCACTTTTAATTGAACCTCTCATCTCTTCAAATCTGCATGTACCTTGTATTTATCCACTCTTTTGAAGGTTATCCTTCACTTGCTGATGTATATCTTTCATTGCCACTACAAAATCTTCTCCTTCAACACTCCTCTCCATACCACTCAAATCTCTAAGTTCAAACACTCCCCTTGGCTGCAATCCATATACAATATGAAATGGGATTTTTCCAACACTTCTAAATTGATAGTCATTATATGCAAATTCAACTTGGGGAAGGATCAAATCCCATTATTGTGAGTGTTCCTTTGTCAAACATCTAAGAAGATTCCCAACATTCCTATTGACAACTTCAATCTTCCCATCTATTTGTGGATGATAGGCATAGCTAAAGGTCAAGTTTGTTCCCAACTTCTTCCAAAGGTTTCTCCAAAAGTAACCCACAAACTTATTGTCCCTATCAAAAATAATTTTCAGTGGTAATCCATTGATCCTAACCACCTCCTTGAAAATTAACCTTGCAATGTAAGAGGCATCATTTGTGCATTTACATGGTATAAAATGTGTCATTTTTCTAAACCGTTCTACAAAAACAAACACACTATCAAAACCTCTCTGAGTTTTGGGAAACCCCAAGACAAAATCCATGTTGATGGATTCCCATGGCCTATTTGGGACTGGTAATGGCTGATAAAGACCTATATTTGTACTAGAACCCTTGGCCTTTTGAAAAACAACACACTTTTAAACAATCTTTTTGATATTACTTTGCATCTTGGGCCAATAGTAATACCTTCTTACCTATTCCAAAGTCTTTTCCACACCAAAATGACCCCCTAAGCTACCACAGTACTTCTCTTTAATCACATTAATCCTCATAGAGAATTTGGGAATACACAACTGGGCAACCTTAAACAATAATCCTTCTTGAATCAAGAAATCATAATTGTCTTCATGAAATGTACCATTAAACTAAATGAAAAAAGCATAGATATCCTTTAAATCTTCATCTCCTTCATACATACCTTTCAAAGCATCAATACCTACACTTTGGAGTTGAATTTCTTGAACAAACAGTGTCCTACTCAAAGCATTTGCCACCATGTTTGAATTCCCTTTTTTGCATTTGATGGTAAAGGCGAAGCTTTGTAGGTACTCTACCCACTTCACATTCATGTGGCTGAGTTTTCTTGGCTGTTTAAAAGCTATAAAGCATGATTTTTAGTAAAAATAATAAACTCTCTAGGAAGGAGATAGTGTCTCCACTTTTTAAATGATTGGACCATGGCATACAATTCCAAGTCATAGGAAGAATTCTTCTTCTTTTCTTCATTAAGCTTCTCACTAAAAAATACAACAAGTCTACCTTCTTGACTCAATACTGCTCCAATTGCATACCCACTTGCATCACATTCAATTGTGAACACCTTGTTAAAATTAGGCAATGCTAAGATGGGTTGATGTGCTATTCTTTGTTTTAGATATTGGAAGCCTTTTTCTATGTCATAAGACACTAGAAACCTTTTCCTTTTACCGCCTTTGATTGTATCAATGATTGGAGAGCTAACATGATTGAAATTCTTCACAAATTTTCTGTAAAAGCTAGCTAGGTCATGGAAACTTCTTACCTCACTGACTAAAGTTGGAGTAGGCCAATTGAAAATTGCTTCTACCTTGGTAGGGTCCATCTTCAAAGTACCTTTTGAGATCACAAATCCAAGATAAATGAAATCCTCTTTCATGAATTCACACTTCTTCAAATTGATCTTCAAATTTTCTTCATTCAACCTCTTCAACACCTTGTCCAAATGCTACAAGTGTTCCTCTTTAGTCTTACTAAACACAAGAGTATCATCCAAGTAGGCAACTACAAACTTACCTATGAAGGGTTTTAGAACCTCATTCATTAATCTCATAAAAGTGCTTGGTGCATTTGAAATCCCAAATGGAAACACCATCCATTCATACAACCCCTAATTAGTTTTGAATGTAGTTTTCCACTCATCCCCTTCTCTAATTCTAATCTAGTGGTAGCCACTTTTGAGGTCAATCTTTGAAAAATAACAAGTCGCTCCTACAAAATCCATCAAATCCTCCATTCTTGGTATGGAGAATCTATACCTTATGGCTACCTTATTAATTTCCCTTGATTCGGTGCACATTCTCCAATATCCCCCTTTCTTTGGTGCCAAAATAGTGGGGACAACACATGGACTTAATATTTCTCTTATGAGGCCTTTGTAAAGAAATTCTTGAATTGTTTTCCTAATCTCTTCATTCTCTTGAGGAGTGATTTTATATGTAGCTTTATTGGGTAGGTTTTCCCCTGGTATGAAGTCTATATGGTGGCTCACATCTCTTACTAGTGGAAAAGAACTAGGAAGCTCATCTACAACAATATCTTGGTACTTGTTCAATAAGGCTTGGACTTCCTTAGGCACATTTTAAACCTTGGCTTCTATTATAATAGATTTTGGTCTGATTATAATTGCATACCATTTTCCACCTTCTTCTTTCATGGTTTTCAAGAATTATTTTTCCCCCACCAACATGGCACTTAACCCAACTTGTGTGTCTACATTTTCATCTTCCAATGGAGTAAGTGTGAATGAAACCCCATCCTTTTCAATCACATAGGTATTTTTCTATCCATCATGTTTATCTTTTTTGTCATACTATCAGGGTCTTCCTAACAACAAATGAAAAATATCAATTGGGATGATGTCACACAATATTGTGTCTTTGTACCCTCCAATATTGAAATCAATCCATGTTTTCTCATTAACTAGGACTTGTTGACCCTTATTAAGATAGGAGACCTTGTAAGGAGTGGGGTTTGGGATTATTTTCATCTTTAACTTTTCAACCATCTCTAAAGAAACCAAATTATCTATAGAACTAGAATCAACAACTACTTTACAAAAATTACCTGAGATTTGCAAGTGGTTCTAAACAAACATTTTCTTTGAGGAGGCTCCTTCACCAAAGGGACTTTGGGCAATGTTATTCTCATCACAAAATATTCTCCAAATTCTAGAGTAGCATGCTAAGAAGGAGAGTTTACACTCTCAGAATATTCTTCTTGCACCAATTGTGTTATCCTTTCACCACCATGTGATGTAGAAGGTTGCTTATCCAAACACTTCCATGCTTGATGGAAAAACTGATTACATTGATAGCATCTTCTTGAGAATGTGTTTGATCCTCTACCTTGTCCTCCAGATCTACCTCTACTATTTGATTTCCTACCTTTGAAACCACCTCTTGATTCTGAGCCTTGATCTTGATTCCAACTTATCTCACCTTGTCCTTTTTGAGATTGTCCTCTTCATCCAAAGGCTCCTCTACCCCTAAAGTTATTTCCTTAGCCTCTTCCTTCCTTCTCTTGTCTTCTTTTTATCTTTTCTCCTACCTTAAAATCCAATTGAAAACACTCCTCCACCGTTATAGGGGTGGTAAGACTCATTTCATCTTGTATTTGTAACCTCAATCTATTTAGGTACCTTTCCACCTTTTCAACCTCATCCTCAGCATGAACTGCTCTAAGAATCAACTTATGAAACTCCTCTATGTAAGCCATGACATCCATATCCTTTTTTTTGATATTTTCAAGCTTCTTAAATGTTTGAATTGCATGTTCAATGGGCAGAAATTGACCCTTGAATTTAGACACCATTCTATCCCATGAATTGATTTTTTATTTTACCTTCTTCACTCTCTCTTCTTGCACATAATTCCACCAAGTTAGGGCAGGGAATTTCAACTATTTTTTAACAAACTTCACCTTTTTCTCATCTGATACCTACTTATACTTAAGGTAGTTATCTAGTGCATCAACCTAGTCTAGCACCTCTTCACTATTCATCTTCCCACCATACATGGGAAATTCCATCTTCACCTCAGGAGTATCTACCTTGACAACCTTCAAAAAATTAGCCATTCTCAACTCAATAGGTTCCAACTCATCATCTCATTGGACTCCTCCTTGAGGGTTTTCATTTGGATTCTCTTCCTCTCCCTCTTCATTACTTTGGTCTCCAATGACCACACCTCTCTTTTGATTTGACTCGAGTGCTGCAATTTTGGATAGGATAGATTATTAAGACTTTGTTACTTGTTTCAACTCCTTGGCATGCTTTTCTTTCAACTCTCTCACTTCTCTCCTCATTGGGTTCTTTTTAGGAGTCATCTTTGTTTCCTTCAAACTTCACCTTTTTCCCTTTGTCAATGAAAACCTATGCTCTAACACAAATTTTATACAGAGTAGGGTGGAGCTTCTTTTCAATCAAAATTTGAACAAACATTCAATTTGGAAGCTCTAACTTGGTCCTTTTCTCACAAATCCTTCAAACTTCCTTGTAGCACTCCAAATAGTGATTTTTAGCCATATCTTTCAAAGGAGACTTCAAACCCACAATTGAATTACCATTACAAACACCCTTTATTCTCTTTTGAAGCATATCAAATTTGTAAATAGGTTTGTTTTGTAACACCCTCTAAAATTGACTGCTACACAACAATTAGGCCAAATTAGCCCTACTTTCCAAAGCAACTATGTGAAATATTTCCTCCAATCTACCAAACTTCATTCCAAGGCTTTACCCAAGTCACATGGGGTCTAAAACTACAATTTTTCTCAATTGGAACATTCACAAATTCATCTATCATCAAAACCCTATGTCAAACCTACACTCTTAAGCTTAATACATATAGATATTAGGCTAGGACTTGATCAAACACTGCCCTACCTCCGTCAACTACATATAAAATCCCTAAAAACATGAATAAAAGTCTAACTACTACCATTCCACCAATTTGTATAATTTTCCAGTGGTGGAATGGTTCAATATTCCATTTTTTCTCTTAAACCCTTTTAATTAGGGGTTCCTAGACTATTTTCAATAAAATCCTTCTAACACTCTTCAAATTTGATGAAAGTGAGTGAAATCAACTGGAAATATTAGAAGACTCAGCACTATCAATTCAAATCAGTTTTTCATCATTCCCAGGTCGTACAGGTCGTACAAACTTTCTGTAGCGGCAAATAAACAATGAAAAACACATAAAAATAAAGATTTCTTATTGTTTGATCACCAATTACAACTTTAGAAGAATTCCTTGAACATCCCAAGGAGTATTTATATCATTTCAACCAAAAACCAATGGTATCAAACTAATTTTTGAATACATTATCGTTCAATTTCCAATACAAAGCAAAAATGCAAAGTTGCATTGCAACTTTTGCAACATTTGACAAAACATGACAACTTTATCCAAAACAAACACCATATGACTAAAAAAAGTAGAAATTTTATAAATATACCTTATTACATAAAGAATGACTCAACATTAGAAAAAACCAACATTAGACCCCTATTTACAAAAAAGACCCAAGTGCCCCTGCACCACAAACTGCCAGTGAGCCACCCTACAGTGAGCAACTTGGCAGTGAGCCTTTGTAAAAGTCACCTTAACTTGTGTCACCTTAACCAGTGCTTTATAATTGAGAATTATTATTCTCTATGTTTTTTCCTTTCTCAAGTTTCCACGTAAATTATGGTGTTCATTGTGTATGGTGTTGTCTTGTGCTTTCATGTTCATTAATATCTAATTGATTTACATTTGATCTGTATTAATTTAAGTGAAGAAAATTGTTCGAAGATAACTGATTCACCCCTCCACTCTCAGTTATCTGGACTACTTGACAAAACTAAGATATGGTACTAGTGTAGGCTACATTTACATGGTATATTTAGTAATCATGAGTACAAAGTAAAAACCATTTTCACTTGCATAGGGAAATAGTCTAAGGAATGAATTAGAATTAAGAGATTACAATAATCAAGAGAATTGGTGCATATAAATAAAAAAATTTGTTGATTGAATGAGGAAAGTACATACATAAATAAGAAATTTGATTTGGGGGAGATGAATGGTGGGTATATAGAGAAAGAGAGTGAGAAAAGAAGATATAAGGAGTTTGTAGTTGGAGAAAAAATGATGGTCTATCTCAAGATGGAAATATTTCTTTTTGAGATAAGTTGGAGGATGCCAAGATCAAGAGGATAAAACAAAATTCCACAAGTGAATAAAATGAGCACAATAGTATGTCTATCAATATAAAATGAAGAGTGTAAATACAATGGTCAAGCTTCACATATATAGGCAAGGATGAGGAGGTGATATGGTAGGAGTTAAACTCTAAATACCCCTCCAAATATGGGATATGTATGAGCTCACTTGACAAGTGGATGAGCAAGTGGAAAGTGTACATGCAATATGTGTCTCAAGTAATGAGGACACATGTCTTAATGCTATGAAGTGAGACAAAAAAAATAAGCCTAACTAAACTTAAGCTAATTGTGAATAGGTTAATCCTAGAAAGGTGATATATTATATAGAAGAATAAAGACATGATTTACTCTATCAACCCCCTTAAATGGAAATTAGGGAGTAATGTATGCAAAAATGATGATTTTTTTCTATGAGGCCATGTTAGGTACTCATGTACAAATATCTCATAAAGTGGAGTAAATGATAAAAACCTAGTGGGAAATAAAAACCCCTCTCCAAAAGAGAATGGTGCAAATGCAATGGATTGTACAAGTGAAGAAGATAGAAGGACTCATGATGAACCCCTAAGGACTACTTCTATCAAATAAGTACAAGAAATATTTCCCACATGGGCATGTGCAGGATCATCATAGAAAAAATAGGCCCTTAAGTGGCAAAAAATTTAGAAAAATTAGTGTTAGGCAACTTGACGTAAAAATTTGAATAAGTTATCTATATTATTTCAAAAATATTTAATAATAGAATCTGTAGAAAATTTAATGTAGTTTCTAAAATACTAGTTTTATTTAAAAAAATGTACAAAATCTATTTGGGTGAAAATTTGAAATTTCATAATGCAGTAGTACTGCAATTCTGGAAAAATAAGAAGTAGGTGTTTGTCTGACCATCCTAACCATAATAAAAAGATAATACTTTTTATAAGATTTTATATGTAAGTAGAGGACTCATGTCCAGATGTGATGCATATTTTTTTGTAATTGTTTTCCAAGTAAATAATTATTTATGAATTTTTTATTACAACTTAAAAAATATATAAAAAGTTGTATGTCTGACCACCTTAAGTTGGTAAAAAATTCATGAAATTTAATTTTTCTTTTTTTAATCCTATAGTATTGAAGCATAGAATGTGACGCATGTTTTGGATTCAAAAAATGTGATACCGTTTGAAAGTTATAGATGTTTTTCAATCAACCTATTGATTAGGAATTTAGTCATAATTCTAATAGAAAATAAATAATAATTGTTTATTAAATTTAAATTAAAGAATAATTTATATTGGTGGAAAGTTGAGAATCTCCTCTAAAAACCCTTTTCGTTTCATCTATTTTGGGTAAAAAAAAAGTCGTCAGCCACATACCCTACAAATACCCATAATATTGCCACTTTTTGGCCCATCATGATCCTACACATACCCACATAAGAGAGAAAGAGAGAGACTATGGAGCCCCCCTATAAGATCATAGAACCTATAGTGCTAAGTGATGCTAAAAGAAGAATGCAAAATGTGATGCAAGAGTGTTGAAAAATATCTATTCCTTGTGGAAGAATATGAACTACATATAGGTTCATAATATCTTACCATGTGAGAAGAAAAAAATTCAATGAATGATGCACAAAATACAAAGATAATAGTGTAATCTCTGAAATTTTCTCAAATGTTCCATCTAAAGGCTAATGTAGAACCAAAATCAAAGATGTGGATAGGTTGATAACAATGTTGATGTGGCTATCATGAAAGGTGCCTACCAACTCTATAAAATGAGATTCACTAAAAAATTCTGATATGCCATGTAAGTAATCATCCCATTCAACTCTAGTGCAAACATAACTATGAATATCTAGTTTTCCTATATCATGAGAAACCAATGTAGGAACACCCAATATTGAAGAAGTAGAATGTGAATGATATTTAATATCAATGTAAGGTGAAGGAATCGATGACGAGAATAAAAATCCAAGGTTCAAATAACCAAACTATATCTCCTTATGCATGCAAAAGGTATTAGTGGCATTTATACTCAAACCATCATCAAAGTTGACAAAAATACAAGAAGAAAAGGAATAGAATATAGAATCATGATCAACAAGACCTATTTCTATTTATTTACACTTTTGTGATCTCCCCAAGTATCACTTAAGGTGCATTAGTGTGAATAATTAATCTATTCACTCTAATTAAGTGTAGTTAGGTTGATGAGGTTAGAAAACTTCTTGTCTATCTGAATATGCAATCTTTAAAGCCTCTAGAGGTTACCAAGTTATTTGGTTAACCTCAAGCACATACCTTTTGTGGTTGAAAGAATTTCCATCTCACCTAAAATGTCACTCAACACTTGGCACACAACGTTGATGACTTTGTCATAGAGGTTGTTGGTTTACACACTCTAAGTGATCCTAAGGTTGACACCTATATGACACTTGTCTAGTCATTTGTGCCACTTTATGGGGCACTTTTCAATCCATCTCATTGGTGGATTGCCTCATCCTTTCCTATATATGCAAGGCTTTGTAATCATTATCATTTGGGTTAACTAAATACAATCTTATGCATAGTTCATTGTGCTAGTCATGTATCTCTTAGATCCCCTAATTTCTCTAATAAGATTTAGGTGAAGTTTGATCCTTATAAACTTAACAAAAGGATTCATCAAGATAATTCATATAGAGTGGATATGCTAGAAGGTTTGGGAATATGGCCAATATTAAATGTTGTAGATTTTTATGTATCAATATCATGAAGAATAGTCGCAAAGATAGAATTTTAGAATTGTCATTGGAGAATGAAATATTGCAACAACAAAATAGGAGATGGAGAAGATTTTGGATAGTAAGACTGGAAGAAGTGCCAAGAATATATAGTATGAGGAGTACTTTGTATAGCGGAAAGGTAGGCCTAAGGAAGACTCATCTTTGATTGCTAAGATTGAGGTAGACTATCTTTATTTCTCTGTAGCCAATTGAATGAGGTATTCTTTCCAAATTACCCCATGTGTTTATTATAAGACCTCCCAAGAGTGTAAGATAAATTTTTCATTGCTCAATTTTTTTTTATTTAAATACGTTATTTGTTTGATAGTAAGTTTTTAAAAGCATTCAAGTGGTTTATCATACAATGTCACATTCCAATCCTATGAGATTTTAATCACTATAAAGATATAAATTCACTTTTAAATATACTATTAAATTTAATAGATGAACATTTAATTTCATTTTAACTAAAGTAAAATTTACATCTTCTAAAATTGATAAACTCTTCTTCAACAAACAACAAAAAAAAACTATTATTTATTTTAAAAATTTACAAATTTGTGCTATTATCAAATACACATGTTTAAAGATTAGTTACTAATCTATTTCACTACAGTATATAGGAGTTGCTACATAGTGCACGCACCATCAAATCATGAATAACGAAAACCCAAATATTAATTTGAAATATTTATTATATCTATCTTCTGCTCTAATTTGACTCAAAGAAGTATGGGAGATGGTCCTATACTATTCACATAATATTTGCCTCCGAGCACAATTATGTAAAAAATGGCTCTGGTCGCATGAAATATCACGCATATGCTTTGCCGAATGACTACGCTTGATGCTGCCGGATATCAAATCTCGCAGACTCGTTTAATTATGTTTTCGCGGATCTACCGACATTTTACTTCTAAGAAGAATCTGCCGACTACTTAAGATATTCCACATAGTTCTGACTGCTTTGGACAAGAATCTGCAAACACAAAGCTGGTGGTTGCATTTTATGTATTGATTAGTTATTATCGATATCATAGAAGTTTGCATTGGTGGTTGCTTCGTCTAAGCACATTTACAACCTCATTTTCAGTGACATGATATAATAATAACTACGAGGTTTTCATTCTCCTCCTAGAGCAAGTTTAGCGTAATTACCACGTTTCTTCTTTTCACCTAATGAGTGTTAAAAATACCTAATATATATTTTCTAAATGTGGTTTTTAAGGTTTGTTTGATTAAACTTTATTTATACAAATGATTTATTTTAAATTCTGTTGAAGTATAAAATAAAATTTTAAAAAGTCATATTGTAGTTTAGATATTGAAAATAAGTTGTAAAAAAAGGAAAATTGAAATTATGCAATTATTATATGAAAGTATTGTAGTTTAATTGATTAAATGCAATTGCTAAGGACAATTTCATGTTTTTTTATTATGTCATCCACTAAAGTTCTGAACCTTGGTGGGTGCAATAAGATAGTACCTCATGAAACATTAGCAAAATAGATACCCATCAATCATTGTGTCTTTGTGAAAGTGTATTAGCTTATACTCATGCCCATGATATTGATGGGTTGCAAAAAAATGATCTGGGGATGTTTATAAACTTGAAATGAAAAAAAGAGGTATATGACTATAGACATTTCCTTTTGTCATATTTTGCATTTCACTCCAACACATTCCATATTACTACAAATAAATGGAAAAATATATTGTGAATGGAGAAATAAGTCTTTAGACAACTAACTCTACAAAATATATTTTACTAACTTTAGTAGTCACAACTAAATAGTTACAAAAATGATCTTGTTTAAACCATCATATTAAACATAGAAAATGTTAATGTTTAGAAATCAAATCTAACTTACAGATGGGTCAAAGATATTTGAAAAATTGTAAGTATTCACAACTAGGCATTTATTGTCCAAATACATTTTTTTCTTTTCTAGTTATGTAATGCCATCTAAGAGGATTTGCATTAATGTTATTTCTTGATATTTACTATTTTCATGTTATCTATAACCTTTCAGAGTTGTAGTTACATATTATTTTTCTACTTCTAACTTTTGTTTTGAGCCTAATGTAGCCTAGCAAGATAATAGAGAAGTCAATTTGTATTGATAGTACTTCATTAGGAAGAGGGAGAATAACTTGTAACATATAGAAAGTTGTAGAAATTCTAGAATAGATGATTATTTAGTAATATACAATTTTATGTGTAGTTGTAGCTATTGTCTATTGTTGATGAATATATCCATATAGATAAATCTAATTTATGTGCAAATCTAGTTTTATAAATAAATGTAGCTATTATTTTTCTCTTCCTCTAAATTTTCTAGGTTTTTATGTTTATGCTCTGATTTGTTTGTACAAATTAAATCCTCATTTTTTAAATCATCAAGTTTGTATTGATTTGCTTTTCTCCTCTCTTAAAATGTTTGTCTAGTATTAGATCCAAAGGAACTTTTTCCCTTCTATTTTTTATATCCTTTTATGCCCTTGAAAGCTATTAATGGCTTCCATGTCTAGTGTGTCCTTGTCAAATTTGTAAACCCTTATTTTTAGAGAAAATAATTATGAGTATTGGTCTTTAATTATAAAAGTAGTTTTTTTTAATCTCAAGATGTATGGGAGATAGTTGAAAATGGTGAAGTTGAACCAGTAGTCAAGACAACTTATAATTCCCTTACACAAGCTAAGAAAGATGCTTTGAAATATAAGAGCGGAAGAAGGATGGTGAAGACTTATTCTACATCCATCAAGCAATACATGAGAGCATACTCCAGAGAGTAGCAACAACAAAGCAAGCCAAGGAGGCATGGGGTACACTACAAATTACTTACCAAGGTATAAACAGATAAATAATACTAAATTATAGCTCTACATAGAAGAGATTTTGAAAAATTATTAATGAGAGACTCACATTCCACATAATTTTTCTTTACCCATCTTGTTGGTCTAATTAATTAAATCACATGGAGAGGTCATAGAGGATAGGAAGATTGTTGAGAAGGTGCTTAGAATCCTCCCTTCTAAATTTTACCCTATAGTTGTAGTTTTGGAGGACACCAAAGACTTGAGTCAGTTTACCATTTATGAGCTTCATGCCTCTCTCATTAATCATGAATATAGACTAAATAGGTCAAACATATAATTGGGAAATGCATTTTCATCTCAATCATCTATAATCCATGTAAGAGGAACATGAAAATTTATTCTTAGTGGTAGAGGGAGAATTTCCCCTAGAGTTTGAAGTAGTAGTAGTCCTACAAATGTTGGTGGTAGAGGTTAAAATAATAATTTTAGTCATTGGAGGGGCTAAAGTTCTGACAAATCATACATTTAATGTCATTATTCTAAGAATTTTAGAATTATGCTTATGAATGCAAAAAAAAATAGTTTGACCAGCACAACTAAGGTCAAAACCAATCAAGTAGTACTCCCACAACCACTATGTTTATTGCATGCACTAGGATTGTTGAAGCAATTCCAACAAACTCCCTAGTTGAGTGTAATATTTTCTAAAAAATCCCATGTGACATATGGTATTTGGATTCAAATTATAGTAATCACATGATAGGTAATGTAGATTTGTTTTTTTAAGCATATATGAATAAATTAAAAATTGATGTCATGCTCAATAACAATAATAAGGTCATCATTTTGGGTAAAGGTATAGCTAATATTCTAACCAAAAGGTAGGAGAAAAAAGTTATCCATGATGTGTATTATGTTTTTGGTCTAAAACATAAATTAATGAGTATTAGTCCATTGGTACAAAAGGCTACAGAGTGTACATGAAAAATAATGAATGTGTAATTTTTGATAGGTTGCCAAGCAACTAACTACTTTCCAAATTGAAAATTATTAGAAATCAGATTTTCCTCTTGAAGATAAGGCCAGATATGGAGGTAAAAATATCCCAAGCTATTCATAATAAAAATAATGTATATTGGATGGAGTTGCCTTTAAGGAAGAAATCACACACTTAGGAGCTTAAATAAATTGTATAGATTTAATAAATTTTGGAGCAAGCCAATTTAGCTTTGAAGAAGAAAAAGGTAGTTGTAGAAAAATTCAAATAGAATTTTATTTGATTGTAAAGGATGAATCTTGGTTGTGGAATTTTAGATTTGGGCGTTTGAAATATTGAGTGTTGAAGCTAGTACATATGAAGAACATGTTGAAATTTTTGTCATTAATTGAGAAAATGAAAAGATTTTTGAAGGTCGTATCTTGGGAAAACAACAAAGAGAGTCTTTCCTAGTTTCTAAATCAATAACTAGAGAAAGAGCACCACTTGAGATTGTTCATTCAAATATTTGTAGCAAAATTCAAACACCCTCTATAGGAGGTTGCTCTTATTTTCTTACTTTTATTGATGATTTTACAAGGAAAGCATTTGTTTAATTTTTAAAATACAAGTCTAATGCATTTTCTTAATTTCAGTATTTCAAGGCTCTTGTGGAGAAGAAAAGTGGCTACCACATCAAGGTTTTTAGGATGGATAGAAGTAGTGGATATATTTCAAATAATTTTCTCAATTTTTGTAGATTACAAGAAATTTATAGCCCACTGTACACCTCAACAAAATGGTGTGGTGGGGTGGAGGGCGTACCTTGATTGGCTAAAGAATCCTATTGCAGAAAGAGGTCATGAGGTCTAGTCTCCCCTCAATTTGTATGGTACTAGAGGGCATGTTGCATTGGCATCACTGGTCACATGAAAAAAGTTTACTAAGTGCACTATAGTTTATAGGGGGAATCAAGGGCTACCTGATTCTTGTAGTCTAAATGAAAAACAAAAAATCATGTGGCAGAGATGAATAACTAAGCCATTATGGAGATGAATTGTAGTATGTTGGTAGTAAAAATTTACCTAATGAATATTGGGCATAGGTAGTGGTGACTTCTATTTATACCATTAATAGGTGCCCAAAAGGAGTGTGAAGAATAAAGTCCCTCAAGAGGCTTTGAAAGGTACGAAACATAATGTTTCTTATTTTAAGGTATTTGGGTGTGTTGCATATACACATATTCTAGATTATTTGAGGAAGAAGTTGGAAAATACAACAAAAATATTTATATTTGTTGGTTTTGCAGAGGATACAAAAGAATATAAGTTGTTTGATCCTATCACTACGAAGGTCATAATTAGTCATGATGTTTAGTTTGTGGAGGATGAAGCATGGAATTGAAGTGTAGAGAGGTATAAATATTATAATTGTTGTTCCTTGTGATTATATGGTCGATGAAGTATTTGCATCATCAAGTAAAACTCAAGCAACAACTCCTTTCACTCTCATGATAGAACCACAAGTTGTAGCTCAAGCTACACCTCCATTCATGACAAGGAGATATTCAAGGTTACTACCCACACCAAGAACACCACAAACTCCATAGATAACCAAAATACCATCTACATCTACAAGAATCCTTGGAGCAATTCTAACTAGCACTACAAGTAGTTATACATCTTCAGATCCAACACTAGCAAGCAATTTGCCACTAAAAACAAGGAGTTTTAGTGAGTTGTATAATGTTGATACAACAAATTTAATTTTAGTTTTTTCTTTATTTTCTCATTTAGATGACCCATTAACATTTGAAGAGGCTATGATAGATGATACATGGGCACAAACAATTGATGAAGAGATTGATTTTATTGAGAAGAACAAATTTTTTTGGTTGTGTTGCCTGAAGGAAAGGATGTAATAATTATAAAGTGGATTTATAAGATTAATCAAGATGTTGATGGAAAAGTGCAAAAGTATAAAGAAAGGATAGTTTCTAGGGGCTTCATACAACCTGAAATAGATTTCAATGAACCATTTTCTCTTGTTGCTTCATTGGACATAGTTAGGACCATATTTACTATTGCTACTCACAAGTGGCATGTCTACCAAATGTTTGTGAAGTCAACATTTCTCAATGGCTATCTAGAGGAGGAAGTGTATGTGCAAAAACCACAAGGATATGATATACCATGTCATGAAAATAAGGTATATAGTTTGAAGAAGGAACTTTATGGATTAAAGCAAGCTCCTACAACTTGGTACAACCACATTGACTCCCATTTCATTCAAAAAGGATTCTAAAGAAGCAATTGTGAGAAAACCTTATGCATCAAAGTCAACAAGCAAGGTAACATTCTAATTTTTTTCTTGTATGTAGATGATCTAAACTTTACCAATGATATTAACATATATGCTTTCAAAAAGAAATGAATAGTGAATTTGAAATGACCGACTTGGGGCTTATGCGATAGATTTTGGGGATTGAAGTCCATCAATATAATGCTGGTATATTTACTTCTCAATCCAAATATAAAAATGAAATCTTGAAGAGATTCAGTATGTTAATGTGCAAGGCATCTCGAACACTGGTCATGATGGTATTGAAGCTAAGAAAGGATGATGTTGAACCATGTGTGGATCCTACATTTTTCAAGATGTTAGTTGGAAGTCTTATGTATTTCATGGCCATATTAAGGCTTGATATCATGTATGGTGTAAGCCTAATTTAATGGTTTATGGAGTCTCAAAAAAACTCTCATTGGCAAGCAGGTAAGATAATACTAAGGAATGTGAGTGTTATAAAGGATTCTGGCATATAGTATTTCACTTTAGTTGATTTTAGTCTTACTAGCTACATGGATAAAGATTATGGTGGTAGCATAGATGATAGGAAAAACATTTCTTTTTATGTTTTTTTCTTTGTTATAGGTGTTGTGTCATGGGCTTCAAATATATAACCCATTGTGATTCTTTCTTTAGCTTAAGATGAGTATATGGCAGCCACTACTGTAGATTTTTAAGTTGTTTAGATTCATAGGATGTTGAAAGACTTAATGCATGATAAAAAAGAAGCCACTACAATATTTTGTTATAATAGCTCAGTGATTGCAATGTCCAAAAATCATGTTTTTCATAAGTGAACTAAGCATATTGATACTAGGTATCATTTTGTTAGAGAGCTTGTTAACAACAAAGAAATTTGCTTGAATTTTGTAGGTTTCATTTAGTTTGCTGACATATTTACAAAATTGTTCATGAAGGAGATATTTTAGAATTTATGGAGTTGTTAAGGAGTTTTCGATCATGCAAATGTATACATCTCATGAGAGTTTTGATACAAATTTTGGATAATCCCTAACAGTTCATAACTAAGTGGGAGTATTGGATAAAATGTAATTACTCACAACTAGGCATTTACTATTCAAATATTTTGTTTATCTTTTCTAGTTATGTATCACTGTCTAAGAGGATTTGCATTAGTTTTTTTTTTAGCTATTTATTATTTTGATGTTATATTTGACTTGTGTGATCTATAGCTACATATTAATGTTCTACTTTGAAACTTTATCTTGAGCCTATCACAACCTAGCAAGCGAAGATATGACTCATTTTTTTTATAGTATTGCATTAGGAACAAAGAAAATAGTCCATCTCAAGTTTGGAACACATAGAAAAGTGTAAAAACTCTAGAATTAAGGATTATTCAGTCAATATATAGTTTTATGTGCAGTCATAGCTGATGTCTATTGTTGATGAATATATTCATATAGCTTCAGCTAATTTATCTCCAAATCTAGTTTCATAAACAACTATAGCTGTTCTTTTCTCTTGCTCTAAATTTTCTAGGTTCTTTTGTTTATGCTCTATTTTTCTTTGCAAATAAGATCCTCTACTTTTAAAGCATTAAGTTTGTATTTATCTCCTCTTCTCCTCTCTCAAACCATTCAAAATTTTAACTATTAGGTATAAACACATGGAATCATTATATAGATGCATATGCACTCAATTCTTAAGGTTAATGTTAAAATTAAGTTAAGTATATTGACTTGGCAAACTAACTAGCAACGAGTAAATTAAATAACCAATATCAAGCAATATATAATTGCATTGAAATTTGCTAACCAAAACATGGTAAAGGCAAGTGCTTCAAGAATATTTTACTACTTCCCAAACTTAATCTTTTAGACAATGCTCACATTTATACAATATGAATCCTACATTTTATAATGTGAAACAATAGAAATACCAAACCAATTTAGTGTAATTTTTGAGTCCAATAAAAACTATAATTTCAAATTTCATTCATTATGAAATTTACTATATAATGTGAAACAATATATCATAATGAGAAGTTTACTATAGATCAAATGAAAGAAAAAGTAGAAAGTATAAAAAAAATAAAGAAGAATGTAAAGATACCAATATTATGATTTTTGCCAATATTTTCCATATTGGAATCTTATAATGTCAATATAATATCTCTTGGTATTGGAGGTATAGTAATGATTTTCTTCTTCTATGAAGTCTAAGAAGCTTTTAGGTGATCAAAATTTGAAATATATATTGTCTTAGTTCTTAAGAACTTTTTTTTTATATCATCATTTTAATGCATGATATTAGTTAATTGATTAATCTTTAACAATGGAATTCTTTGAAGAATATTGATATTTTAAAAGAAACAATAATTTTTTAAATATTTATTTATAAAATATATTTAAATTCACTCTATTTGATAGGGAGAAAAATTATTTTCATAAGATTTATTCGCATTACATAATCCCATTTAAATTGATCAATTTTCAGATAAAAAAACTTCCACTGAAGGCTATCTTCATTAAAAAAATTATGATAACAAAATCAGTCGAAAGAAATTTTTTAAAACTTATTTAATGAAAAACAATAATACCATTGCAGTGGTGCATTTTCGCTGACGGTAGTTCGATTGGTCCTGGCCTCAGATATCATGTTTTAGAGTTAAAATGACCAAAAGAAAACTAGAAAAGTCGGTGAATCTAACTGTTATTCATGCAAATAGGGCGACGAACTATTTCTAGTTTTTGATATCATATTTACGATATGCAGACATGAACATTTATCTGATTCCACTCCATGCGGAGAGTGCGAATAATGGTGTTCTTTTCCACTTTACAATTATGGCATGTCCATCGGGCTCCAGAGTATAATATTGTCCGGAAGCATATTCTCCTAATAACAATCTAGCCTGATACAAAGCTTGAAAGCTGAAGCTCCTTTCTCGAAATTCACCATTATCCGAGGCTTCAGTTTCTTGATGACACATAAGAGACTGTCCAGAAGGACCGGGTCGTATAACCATCTTCCCAGAATAGCAGGAGCGTATACTGCCAAGGCCTCATCAGATTTAACGGTGAATAAATCTCCCTTAATCTCCTCTATGTTTGCGATCTTCACCATGTTGTAACATAACGGAATCGCCAAAGATCTAGCGAGCTCATGAAGTCTTCTTCCGCTTTTTGTAAGATCTTCTCTATTCATCCCAACTGCTGAAATCTTGAGAACCTCAAGTGCAGGGAAAGAAGAAGAAACAGCTCTGTGTGCAAGACATTCCATTAATATTGTCCAGTGCGACCCACTTCGCATTCCTAGATCAATTATACGAATTTTCCTTGCATTCCCAACGACGTCTATGATTGCCTGCACAGACGTGAGCTGCATCACTTTGATATAGGGCAGAACTCTATTATAGTACGGAAGGAGACTGCAAAATCCGTTTTTTTCAAATTCTCTTTCAATATTGTAGGAAAAATCTGGGACTGGTTTACCTGCGTTGTTCAACATGCCGAGACTCTGGCAATGGATTCTCTCCTGTAGGGCACTGCAGATATAATAGCCGAGCCTCTGTATGGGACTCCCCACCTGACAAGACAAATTTTCGCATTCTCTCACTAGCCGAGCAGCGTGATCATATTTTCCGTCTTCTATCATTCTTCCGGAGGCTAACAGAAGTTGAACCAATTCCAACTCCTCCTGTTTCTCTCCACGCAGAGCCTTCTGATCGGAGCTATCATTACCACATACTCTTACGCTCCCAGCCTCTTCCAAATTTAAGATTTCCTCAGACGACATGATATCCTCATTTTGTAGAATCTGATTACGAATGCGTGCTCCGGGAAGGGAAATATCATTTACGGTCTCGAAATTCTCTGCTTGAGACAGTTTGTTCAACTGCCCAGACATCTTATAATTAATTATCAGGTCCTCGTCAAAAGGAAAGATATGAAATAAATTATGGCTCATGAGCTCCTCCGTGAAAGGAAACAATTCATGGTGTGTCAGCACAAACGTGTTGTCCATGGGGATTGCCAGATTCTGGTCACCCTCAATACCATCTAATTCGCAGGGTAGGGAGTACTGATATTGGTCAACCTCATTACCATCTAACAGGTAGGGTAATGAGTTGAAAGAATATTCCGGCACCGACAGAGAGGGAATTCCATCGTTGGATACGCTCATCTTCTGTTTATTAGCTTCAAATTGGCTTTCTATATTCATCTCCTCTCTCGATGAAAACATTTCATGGTCTGAGAGCGGAAAGGTGTCGTCCACGGCCATCGTCAGATATCGGTCAAGCTCAGTACAGTTTGACTCGCAGGGTAAGGAGTTGAATGAATAATCCGATATGGACAGAGGAATTCCATTCTTAGAAATACTCATCCTCTGTTTATTTGCTGTAAATTGGATTTCAATATTCACTCCAGGAATTGGAAGAGTATTTTACAAAGTGGAGAAAGAGGCTGCATTTCACATAGTTTACTCGAGATAGACTACAATGTTAACGTCATTATCATACGAAATACATACAAATTGCGGATAAATCGGTACAATTAATTTGAAGATGGCTAGGGGAGAGGGGCCATAGTGGAGCACCCTAACTTCGCCTTTCGTAAAATCTTATGTGGAAATCTCAAATCACTTTCAATTCTATACAATAGTTTACTTGGCAACTCATGTATTTCAATATTTCGTTTTAGGGCCACATCATCAAATATGATGCCACATCAGCATGCTTTTTGTTGACGTATCCAAAAAGGCCCAAAAAAAGAGACCAATAGTGGTGCACTAAGTCATGTTTTATTGGTGTGTTGATGTGGCATTACACTATTTGTCACTTTGTGTACTTTATGGATAAAAAGTGTTTTAAAATTGGATATTAAAGTGCTCTACTATGGGGCCCACTGAGGACTACTTCTATCCCCACTATTGGACCCTGCTCCATTATGGGCCCCTCTCCCCTACTCTTAAATTATATAGTGAAAGATAAATTTTTGCTCATTAAAATAGAATAGTTATTCATCACTTTATAATAGCTATTGACTTTGAAAGTGTGATATTAAAGAAGAATATTTAGAGACTTATCATTATAAATATTTCAATCATATGTTAATGTGTAATAGATTATGAAATCTAAGGTTAAAACTTCCTCACAAAATCATCCAATTTGTGAATCCTCTAATATGACATAAAAGTGACATTAATTATGGATGAAAGGTTGATAGTTGGATGATTCAATCATATGAAAGATCAATGTACAACTTCATTATTTAAGAATAGTGCATGTAGGAGAAAACTTGTACTAAAAATTTACGAAGTTAATCATTTCTACATGGAACAAATCTATCTACTCCACTATTTTTCTTCATTTTTGATGCATGGTTTTATCTAGAACCTATCACTTTTGAAAATTTGATATGGAATTAGCAGTCTAAACTAATACTCCTTTAGCTTAGAGCTATTGATTCATGGGTATACATTTGACCAAAATTGCTAGAGGTACAATCCTAGCTCCATCCTTTATTTATTGCACCTCCAATGGAATTGAAGATTGGTGAAACGTATAATTGAAGAACATATCATCACCCTAAATAATTGTGTTAAACTAATAATGCTACAACCATTTGGTATCTTTCATTTGTTAACTTTATTTATTTTAGTTTATTTTTAATCTAATACAAATTTTAAGTTCCTATGCATTTCTAATCAAAAATTCAAAATACAATTTTTATTGAACACTAAATTTTCATTACAAATATTGTCAAAATTAAATTTCCTTTAAATATCAATATTTTAAAATTCAAAATATTGTTTGTAGTGAAATTAAATTTGTTATATATATATAATGCAAGAATATATTTTAATAAATATTATAGTGTTCAAATTTACATACCTATTGATGGAACCCTCAAAATTTTTGGTTCCATTTCTGAAAATCCTGCATTTTTAAACATACCTCTCATCTTTGGACTTTCAAGTTTTGCAGTATTGTTATTTTGTTGTCAATTTCACTTGGGAAACCCTTAAGTCTAAACCTTTGCAATTTTCTAATTTTTCATTGACCTCATGTTACCCATTGCCAATCATATCAAAACTTCTTATGTCATTGACAATAATGGAATAACCGGTTCCTCATGCTTAGGTCTGAGTTTCTTCTTTTATAAGGTTGAATGAAAGGCCTTTTTGGCCTTTACATCCTTTGCATTTCATGACTTGAAAACTTTTGAGCCCCTTTTCTTGTGTTGTCCTAGATGGTCCCCTTCATTAGAACAATTTTTTTGCACATACTTAAAAGTTTTCACTTAAGTCCCTTTGGCCATCTCTCTTTGTTGCTCATCACAAATAGTTTCTGAAAGCTCTGTGTAAATTGGAGATGAGTGATAAGTAGTATTTCTTTGGTTTCACTCATTGTAGATAGCTTTGAGAGCTCTTGATAAGAATTAGTGATGGGAAATGCTCTTGCTTCTCCTTGTATTGTTGGAATTTCACCTATCGCTAATAGCTTTCAAGCCTTGAATATTGAAATTGCGATGAACGATATGAAGTATCTCTTATGTTTCGTGTATCATGGGTGGGTTTTGAATGTTAAGTTGTGTATTAGCGATACTTGATGCGAGTGTTCTATGTAATCATTTGGATCTCTCATTAGTAATTGCTTGCAAACCTTATATAAGGAGAATTAGCAATAAGTGATAGCCCTGGTTCTTTTGTATTTTCTTCTATCACTCATTGTGGATCCTTTCCAAAACTTAAGTTTCAAAATAGCGATGAGCGATGGAGTCGTATGTTCACCTTTATTTCACTAATTTGAATTGATCTAATGAGAGATGTCTTTTGTATCATTGATTTTCATGTCTAGGTGCATGTGTCTTAATGTTGCTTCATCATTTTATCTGTCATCACTAATGTGATCAAGAGTTTGAAGTTAAATCAGTGATGCATAATGGGAAAATGAATGTGATCGAGGATGGGCCATAATTTTAAGGGCTAAGATTTCATTGTGCGGATGCTTGCATGATTGGTAGAACTAGTGAAGGATGAAATATGTCAGCAATAAGTGACAACTTCTAAATGAAAAGGCAATGTGGCAGTATCTTGAGGACATCGTATAGAGTGAGGAAGAAAGTAGTGAGGCAGGTGGAGAACCGTTGATGCGGTTTTAAAGAAAAATGATCCAATGAGCTTATGTTCATCACATCAATACTCTTGCTGCTGATTGTACCCTTGAAAGATGGGGCAAGTCTGCAATGAGTGATGGAATGTATGAAGGACTATTCTCTCCAAATGTTGGTTTTCTATACTTCATTAATATTAATGAAGGAGAACATATTGAGTTGGCGATGCATGTTAATTGTTAGATCATAGGTGACTAATGAGGATTAAGGGTAGATGTGGCAACTTTCTGAGGTGGCATCGTTGTTTTCTAGGAACAAGTTGTAAAAGACAACAAAAATACTCAAGGTTTCCATTGATAAAGTTTTAAATCCTCAAAGATCAACGGTTTAAATTCAAAACTAAGCTGCTATTTTATCAACTTGCTCGCTTGATGATCTCTTCAATCATTGATCACATCATGCCTCAAATGGTCTATTTAATGCAGAATGCCTACCATTTGATCTCACCATTTTTTAGTTCTCTAAAATTTCAAAGTGTGTGTCATAGAAAGAATGTACGAGTGTTTAGCTTTCAACTATAGAGGTGTTGTTGTTTTCATCTTGGGTAAGTTAATCTTCATGTGAGCTCTTTGTAATTCATGCTCTAGTTTTCCTAGTAGTTTCATATTTTTGGAGTTGGTCATAGTTGTCAAGGCTTGTGGGCATGCTTTCCTGCAAATTTGATTAAGAAGCTTTTAATTTGGTAATTTTTTGCTCAATTTAGACTTGCTAGCTCTCACCCCATGTTCTACGAAATGGGAAACTCTGGTGTGCCAATTCAGCCAGCTAGGAGGTCTACCTGGCTTAGAGTGTTTGAGATTCATGAGGATATGTTAGAGAAAGAAGTCCCTATTACTTATGTGGTTCCAAAGGGGAAAAGGAAGGCACATGGTAAAAGGAAGAAAATAATTGTCAAGAGTACCTACAACTTAAAAAATAGGACCATTTCTGAAGAATTGATCGAGTTTGAAGGAAAGGAGTAGGTTGAGCCTAGAAAGAAGATCAAAAAAAGGAAAAAGGGTCATAAGGCATTCCTAGGAAAACATAATTCTCCCATTCTGCTCTCTAATATCCCTTCAAATGATGGAGGTGACACGGACTTGGGAATGGCCAATATCTTCTCTCTCTAGTGCCATATGATGACTTTGACCATGATGTGGTGGGTTCCTTCGGTTTCATCATGAATGAGGAGAGGTCGACATTACTCTGATACTGATGACTCATATTAGTGTCTCCTCCTTATTTTTTTATGACACCATGGTTCTGCATCAGGAATTTCATTTTTTAACATGTCTATGGTGTTGGTATTTTATTCTTCCATGCTTATGTGGAAGTCCTCTAGATGGTATGATAAGGAATATTTTGCTCGAGATGGACGTTGTGGCAACAAATAATGGTACCTTGTGGATGAATTTTTTCTTTTTCCCTACCCTACTCTCAAATGATTGCATGTAACTACCTGGGGAGTTTCTCAAAATCAGTTGTAAGTAGGTTTTGAAATGAAATACGAAATGTAATTGTAATGCATTTGGATGCTTTTTCCTCCCCTGTCTATAAAGGGGATTTCATCGTTGATTATGGGAGTTCAAAATTTTGAGTCTCGAGAGAGTTTACATAAAAGCTAAGCTCAGAAAGTAATAAAATGTAAATACATAAGTTGATGAATATATCAAAATAAACTTTAGGGTATGAGTTGTAATGTATTTTGATCTTAAAATGGTTTTACAAAGTAATATTAGTAATGAAAGAAAATACTAGTTCTAAAATATGTGTTGTTTTTGTGTATTTTCCTCACAAATTATGGATGAAATTTTTAATAATAATTTCATTTGTCTTCTGTCATTTGCATTGAATGAATGGGTTTATTTATGCTTCAATTCAATGAGTTCATTTAATCCTGAAATAAGGTCATGGATTTTTGGGAAAAGGATATAGGGTTTGGTAAGTAGCAGTATTTTAAATGTAGTGCATTGGATGCCAAAAAGTAGCATGACAATAGTCCCCTGATTACTGAGTTAAATTATAGTTGTATTACTGATTAATTACAAAATATGACTCCATTGTTCCCTTAGACAAGGCACTGGTCATTTCGTTAGCTTATGTTGTAACTAATTGAGCTAGTGGTGAACATACCTAGAGACTTCAAATAAGAATGAATTCATAAACAAAAACTTTTAGTTACTGAAGTAATACAATATTCCTTGCAATAGGTAGTAACTTGTTAAAGGTTTACCAAGCCTTTGATGACCTTTTCCTATTTTCACATTCTAAGGTATACATTTGTGTGTGGAAATGCTTTGGATGAAGTAACTATCTTATGAGCATAAGTGGGATTACTAGGTCTCGGGTTTCACAGAGCCCGAAGAGAAGAAGTGAGGTATTTTTAGAGCCTCACTTATGTGTTGGCCAATCGTTATCCTTGTTAATAATTGAGTTCTAGAAGATTCATAGATGAGGGATGAGATTAAGTTTGGTTTATAAAAAATAACCAATAGAAATGGTGACTCTACTAGGGAGAACTTGAGAAATATCTGATAGAAGATCATTTAGCCTTAAAAGAGTCAAATTATTTGTTAGGGGATTATATTCTCAATCCTAGTTTTGTTTCAATGAGCCGATCTTCAGTAGTATGGAATAAGTTTGTTCTATTTTATTGAAAACTTGTAGGTGTTGTAAAGATTTAGCATATTTCATGAATATTTTAAAAATTGCTCACTAGATGTGGGTGGCAACTTTGATGATCTTTGTACTAGTATGAATTATTGCAATATGGAATGAGAAGTTGTTGGAAACAAGTATAGAGAGTTATATGTGGCTCTGTTGATTAATGAAGGTTAAGGTAAATCCTAGTCATGAAGGAAACTTCATATTCTTGATGTGGGTTCCTCTATAAAAGAGGTGGCGACTCTATACAAAAGAACCTGATGAAAGCATGAAGAAAGTTCCAGATCTACAAGGGTTTCAAAGTAGGAGCACAATTCAAGAATATCTGCAAATATATCCTCTAGCAAAGAAAAATGTATGTTTGGACATTTTCAAGCTCATTTGGGTATTTCTCATGGATGTTGGCCTAAATTTTCCTTGATTCAATGTTGTAATGTGGTCAACACATTCACATTAGGTCTTGGACCCTTGTGAATCAATAAGAACTTTATAATGCCTTGTAAAAGTGTTGGGAAGTGTTGTAACACACTTTCAAACTTTTCTAGGACCTTATTAATATATTTAACTTAAACAACCTCTTTTTATCACTTACCAAGCCTTATTTCAGAGTTTCGTAACAAACTTTCATAGTTTTCTAGGCTTGTCATCAATAATTTGACCCTTTTTTATAATTAATTGGCCCCATTATACACTTACATGCCTTACTTAAGTGTATTTTTTAGAATAATCCCATTCAGGAACATTTAATGCATCTTAATTTCTGACACCCACTTAAAATGCGTAAGTGGGACCCATTCCCATTTGGCTCAAAAATCAAAATTATTTTGAAATTCTAGTGGGATATTATTTTCTAAGACCTAAGGTCGACCTCTGATGTGGTATTTTCAGGAAATTTTGAATAATCATGTATAAATATAGGTTTTTCATCTGATTTCGCCCCCATTACTTCACTTATTCATTTACTCAAGCATTCCATCAATTATCAATTATTTTAGGCATTTCAACCATTTTCAAGTCTACATCCATTAGAGCTTCTACTTGCATATCTTCATATTTCTACTTCATGGTGTTGGTGAGGTGTAGCATTGCATTTTGTTCATTCATAACTCCCTTTTCATTTCTTTTCATTTTCAAGGGTTTAATTACCAAACCGGGGTTTGACCAAGGAAAACCACTATTCACTAACCCTCAACCATTTTTCCCTCTCTTTGCATATGTTTTGAAGGTCTAATGTGTAGACTTGTCAAAGAGAAAGGTGTGAAAAGTTGTCAAAAAATCATCAAAGTCATTCAAAGTGGTCAAATCCCTAATAGAAGCTTGGAGAACACCTATAGACCAGATTTTGTAGTTTCAGATTCAGAAACCTGTCAGGAACAGAAGTGTAGACCAGGAGCTACAGATTGCACTCTTGAATTTATTGAAATATAGAATTGGAATAAATCACCATCAGTGGCATATGAGTCCCATTTCCAGGACTAAAAAGTGGTTTTTGTAATTTTGAGTTCCCTTTTGTCTGAAACTTGTTCTAGCAAAATCTTTCAAAAATAGGACTAAGTCACATAGCTTGGCATATGAGTCCTAGTTGTCTACAATAATGACTTCTATAGAATTCTAGAGCTCCTCTCCATCACTTTCTAGTTTCCAGGTGCACACCTTTAATCTCATTAATTTTTATTATAGTTTGTTTGCTTTTCTAGTTCATTTTGCATATCATAGTGTGTTTTCAAACTTCTTGCATTTCATTAGTAATCAATCTCCTTTATCAGTTCTTTGCATCTAGGACATTCCCCTTAGACAAATTTAAATTATCTTTGCATTGGAATCTCAAGGGAATATTCTTGAATGAGCCATCAAGATTTTTGGATACCTCTCTCCTTTTAGGTGCAAAACCCTAGAAGTAAAAGAGTCCCCCATATCCAAAAATCTATGGTTCATTTTGGTGAAACTGCATTTATAACATCATATTTTTTATTGCAAGTGAATTTACATTGTAAGAATAGCTTATATTAACATTGCATTGCATTGCATCATAGGGTTTCCAAATTTCCATTAGTGAAAAGCTCATATAGCTTGCATTTTTTCTTTTCATTTCATTAAAAATTGCTAAAATTATGCATATTCATATTATATGTGCATCTGAAAACATAAAAATCATTAAAACCAATTAAAAAATTCTAAAAAATTTCAAAAAAATCAATCCTTGGACTCATTTTCCACATTGAGCAACTTAGTCTAGTTGCATATTTTGCACTGCATTTCTATTTTTTGTTGTTATCTTTATGTTTTTGTTTTCCCATCTACTGTTTGTTTGAATTTCTTGCATTTAGTTCATCTTTTGCAATCTAAAAAATTTGCATCATGGATATGTGTTTTAAGAAGCTTTGGATGCCTTTAAAATCCTTAGTTGATATGTCAAGTTGTGCCTTTGGAACTGATCCTAATGACATTGAACTTCCTAATTCTTCTTCAAATCATCATCAATGTCCTGCTCATGATGTTAACATCATTGGAGAAGATGATGACATCATTAATAAGTTCCTAACTAAATTCCTTGACAACCTTGAAGCCAATGCATCCTTTTATTCATCCATGACACAACAACATATTCCTATAGTACCACCTCCTAAAATATTTTGTTATTTACATCCTGAGACAAATGAAGAACCTAGAAGTTCCCTACACAAGGTGAACCTATTTTTTCTAAACAAAAAACCACTCAACCATTCTATGATAATAAAGTTAAAAACACTCCAATCAACCTTGAAGAAATGTATGGAAAATGTTTTACAATTTTGAGAAAACAAGGATTTGACACAACAACTAAACATGGAATTCATCAACTCTTAAAGAAAAATCAAAAAGATGAAAAGACAATGTAGGGTTAGGCTATCAAGCTCACCCTCATAACAACAAGCCTCCTAGAGAATATCTGAGGCTTTGTAATGAGGGTATGGTGATCTTTGATTCCTCTCCTGACCTAAATTTCCTTCTTCCTAGCAAACAAGCTTTGACTCATAACAATGAGAAGGATGAGAGGATCACTTTTTGTCCTCCTTCAATTTGAGAAAAGGGTGAATCTAGCAAACACAAGAGGCCTTACAAGTTACTAAAACTTAGGTTTCCTCCCCGTCCACTAGTTGAATGTGAAAGGAAATTGAAAATACTTTTAAACGGAGGACTCACACTATTACAACCTATGAATAGGTTAGTGAAATATCCTAAAGATGCCAACATTCCACACTATGCATATCATCGTGTTCTTTGGCATCGTAGTTATAAGTGTTCTCAATTGAAAGAAATATTGAGCAAGTATCATTTTGATGGCGATAATTGCTATCCACTAAAACCATAAATCATTCTCTATCTCATTGTAATGTCATGGTTGTAGAACATTCCCTTCTCACTATCACATTACCTTTCCCATTACCTACCTTGGCTCATTCTCTCCTTGCACCCAGTGGGGGAAAAAAGTTGCTATCCTTGTCCTAGCAATGCATTTGTAGTTGTCCCTTAGTTGCATTATTCACGCTCCACTTATACTAACTAACACTGGGAGGTGGATGACTTTCTTGACAATTGAATTGCATGTTCCTTACTAGTCTTTTACACTCTTCTCTTCTTTCTTAAAACAATTGTCAAGAGTACCTACAACTTAAAAAACAAGACCATTTCTAAAGAATTGATCAAGTTTGAGGGCAAGGAGCAAGTTGAGCCTAGAAAGAAGAGCAAGAAAATAAATAATGGTCATAAGGCATTCCCGGGAAAACATAATTATCCCATTGTGCTCTCTAATAGCCCTTCAAATGATGGAGGTGACTTGAACTTAGGATATGGCCAATATCTTCTCTCTCTAGTGCCATATGATGACTCTAACGATGATGCAGTGATGGTTCCTCTGGTTTCATCATGAACAAGGAGTGGTTGAGCATACTCTAATACTAATGACTCAGATTAGTGTCTCCTCCTTATTTTTGTTTACTCTAAAATATGTCCTCTTATGTGTATTTTCCTTGCAAATTATGAATGAAATTTTTAATGATAATTTCATGTCTTCTGTCATTTGCACTGAATGAATGGGTTTATTTGTGCTTCAATTCAATGAGTTCATTTAATGCTAAAATAAGGTCATGGGTTTGTGGGAAAAGGATATAGGGTTTGGTAAGTAGTAGTATTTTAAATGTAGTGAGTTGGATGCCAAAAAGTAACATGCCAATAGTCCCCTGATTACTAAGTTAAATTGTAGTTTTATTATTGATTAATTGCAAAATATGACTCCATTGTTCCCTTAGATAAGGCACTATTTTTTTCATTAGCTTATCTTGTAACTAATTGAGCTAGTGGTGAACCTAGCTAGAGACTTGAAATAAGAATGAATTCATAAACAAAAACTTTTAGTTACTGAAGTAATACCTTATTCCTTGCAATAGGTAGTAACTTGTTAGTAAGTTTGCCAAGCCTTTGATGACTTTTTCCTATTTTCAATTTCTAAGGAGTACATCTATGTGTGGAAATTATTTTGATCAAGTAACTATCTTATGAGCATAAGTGGGATTACCCTCCTGAGTTTCACAGAGCCCGAGGAGAAGTGAGGTATTTTTAGCACCTCACTTATGTGTTCACCAATCCTTATCCTTGTTAATAATTGAGTTATGGAAGATTTATAGATGATGGATAAGATTAACTTTGGTTCATAAAAAATAGCCAATACAAATGGTGACTCTACTAGGGAGAACTTGAGAAATATTTGATAGAAAATCATTTAACCTTAAAAGAGTCAACTTATTTGTTAGGGGATTATATTCTCAATCCTAGTTTTGTGTCAATGAGCCGATCTTTAGTAGTATGGAATGACTTTGTTCTGTTTCGTTGAAAACTTGTAGGTGTTGTAAAGATTTAGCATATTTCATGAATATTTAAAAAAATTGTCACTAGATGTGGGTGGCGACTTTGCTAATCTAAGTACTAGTATGAATTATTGCAAGATGGAATGAAAAGTTGTTGGAAACAAGTATAGAGAGTTATATGTGGCTCTATTGATTAATGAAGGTTAAAGTAAAACCTAGTCATGAAGGAAACTTGATATTGTTGATGTGGGTTCCTCTATAAAATTTGTGGCAACTCTATACAAAAGAACCTGATGAAAGCATGAACAAAGTTCCATATTTGCAAGTTTTTCCAAGTAGGAGCATAATTCAAGAATATCTGCAAATATATCCTGTAGCATACAAAAATGTATCTTTGGAAAATTTCACACTCATTTGGGTCTTTCTCAAGGATGTTGGCCTAAATTTTCCTTGATTCAATGTTGTAATGTGGTCAACACATTCACATTAGGTCTTGGACCCTTGTGAATCAATAAGAACTTTATTATGCCTTGTAAAAGTGTTGTAACACACTTTCAAAATTTTCTAAGACCTTATTAATATATTTCACTTAAACAACCTCTTTTTATGATTTACCAAGCCTTATTTCAAAATTTTGTAACAAAATTTCACACTTTTCTAGGCTTATCATGAGTAATTTGACCCTTTCTTATGATTAATTGGCTCCATTATACACTTACATTCCTTACTTAAGTGTATTGTTGAGACTAATCTCGTTCAAAATCATTTAATACTTCTTAATTTCTGACACTCGCTTAAAATGCATAAGTGGGACTCATTCACCACTACGGGAAAATGAGTCCCATTTGGCTCAAAAATCAAAATTATTTTGAAATTCTGGTGGGATATTATTTTCGAAGACCTAAGGTTGACCTCTAATGTGGTATTTTTTGAAAATTTTGCATAATCATGTATAAATATAGCATTTTCCATCTCATTTCACCCCCATTCATTCACTCATTAATTCACTCAAGCATTCCATTAATTATCAATTACTTTAGGAATTTCAAGGATCTTCAAGTCTACATCCATTAGAGCTTCCACTTGGATATCTTCATATTTCTACTTGAAGGGTCTCAGGAGTTGTAGCGTTGCATTTTTTCATTCATCATTCTCTTTTTATTTCTTTTCATTTTCAAGGGTTTAATTACCAAATCAAGGTTTAACCAAAGCAAACCCCTATTCACTAACCTCAACCATTTTTCCCCATCTTTCCATGTGTTTTGCAGGTCTAGTGTGCAGACTTGTCAAAGAGAAAGTGTCAAAATTTGTTAACAAATCATAAAATTCATTCAAAGTTGGCAAGTCCCTAATAGAAGCTTGGAGAACACCTACAGACCAAATTTTGTAGTTTCAGATTCAAAAACCTATTAGGAGCTGAAGTGCAGACCGAGAGCTATAGATTGTAGTCTTGAATTTATTGAAATATGGAAGTTGACTAAGTCACCATAAATGGAATAGGAGTCCCACTGCCAACTATGAAAAGTGGTTTTTATAATTATGAGTTCCCTTTTGTCTGAAACCTGCTCTCGCAAAATCTTTTTAAAATAGGACTAAGTGGCCCAACTTGGCGTATGAGTCCCAATTGACTATAATGACTTCTACAGAATTCTAGAGCTCCTCTCCATCACCTTCTAGTTTCCAAGTGCACACCTTTAATCTCATTAATTTATGTTAAAGTTTTTTTCCTCTTTTAGTTCATTTTGCATATCACAGTGTGTTTTCAAACATCTTGCATTTCATTAGTAATCAATCTCTTTTATCATTTCTTTTCATCTAGGACATTCCTCTCAGACAAATTTCAGTTATCTTTGCATTGGAATCTCAAGGGAATATTCTTGAGTGAACCATCAAGATTTTTGGATACCTCTCTCCTTCTAGGTGCAAAACCCTAGAAGTGCAAGAGTCCCCCATATCCAAAAATCTATGGTTCATTTTGGTGAACTTGCATTTATAACATCATATTTTTGAGTTCAAGTGCATTTACATCCTAGGAATAGCTTACATTAACATTGCATTGAATTGCATCCTAGGGTTTCCAAATTTGCATTAGTGAAAAGCTCATATAGCTTGCATTTTTTTTTCATTTCATTAAAAGTTGCTAAAATTATGCATATTCATATTATATCTGCATCTTAAGACCTAAAAATCATTAAAAAATTTTATTAATTTTTGAAAATTTTCAAAAAAATCAATCCCTTGTCTCATTTTCCACCCTGGGTGACTTAGTCCAGTTGCATATTTTGGATTGCATTTTTTGTCATTTCTAGTTCATTTTCTGCATTTTTATTTTTTGTTGTTATCTTTATGTTTTTGTTTCCCCATCTATTGTTTCATTCAATTTCTTGCATTTAGTTCATCTTATGCAATGTAAAAATTAGCATCAGGGATATATGTTTCAATAAGCTTTGAATGCCTTTAAAATCCTTAGTTGACATGTCATGTTGTGCCTTTAGAACTGATCCTAATGACATTGAACTTCCCTATTCTCATTTAACTGCTCATGAATTTCCTCCTCATGATGTTAACATCATTGGAGAAGATGATGACAACATGAATAAGTTCCTAACTTAATGCCTTGACAAGCTTGAAGGCAATGCATCCTTTTATGCATCCATGACACAACAAAATATTCCTATAGTACCATCTCCTAAAATATTTTTCTATTTACATCCTGAAACAAATAAAGAACCTAGAAGTTCCCTACACAAGGTGAACCTAGTTCTTCTAAACAAACAACAACTCAACCATTCTATGATCATAAAGCAACAAACACTCCAATCAACCTTGAGGAAGCATCTGGAAAAGGTTTTACAATTTTGAGAAAACAAGGATGTGACACAACAACTAAACATGGAATTCATCAGCTCTTAGAGAAAATCCACAAGATGAAAACACAATAGGGTTAGGCTATCAAGCTCACCCTCATAACAACAAGCCTCCTTATAGAGAATATCTGAGGCTTTGTAATGATGGTAGAGTGATCTTTGATTCCACTCCTGACCTGAATGTCCTTCCTAGCGAGCAACCTTTGACTGATAACAATGACAAGGATGAGAGGATCACTTTATTTCCTCCTCCTTCAATTCAAGAAAAGGGTGAATCTAGCAAATGCAATAGGCCTTACAAGTTACAAAAACTCAAGTTTCCTATTTTTCCACCACCTGAATGTGAAAGGAAATTTAAAATAATTTTAAAATAAGAACTCATACTATTACCACTTATAAATAGGTTGGTGATATATCCTAAATTTTCCAACATTCCACACTATGCATATCATCATGTTCTTTGACATTGTAGTGATGAGTGTTGTCAATTCAAAGAAATACTGAGAAAAGTATGATTTCGATGGTGATAATTGCTATCCACTAAACCCGTAAACCACTCTCCAACTCATTATCATGTCATATTTTAGAACATTCCCTTCTCACTATCACATGACCTTTCCCATTACCTACCTCATCTCATTCTTTCCTTGTACCCATTGGGGGGAAAAGCTTGCTAGCCTTGTCCTAGTAATGCATTTGTTGTTGTCCAAGCTTAGCTACGCTATTCAAATTCCACTTATAATAACTGAGACTAGGAGGCGGATGACTTGCTTGACAGTTGACTTGCATGTTCCTTACTAGTCTTTTACACTCTTCTTTTCTTTCTTTTTCTTTTGTGTGCATGTTTGTAATGTGATCCCCTAATGATGTTATGTTTGATGTTCTCTCTCTTTGTGGAATTCCCCTATTTGTATCTTCATTCTTCTCTATGTTGTGGATTTCTTTTTCCTTTTCTTTTGTCCTTTCTTTTGTTTTCCTTTTGGGGATGATGCAAGGAATTTATACATTCATGTCTTTTTCATGTTGATCCAAAAGGCCTTTTTCTTTTCTTTTACCTTTTTATCTTGTCTTTTTCTTTTTGGCTTGTGTTTTCCTTTTGGAGATGATGCAAGACATTGAGACATTCACGTCTCCTTCATGTTGACTCAAACTATTTTCCTTTTTCTTTAGCCTTTTGTTTTTCCTTTGGCTTGTTTTTTCCTTTTGGGGATGACACAAAGCATCGAGACACCCTATGGCTCTTCCATTTTGACCCAAAAGGTTCTTTATTTTTCTTTGTTTTCACTCTCTTTGTCATTCTTTTGGTTCTATGTATTTGGGGGATGATGATATTTCTGAGCTCTCTAACACACATTGTAGCAAAGAGCATATTGACCCCAAACCCATAGATCCCTTATGTGTTTTGTGTTTTTATTTTGGGGGAAGCTCATTTATTTTATTTTTCCTTTCCTTCACATGACATGGCCTTACTCAGAAACATATGACTTGGCATAGGGATTTCCAATTTGGATATCATGTATTCTTTCTCTTTGCATGGTTTATTTGCTACTTTAAAGTAATTGCTCATAGTATGGTGTTCTCTATTCCTTTAAAGTGGGGGCATACATTGGCATTATTCTTTTACATTTTTTCCTTTTGCATGGTTCTTAGTGCAACCTTCTTACTTCATACGATGTGTTTTCCACTTTGTAGATTATATTGGATGCAATGTCCTTCATGAGTGTGATATATCTTAGCATATTACATTCCTCTTAGTGGCTTGATGTGACACACTACATCCCCTAAGTTTCAAATTTTCTATTCTTTGATCAGTCCTCTCTTGGAAACATCAGAAACAATGTTCCCTAAGTTAAAGAACTCGCATGAACTAATCAAGAATCCTTTGAAAATTCTTTGTATGTTCCATTTTTCATTTTTTATATGGCCACCTTGCATAACATAGTGTGCATGCCTATGGTGACATCATGTTTGTTCATTAGTTCCAAGCATTTGAAGTTTTGCTTGAATCATTAAGCTCAAAATGTCATTTTATTTTATGGCTCCTTATTAAAGTTATCAAGGGGTATAGTTCTTTGGTATGGTTGAGCAAGAAGCCCATTCTAAGGCATGAATTTCACCATAGCCCCGTGCGTGTGTGTGAGTGCATACCAGCTGTGAGTGTATTTTTCTAACCTATTAGGCCTTCTCACTTAGCGGAAAACCATGAGTTTGTTGCCTTAGAGTGAGTATGTGTTTTTTGAACAAACAACCTAGATGTGATCCACAACAGGATAAAAAAATGATCGAAGTTTGATCTAATTCTCTATTCCCTTCTCTCTTTCCCTTTCTCCCCTTCACTCCTTATATCATTCTTCATTTGTGCTAATGCTTGGTTTGTTAGGGGATCTTCATCCTGGGGGCTTGATCACCCCTCTTGATTGTTGTTGTCTCATCTTGTCAGCATGGACCCTCATTTGGATCTCTCTTTATGTGCATGTTTGGCTACTTTAGTGTGAGTTTGAAGTTGGTTCATCCTCTGAGCACTAAAGTGGTAGCTAAATATAGCATAGAAAAATGTATCTTTGGACATTTCCATGCTCATTTGGGTCTTTCTCATGGATGTTGGCCTAATTTTTCCTTGATTTAATGTTGTAATGTGGTCAACCCATTCACATTAGTTCTTGGGCCCTTGTGAATCAATAAGAACTTTATGATGCCTTCTAAAAGTGTTGTGAAGTGTTGTAACACACTTTCACACTTTTCTAGGACCTTATTCATACATTTCACTTAAAAAACCTCTTTTTATCACTTACCAACCCTTATTTCAAAGTGTTGTAAAGTTTTGTAACAAACTTTCATGCTTTTCTAGGCTTGTCATCAATAATTTGACCCTTTCTTATGATTAATTGGCCCCATTATACAATTACAAGCCTTAAGTGTATTTTATATAATAATCTTGTTAAACATCATTTAACACATCTTAATTGCTCACACCCACTTAAAATGCCTAAGTGGGACCCATTCGCCACTAGGGGTGAATGAGTCCTAAGACATAAGGTCAGCCTATAATGTGGTATTTTTGAGAAATTTTTCATAATCAAGTATAAATATATGGTTTCCCCTCTCATTTCACCCCAATTGATTCACTCATTCATTCACTCAAGGATTCAATCAATTATCAATCATTTTAGGCATTTCAACCATCTTCAAGTCTACATCCATTGGAGCTTCTACTTGCTTATCTTTAGATTTCTACTTGAAGGGTTTGGTGAGTTATAACATTGCATATTATTCATTCATCATTCTCCTTTCATTTCATTTCATTTCATTTCATTTTCAAGGGTTTAATTACCAAACCGGGGTTTGAGCAAGGAAAACCTCCATTCACTAACCCTCATCCATTTTTCCTCTTTGCATGTGTTTTGTAGGTCTAGTGTGTAGATTTGTCAAAGAGACAGGTGTTAAAAGTTGTCAAAAAATCATCAAAGTCATTCAAAGTGGTAAAAGCCAAAATAGAAGCTTGGAGAACACCTATAGAGCATATTCTACAATTTCGGATCCGAAATCTTGTTAGAAGAAGAAGTGCAGATCAAGAGCTACAGATTGTACTCTTGAATTTCCCAAAATATGGAAGCTGACTAAGTTGCGATTAGTGGTGTATGAGTCCCACTTATAAGAGTGAAAAGTGGTTTTTGTAGTTCTGAGTACCCTTTTTTTCTGAAACTTGTTCTGACAGAATCTTTCCAAAATGGGAGTAAGTCACCTAGCTTGGTGTATGAGTCCCAGTTGACTTCAACAGTGACTTATGCAGGATTCTAGAGCTCCATTCAATCACTTTCTAGTTTCCAGTTGAACACCTTTAATCTCATTAATTTTTGTTATACTTTGTTTCATTTTTAGTTCTTTTTTCATATCGCATGTTTTCAAACATCTTGCATTTCATTAGCTTTACATTATTAGCCAATCTCTTTTATTAGTTCTATGCAACTACGATATTACTCTTAGACATAATTCAATCATCTTTGCATTGGAATCTCAAGGGCATATTCTTGAGTGAGCCATCAAGGTGTTTTTATACCTCTCTCCTTTTAGGTGCAAAACCCTAGAATTGAAAAAGTCCCCCATATCCAAAAATCTATGGTCCATATCCATGTATTTTCCCTTGTTTTGATTTGCAAGAAGAATTAAATTTATGAAAACCATGTTGAAACGATATTGGTGAAAATTTGGTTTCCCTATTATGCGAATTGAGCACAAACAAAGGGAATGGTAGTTAGTTATATACTTCTAAAGGGGAATTTGTAATATCTGAACTAGTTGGAAGAAGTATGATTACTCGTGAATTTTGCTTCTTAGAAAATTTTAAAGCATGAATATGTTTGAGCTTTTGAATAGCGATTAAAATTAAGGAATGAGGTAGTGGTTAATCAATTGTAAAGTTGGCTTATGAATATTGAATAGGGATATGAGAAAAATGTATCATTTCCCTACATTTCCTTATGGAACATCAAGTGTAAACATGTAGGGCATGCATCCCTTATCTTGTCGTCAAAGGAGTTTCTCTATTGAGAGATATAATCAATTAAGTTTTAATGGTATTCGAAGTTTTCCTAATAATATTCCCAATGACATTAGAAAAAAAATTCCTAATTTTACAGCCCAAAAAGTGATTAGTTAGCTTCTAAACACCCAATTACATCGATAGACTTGATGGGTGACTTTGAAATAGATCATGAGGATGTTGTCATGAAGATCTTTGCTCAGTTTTTAAAATAAAATGCTAGAGACTGGTTGAAATATTTACTAATCTATTTTTTAGCTTCATGGAATGGTTTCAAGTTTGAATTTATGGAAAAATTTGTTGAAAGGGTTAATCCTAGCTTGGTATGGAAAAGAATTATGGAAATCCAAAAGGATGAACATGAGTTGGTTCCTACTTTCAACCTCATATTTGAACAAGTAGTAAGAGATATTCTTGAATACCTAAGACCTGGTGATGTACAGTGTTTTATTATGTATTTAGGTGCATTTGATAATGAAATGAGTTATTTGATAAGGGATAAGGAACCCAAATAATTGCAGCAGGCTTGTCACATTACTATGGATATTGAAAAAATTATGAAATATTCAATGACAAGAGGGTATATGGTTTCACGTGTTTCTTGTCCTAGTTCACAAAAAAGTGAGTGGATTTCCTAAAGATAAAATAGATGATCAAGGTGATAATGCTTTAGATATCACATCTTGTTCACTCTCACATCACGTTAATAATGGATTGATTCAGGATAAACTTCAACAAAGTTTAATTAATAATGATCAGGTGTTGTTAGTACAAAGACTACTTGACATGAAAAGATATGAGGATGAGTTTCCATATGAGTTGTTAGCAAGGTTCTTACATTCACTAATAGAAAATCCTAAGGGATTATGACCTACATAGTCAAATTGCATTGAAATATTTTATGGAATTTATGAGCTAGGACTTAGTGCCTTGCCTAAGGAATTGAAACCTCGGGATTTTGATTGGATCAGGATTATTGAGGAGGCTAAGAATGATTTTATACAAAGAATGAGGTTTCAAGCTCACAGTGGTAATTGTTCTGGTGAAGGTCAAATGTTTACTCAAGAAATGAATAAGGATGTCTCATAATAAGATCTATCTAGTAGTGTGGGTGATGGAATTGTCATATTTACAAAAGCTATTGATACACCCTTGAAGGTTCATGACTAGGATAATGAAAATAATTTTTTTGATTTCTCTCAAGAGGAATATGAATCTCCTTGTGACACTGACCTAGAGATATCCTTCTTTCCCCAAGGATTTATCTATACTAGTCTTCATGAGTTGTTTCCCTCACTAGTAAATGAAAAAAATACAAATGAAGGACTCATGGAATGTTGTTCAATAGCATTAGAATTGGAGTGTTACAACAATATGATCAATGATGAATTTCATTACAAGAATATTTGTATTCAACAACTTTTGTATGATGGAATTAAAAATGATATCCAACAGTGTCATGTCCTTAATGGATTATATGAAAGAAGAAAGAATTATGAAAATTTCATGGAAGAGATGGATATGATTATTTTTAATGGTGAGATTGTTGAAGAAAGGAATGAAGAAACTTGTTTGGCTATTAAATGTTTAGGGTATAATGAGTTCCACAAATAGGAGTCAACAAAATTTTTACTTGATGATTGAACCATCAAATTTTTGGTTGGATTCTATAGACTACATTTGCACTCTTAGGATATTTCATGTAAAAGGAGAGAGATAGAATAACCAACAAAATTGTAGTGGTTCACTAAAATAGAGGATTGTATGATGTTATTAAGACTAAACGAAATGTTGTAAATGCAACTAGATGATGAAATTGATTAAATATTGATACAAAACTAATGCAAAATGCAATGTTTGAAGACATAATGTGATATGCATGAATGAAATAAAACATGAATAAATGCATAACAAAAATGAAAGAGACTGAACAGAGTGCACCTAGAGGAAAATTGTAGACTTGAGAAGATTCTAGAATGCTGGAAAAATCACTATTGATGACTAGTGGGACTCATTCACCACTGATAGTGAATCAGTCCTTGTATTGGTAAAATCTCTTGAAACATGTTTTCGATTGTTCGTGAACTAGAATATGATAAAATCACACTTTTCACTCTATAGGTGGGACTCATTCACCATTGAAGGTGTGGTATGTGTAGGATTATCATGGAAAAAATAGGCCCTTAAGTGGTAAAATTTTTAGAAAAATCAAAGTTAAGAAACATGACGTAAAAATTTGAATAAGTTATCTATATTATTTCAAAAAAATGTAAGAATAGAATATGTAGCAAACTGAATGTAGTTTCAAACTAATAGTGTAGATACCCACACTTCCTTAATCCAAAAATTCACTTTTTTTTTTTAACAAAGTAAATATCTTGATGTCTTGCTCAATTAGTTGTATACTCTATAACTTTTATCCATACGTGATAGGCATCTATCCATCTTCGATAGGCATCTAACCATATGGGTTAGGTTAATTTCCATATGGGACCAAGAGTCATCTATCCATCCAAGATAGGAATCTAAGCATTTGGGTTAGGTTAATGCCCATACAAGACCAAGATTTATCTATCCAAATAAGGCAGACATCTAACCACATGGGTTGGAAAATGGTTTGGCTAGAGACTTAGACTCATCGGGACCATCTGGGTCCTGAGACACTCTCTAAAGATGACACTCCCCTACTAGGAGTGCACAAAGGTCGACTTCCTTAGGAGTATGTGAGATAATAATAAAACTTGAGTCCCACCTTGGAATTTATCCTAAAGCCTCAGGGAATTAAGCGAATCCATCTTGGATTCCTTCTTAGTATAACAAGTAATTTCTAACTTCAATATTAACATTCATTTGTCTTTCTTTATCACAAGGCATCTTAACAAGACTAGCAAGGAAAACACCCTTAACCAATCCTAAATCCCCTTCCCGAGCACCTATGTACTAGGGACAACTCAATCCCTAGACTTCCTACATACATTGTTTTAGCACAAGAGCAAGGCGTATAATATGTAGTTCTATTTTCTAATCTATTGTTTGATATAAAATATTTTGTGGGTATGCGACCCTTTCTGGGGCCATTTCCCCAGATAGTTTCTCTTCAGTTGCTACCCACATAAGGCAACTTTTAAAGCATAAAGATTCATGGTGATATTTTACTTATTTCCTAATTCATCTATGTCCTAAATTACTATAAGTCATGTCACCCTTTCCCATTAAATAAAAAATCATCAACGATAAAAAAATTAAAAATTCAATTCACATGCCCAAACCCTATTTGGGGTTTTCTATGATTTTCACTAGCGGATGTAAGTTCATTATAGTATGATCTTTTTAGATTATTGATGCAAGAGGAAATTCTCACCCCTTGAATTTTAACTCCAAAAATGTTCCTTATTACTCCCCAACAATTTATAGGGATGATGCCACAAACATCGTTGTTGTAGCTTTATTAGGCTGTAAGTACAATAACTCAAGCACAATGACATTACCCTTAAACACGAGTCAGAGGCACTATTAATACCGAATGTTGTTAGTTTCATTTGTTTTCCTCCTCTTATTTAAGTTTTCTATCTAACAAGGAAATTAAATGCATTATCAACAATAAGAAAAGTAACTTGTGCACATAAACCAAATGGTAATATAAAAGATTTATACCTTCTTGCTAAGGTTTAAGTAAAATTAAATAAACTTACTAAAAACAAAAACTATTTATTCAAAGTACATTTTCTAGAAAGAAGTATTGCATCTGCTTACATCCTATGAAATTAAAACTTTTTGCAACACTGAATTGAAAAGTCAAATCCATTTGTGAAATAAAAACACATAAACATAATGTTAAATTCTTCAAGATGGGTGATCTAATTCAGAGATGGTACCAATCTAAAGAAACTCAAATGTATTTTTATAATCTATGTCATAGAGTAATCTAATTAAATTAGTTTTAATTTAAATTGCATAACACTAATATCTTCAAGATAAATATCCATTTAAGAAAGAACAAATAATTCCAACTCAAGGAGACTTTATGACATAATCTATTGTTTTAAGAGAAAAGGTTTAATAATTTTGATTAAATTGCATGAATAAATAATCCATCTAAAGAAGACTTGATTTTAATTGCATAAGTTATTTCACTAATGTCTTAAGATAGATAAACCAATACAATGTCTTAATCTAATAAGAGCCTTTATTTTCATTATATAATTTATACTACTAATTCCTTAAGATTGATGATCTATCTAAAGTAGGTTTGCATTAATTTGCATAAGTTTGTTCATAATTATTTATAAACTATGACCTTGTTGTAATTAAATGAATCAACCTTGTTTTAAAAAGAATTGAATCTACTTGCATATTGAGGGAGAAAATTAATTTAAAGTATAACCATGATGTTGAAGAATTAAGTTTAATGCAAATCTATTAAATGATAACTATGATGTGTTATAAACCTTGAATCCCAAGGAAATAAATTTATTGCATGTAGAGAAAGTTTATTTGAAGAATAATGATAAATCTAAGAGTTAATTTAGAGCATAACAAGAAAGCAATTTTATTGAAGAGATATTATTAATGCCTTAAATTAGATGGTATTTTGTTTGCATGAATTCAATTTTTCTACTTACGATTTTGTAGAACAATGAACTTCTCATTCAATGAAGCATAAATTTAAGCTTCAAATTTAATGTCTAATAGTCATAATTGTTAACATAGAATTGTAATTATTGTCATAAAGTTATAGTGTTGTCATGTTGTCATTCATCTATTTTAAAATCTTCTATAACTAGGTCCATACTCATAGTTTATGATCATTTTATGAAGATGAGTGGTATATTCTAAGTTCGGTAGTAATCATTTCCATCTTTTATTCAAAGGAAATTAAATACTATCTCATAGAACCATGGCTTGGACCAAATCTTCATCAATCATAGATGTTAGTTAATTTCTTGTCTAATTAAATTAGGGTAACATTATTACAATTAAGAAATTCATGGAATTTATTTAATAACTTGAATTCATTTAATGAATAAACTCATCCTTTGATTGTTAATTAGAACAAATAATTTATTATTTAATTTATCCAATTGATACCCCTTTTGAAAATTCTATCAATTTATTTATACTAAAAAAAAATATTTTATTTATGACTTAACTAAATGAAAAGAATAAATGTTATAATGAAATTTAATAGAAAAACCCATATTATAAAAAATATGTATCTAGATATATTTTATTTTAAAAATAAAATAATAATAATTTAATTAAAAGAAAAAATATTTCTTTGTAAATAAAAATAGATGAGAATAAATTTATTTATTTATTTATTTATATAATGATTTAAAGATTAAAAAAAAAAGAAAATTAATTTCATTCTAGATTTAGTTTGGAAAAACAAAGAATGGTGAGGACAATAATAATAGATTGATTATAAAAAAATAATTTTCACAAACAAGTATAGGAAAGAGAGGAGTAGCTTGATTCTAACTATTTTTCTAGATTTAATTAGTTATTCTAAAAGAAAATTAAAATAAATGGAACCTAGATGTTGATGGAGTTGCAACAAATCTTCTTCCAAATCTTCTCCTTTTGCCTTCTTCAACTCGATTCTCCTTCTTTCAATCATATCCTTCTTCAACATGATAGCATAAAGATAGCATTCATGTGTTCTTGATGAGACAAGAAATAGCCTCAATTTATAAACTTGAAGGGAGGTAAATGGAGGGTCAAGATTGAAGATTGATTCAATGGCTAGGATTGTTTGAGAAGATTGGGTTTTGATTGATAGCCTCACCTTGTAACAAGTTTCATAAGGAGAAGGCTTTAAAAATAGACCCACAAGGTATGGGAAGAGGAGCTAAGGGTTCTCACACATGTGTGAGCACACCTTGGGAGATGTGGATATTTGAAGTCTCCACACCTTCCCCAAGACCATAAAACTCGTCACTCCTAATTAAGTGACTTTTTCGGGTTCATACTTTACCCAAAAGGTCATATTATATTCTCAATAAGCTCCCATCCCATAGCTACACACTCTAGGGGTTCATTTTTACCCTAAAGTCAATAAAACAAGCCCAAATAACCATATGCAAGAGAATTATAATTTCAAAATAGAAATTTTTATTCGTGAGCACACATTTGGTATAGGAGATGTTGACGTTTCTATGACATATAAGAGAGATAGTGGCTTGATAATGACATGTCTATGAGACGTAAGAGGGGGGGGTTTGAACATGTGTGCTCACACATGTGTGAGAACACATGCGGAAGCCAAATGGCTCAAAGAGGAAAGGTTACATGCATGGTGTGAACTCCCATACAAGGGTTAGTGGGGATGAGTTCTAAGGTGATAGTGACTTGCACATGCACGTCACATGTGAGGGAGATAGGAATGAATTTTTAAATTTGAGAAAATGATAATGAAGATTAATTAATCAATTAATCTAGGACTATTTGATTAATGGATTATGGAGGATAATGACATCTCCCTAATCCTAATTAATTAGATTAAATGATGTATTATATTAATTAATGTGACTTAGGAAAGTGGCTAATTTTATTAGTTAAGTATAGTGATAGATTGTGCTAATTAATAATGGTTAGGATAGGATGGGGACACTTGTCACATAATTACTTAATTTTTATTTGAAATTGTTTTATTCCTTATTTTTCCATTTCTCCGATGCCATGTGTTGAAATTATTAAGGAAACACTTATTTGTTAATATTGTTAACTTTTATTTGTTCCTTTTTAGGAGTGTGTATTTAATAATTTTTTTTGTTCTTTATTTAGTCTCTACCTTCTTCAGACATTAATTAATTGTATAAAACCACTTGCCTAATATTACGACACAAAATTATAATATGTCTAAAGTTTTAACAAAAAGAAGGTCATGACATCCTTCCCCCCCTTAATTTGCGCATCATCTCGATGCACACACTAACAAGATAAGAAGTCTAAAGTTTAAAGTTTAAAATCAAGAAAGGAAATAATTGATGCATTTCATTTGTATCTTCCCATGTAGCATTCCCCTCATCATACTAATTCATTTGTACTTTGCATTGATTAATTTCTCTGTTGTGCAATTGGTACTAGCACCTCTCCAAGATTATTTATGGCTCTATCATTATTGTCCCTATTTCTTGGAACTGTAAGGAATTCCATTCTAAAATATGGTTTTCATTAGGTATGTACTTTTTAAGAAGAGATACATGGAATATATCATGGATTCAACTTATTTGGGGAGGTAAGGCCAATCGGTAAGCAAATGGATTTATCTTTTCCAAGATTTCAAAAGCCCCAACATAGTGAGGTGCTAGTTTTTTCTTCTTCCCAAATCTTATGGAAATTTTGTGAGGTTTAACCCTTAGGAATACTCTTTCCCCTACTTCAAATTCCCTTAGAGATCTATTTTTATCTACATAGCCCTTTTTTCTATCAAAGGCCTCCTTTAACCTTTGCCTTATTTCTTTAGTTTTTCCTCCCATCTCCTTTAACATTTCTAGACCAATTATTATTCTATCTTCAAGACTGTCCCAACTCAAAGCTAGTGTATGACAAGGTCTACCATAAAGTGCTTCAAAAGGAGGTATTCCCAAAGAAGTTTGTACAGTATTGTTGTAAGAAAAATCTACAAGTAGTAGGTACTCTTCCCATTTCCTCTATTGGTCCATAAAATACATCCTAAGTAAGTCCTCTATAATTTTATTTTTCCTTTCTATTTTCCCATCAGTTTCAGGATGATATGCTAAACTAAAGTATAATTAAGTTCCGAAAGCTAACTGGAGAGTTGTCCAAAACCTTGAAGTGAATGTTGCATCTCTATATGATATGATCTTCTTAGGTATTCCATGTAACCTAGAGAATTCCTTCACAAATCATCTTGCTAAGGTACGAGCATCATCAATTAAATTCCCTTGTATAAAGAGGGCCACCTTGGTGAGTTAGTCAATTACATCCATTATTGCATCATGTCTATAAGGTGTCATTGGTAGCCCTTTTATAAAATCCATGCTAATAACTTGCCATTTATGGTGGGGTATATCACGTGGGTACAAAATATTTGTTGGATGGCTATTTTCATCTTTTACCCTTTGACATTCTAAAAATTTAGCTACGAAATGAACAATGTCATTTTTCATCCACTGCCAAAAATAAAACTTCTTTATTTTTGAATAAATTTTATTAACTCTAGGGTGTCCTGAATAAGGAGTGTTGTGAGACTCAACAAGAACTATATTTCTTAAATCACTTAGGTTGGGAACATAGATTCATTTACTATACCACAGTACCCCTTCTTGATCAAGAGTGTACCCTTCAACCTTAGGATTTGTTGGATAAGTTTCTAAGATTAGCTTGACTTGTTCATACCATGGGTCATGCTTTTGATCTTCCTTTACTTGTTCCTTGAATAAATTCTTGAAAGTATTCATGGTCAACAAGTGTCTCCTTCTACTTAAAGCATTTGCTACCCTATTTTCCTTTCCCTTAATATATTCTATTTCAAATTCATACTAACTTAGAAATTATAGCCATCTCCTTTGCTTTGCATTCAAGTGAGGTTGAGTAAAAATATATTTATGTCCTTGATTATCTATTTTTAGCTCAAAGGGCTTTCCAAGCAAAAATTGCCTCCATTAAATTGTAGGGCATGAAGAACAACTGCTAACTCTAAATCATGGGGGACATAGTTTACTTCATGGGTTTTCAACTTTCTAGATTCATAAGCTACTACTCCATCTTGAATAAGCAATCCCCCTAATCCTTTGATAAATGCATCTATTACCACTGTGAAATGTCTATTTGGATCTAGAACCCTTAAGATAGGTGTTTTAGTCAAATTTTCATTTAAATTTTGAAATTCCTTATCACTTTGTTTCGTCCACATAAGCCTTTTATTCTTCCTTTGTCATGATGTCATAGGATTTGCAATCTTAGAGAATCCCTCTACAAACCTTCTATAGTGCCCTGCTAAACCCATAAAACTTCTCACTTCTGACACATTTTTAGGAATTGGCCATTCCACTATTGCCTTAATCTTTTATGGATCAATTACTATTACTTATTTATATATAATGTGCCAAGGTAATGGAATTTCCTTTCAAAGAAGGAATATTTTGACAATTTCCCATATACTTTATGTTCCTTCAATCTTTACAAGACTAGTTATAGGTGAGACAAATGTTCTTCTTCATTTCTAGAATAAATTAATATGTCATCCAAAAACACCAAGACAAATTTGTCCAAGAAATCATGGAAAACACTATTCATTAGGTTCATGAAAGAAATTGGGGCATTAGTCAAACCAAAAGATACAACTGTGAATTCATAATGCCCATATCTTGTTCTAAAGGTTGTTTTCAGGATATCCTCCTACTTAATTCTTAACTAATGATAGCCTAATCGTAAATCTATCTTGGAGAATATTGTTGATCCCTTCATTTGGTCAAAAAGGTCTTCAATTTGGGGTAATGGATACTTATTATTTATTGTGACCTTGTTTAGCATTTTGTAATCAATACACAACCATACAGTTCCATCCTTCTTCTTAACAAACAAGACTGGTGCTCTTGAAGGGGACACAGTTGGCCTAATTAAGCCCTTCCCCAAAAGTTCTTCCAATTGCATTTTAAGCTCATATAATTCTATAGTGTTCATTTTTTAGGGTTCCCTTGACACAGGTGTAACCCCAGGTAAGAGGCCAATGGAGAAATCAAATTTTCTTTTTGGGGGCAATCCTAGTAATTGTTCTAGAAATACATCCTTATATTATTGAAAAAAGGGGGAGTTTTCAAAGGTTAGATTATTGTCTTCTTCATTCTCATCAAAACTTACTAAGTATATTTGAGCTCCTCTTCTTCTTTCCTTCTTTAATTGCATTGTTGAGATGGTTTCTACCTTTATAGGTTTAAATTTTCCTTGTATTTTGACCCTTCTTCCCTCATCATTGTAACACTCAACCACTTTATTGTAAAAATATACATTACCTTGGTGATGCCTTAGCCAACTCATCCCAATAATTACATCATATGCGCTTAGGGGAGCCACATAAAGATCTACCATTGTTTCAAATCCAGGAAATTGTGCCCTTGCCTTCGATAAATATTTGGTTACTTCCCTAGTTGCCTTATCCCCATATTGAACTATCCATGATGATTCCATATGGTTAACTCTTAGTGTTAACTTCTTTATGAATTCTGGTGAAATGAAACATTCAGATGACCATTTTTGACAAGAATTGAAATTGGATGGTTGAAGAGGGTACCTGTGCTTTCTATGGGAACATTCTAGAATCTTCTCCTTTGATTTATAATTGTTGCATGAATCCTTTGTTGTGGTCCTTGCTAGTGTTGGTTGTTTCTGATTTGACCTTGCATCCTTGGGAAATCTCTATCATAATTATGATTTCCTCCACACATAAAACACCCACCCAGTGGTCCTCCCTTAACTTGATTCCTAGGAGGAGTATTCCTTGCTTCATTGTTCCTTGGTGGATAAACTGCCTTGTTAAAATTTGGTTGATTATTCCTATTATAGTTGTCCTTGTTATTATTGTATCCATTTCTTTGATTCTGATTTGGTGGTAGTCTCCTTTCTGATGGATTATTCCTTTGGGTTTTTTTTACATTGGGGTTTCCCTTGAACTCATGTTTCCTCTTATTGTTAAAGTTTTGTATTGCTGCTGGTAGGGCTCGCAACTTCATTTCTTGTTTAAGATACTTTTCTAATACCCCATTCATTTTCTCAGGTCCATGCATATCAACCTCTACCCCTATGTTGGAATTTAGTCCCAATATGAATTTCCTTGCTTGGCTATTTCATCTTTCTGATACATTAGCACATATTTCAATAATTTGGCAAACCTATCACAATATTGTTGAACTGTTAGGGTCCCTTTTTAGATGTTGTGGAATTTTTTCATTTTATCATCAAAGAATAACTGTGGTAACCACCTTTTACATAAAAGATGAACAAATTTTTCCCATGTTATTGTGTCCTTATTGTATCCATTTTTTTTCCTTAGCATTAGTCCACCAACTAGCTGCCTCCCTAATGAGTTAATAAGATCCCCATAAAGCCTTAGTGGTTTCACTAAAATATCTTAACTCAAAGCATTTTTCCATTTCATTCAACCAATTTTCTGCCCCTTCACCTATCTCTTTCCCATCAAACTTTGGTGGAGTGATTTTCTTTAGATCCTTTGATAATTGCATTATTTCATTCCCCTTTCTTACTTCTACTTCATTTCCTTGATTGCTCCCAAGATTCTCCCTTTCTTGTTTACCCTTTCTTTCAATATAGTTTTTCTTTGTCTTAAGGTCTTCTATGGATTGTTCCAAGTTGTTGATCTGATCCCTTTGTTCAGTTAGAAAATTTATTATGGCCTTCACCCCTATTTCAATATTTATTTTCTCCTAATATTGGGAAATTCTAGCTTGGGTTACCCTCCTTTCCATCTAATTTTTTTGGAAAATTCAAATTCCTAGAATCAAAATTGGATTCAAATATTTATATCTCAATACTCTCCAACATACACAAAATATTTTTATGTTAATCAAGTTGTAGTGAGCTTAAGGCCTAGTCTTTGAACCTTGAATCTGATACCAGATGTGGAGACCCATAGTTCCTTAATCCAAAAGTTCACTAATTTTACATTTTTTTAACAAAGTAAATCTCTTAATTTCTTTCTCAATTAGTTTTATAATCAGGACGTCTATCCATATGGAATAGGCATCTACCCATATAGGTTAGGTTAATTTCCATATGGAACCAAGACTCATCTATCTATCTGGGATAGGCATCTAACCATTCGGGTTAGGTTAATGTCCATATGGGACCAAGATTTATCTATCCAAATAAGGTAGAAATCTAACCACATGGGTTAGAAAATTCTCTAACGAGAGACTTAGACTCATTAGGACCATCTGGGTCCTGGGTCACTCTCTAAAGACTACACTCCCCTACTAGGAGTACATAGAGGTCAACGTCCTTAGGCATATGTGAGATAATAAAAAAATATTGAGTCCCACCTCAAAATTTGGCATAAAGCCTTAGGGAATCAAGCAAATCCATTCAGAATTCCTTCTACGTATAACAAGTAATTTCCAACTTCAATATTAACATTCATTTATCTTTCTTTATCTCAAGGTATTTTAGCAAGAATAGAAAGGAAAAATCCCTTAACCAATCCTAAATCCCCTTCCTAGGCACCTACATAATAGGGAAAACTATGTCCCTAGACTTCCTACATACAGCGTTTCAACAAGGGATCAAGGCATATAATATGTAGTCCTATTTTCTAATCTATTGTTTGATGTAAACTATTTTGTGGGTACGCGAACCTTTCTAGGGCCATTTCCCAAGATAATTTCTCTTTGGTTGCTACCCACATAAGGGATATTTTAAAGGATAAAGATTCATGGTGATCTTTTGCTTCTTTCCTAATTCATCTATGTCTTACATTCAAATAAGTCACTTCACCCTTTCCCCTTAAATAACAGATCATCAAAGATAAAAGAATGAAAAATTCAATTCACATTCCCAAACCCTATTGGGGATTTCTACGATTTTCACTAGTAGATGTAAGTCCATTATAGTAATATCTTTTTATACTATTGATCTAAGAGAGATTTCTTGCCCCTTGGATTTTAATTCCAAAAACGTTCCTTATTACTCTCCAGTGATTTATAGGGATGATGCCATAAACACCATTGTTGTAGCTTTATTAGGCTATAAGTGCAGTAACTAAAGTGTAACGACATTACTTGTAAACATGAGTCAGAGGCATTGTTAATACTTAATGTTGTTGGGTTGTGTACTTTCCTCCTCTTATTTAAGTTTTCTATCTAAGAATGAAATTAAATGCATTATCAACAATAAGAAAAGTAGTGTGTGCACATAAACCAAATGGTAATATAAAATATTTATACCTTCTTGCTAGAGAAGTAAAAAATAAATGACCTTACTAAAAACAAAAAATATTTATTCAAGGTACATTTGCTAGAAAGAAGTATTGCATCTACTTACATCCTATGAAAGTAAAACTTTTTGTAACGATGAATTGAATAGTCAAATCCATTTGTGAAATAAAAAAACATAAACATAATGTTACATTCTTCAAGCTGGGTGATCTAATTAAGAGATGGTATGAATCTAAAGAAACTCGAACCTATTTGCATAATCTATGTCATAGAGTCATATAATTAAAGTAGTTTTGATTTAAATTACATAACACTAATATTTTCAAGATAAATATCCATCTAAGAAAGAATAAATAATTTCAACTCGAGGATACTTCATGGTATAATCTATTGTTTCAACACAAAAGTTTTATTAATTTTGATTGAATTGCATGAATAAATAATCCAACTAAAGAATACTTGATTTTAATTGCATAAGTAATTTGACTAATGTCTTAAGATAGATAAACCAATACAATGTCTTAAGCTAATAAGAGCCTTTATTTTTATTATACAAGTTATACTACTAATTCCTCAAGATTGATGATCTATCTAAAGTAGGTTTGCATTAATTTGCATTAGTTTATTCATAATGATTTATACACTATTACCTTGTTGTAATTAAATGAATCAACCTTGTATTAAAAAGAACTGAATGTACTTTCATATTGAGGGAGAAAATTAATTTAAAGAATAACCATGATGTTGAGGAATTAAGTTTATTACAAATCTATTAAATGATAACTATGATGTTGTGTTATAAACCTTGAATCCCAAGGAAATAAATTTATTGCATGGAGAGAAAGTTTATTTGAAGAATAAAAATAAATCTAAGAGTTAATTTTATGGGATAACAAGAAAGCAATTTTATTAAAGAGATATTATTAATTCCTTAAGTGAGATGGTATTTTGTTTGCATGAATTCAATTTTACTACTTACCATTTGGTAAAAAAATGAACTTCCCATTTAGTGAAACATAAGTTTAAGCTAAAAATTTAATGTCTAATAGTAATAATTGTTATCATAGAATTGTAATTATTGTCATAAAGTTATAGTGTTGTCATGTTGTCATTCCTCTATTTTAAAATCTTCTATAACTAGGTCCATACTCATAGTTTATCATTATTTTATGAAGAGAGGTATATCCTAAGTTCCTTTATTATATTCAACAATAGTTAGTAATCATTTCCAGCTTTTATTCAAAGGAAATTATATACCATCTAATAGAGCCATGGTTTGGACCAAATCTTCATCAATCATAGATGTTAGTTAATTTGTTGTCTTACTAAATTAGGGTAACATTATTAAAATTAAGAAATTCATGGAAGTTCTTTAATAACTTGAATTCATGTAATGAATAAGACCATCCTTTGATTGTTAATTAGACCAAAAAAATTATTATTTAATCTATCCAATTGATACCCCTTTTGAAAATTCTATCAATTTATTTATACTAAAAAGAAACTATTTTATTTATGACTTAACTAAATTAAAAGAATAAATGTTATCAAGAAATTTAATATAAAAACCCATATTATAAAACATTTGTATTGAGATATATTTTATTTTATTTGATTTTAACAATAAAATAATAATAATATTTTTTTAAAAAAAATGTTTATTTGTAAATAAACATAGATGAGAATAATTTTTTTTATTTTTAAATATATTGATTTAAAGATTAAAAAAAAGAGTAAAATTAATTTCCTTCTAGATTTAGTTTGGAAAAACAAAGAATGGTAATGACAATGATAATAGATTGATTCTAAAAATTTGATTTTCACAAACAAGGCTAGGAAAGAGAGTAATAACTTGATTCTAACTAATTTTCTAGATTTAATTAGTTATTCTAAAAGAAAATAAAAATAAAGGGAACCTAGATGTTGATGGAGTTGCAACAAATCTTCTTCCAAATTTTCTCCTTGTGCCTTCTTCAACTTGATTATCCTTCCTTCAATCCTATCCTTCTTCAAAGTGATAGTACAAATATAGCATTCATGTTTTGTTGATGAGAGAAGAACTGGCATCATTTTATAGACTTGAGGGGAGGTAAATGGAGGGTCAAGATTGAAGATTCATTCAATGGCTAGGATTGTTTGAGAATATGGGGTTTGGATTGATAGCCTCGCCTTGCATGTCAAGTGTCATAAGGAGAAGGCTTTAAAAATAGGCCCAGGTGGTATGAGAAGAGGAGCCAAGGGTGCTCACACATTTGTGAGCACACCTTGGGAGAGGTGGATATGAGAAGTCCCCACACCTTCCCCAAGACCATAAAACTCGTTATTCATCATTAAGTGACTTTTTGGGGGTTCATACTTTACCCAAAAGGTCATATTATGTTATGAATAAGCTCCCACACCATAGGAACTCACCCTAGGGGTTGATTTTTATGCTAAATTCAATAAAACAAGCCCAAATGTCCAAGAAAATTCTAATTTTAAAATAAAATTTTGATTTGTGAAAACACCTTGGGTATAGGAGATGTTGACATTTCTATGGCATGTAAGAGAGAAGGCTGCTTGATAATGACATGCCTATGAGATGTAAGAGAGGAGGGGGGGTTCGACAATGTGTTCTCACACATCTGTGAGCACACATGGGGAAGCCGAATGGCTCAAAGAGGAAATGTCATATGCATGGTGTGAAATCACACACAAGGGTGAGTGGGGATGAGTTGTAAGGTGATAGTGAGTTCTACATGCAAGTCACATGTGAGGGAGATTAGGATGAACTTTTAAATTTGAGAAAATGATAATGAAGATTAATTAATCAATTAATATAGGATTAATTGATTAATGGATTGCGGAGGATAGCGACATATCCTTAATCCTAATTAATTAGATTAAATTATGTATTATATTAATTAATATGACTTAGGAAAGTGGCTAATTTTATTAGTTAAGTATAATGATAGATTGTGCTAATTAATACTACTTAGGATAGGATGTGGACACTTGTCACATAATGACCTAATTTTTATTCAAAATTATTTTATTCCTTATTTTTCCATTTCTCCAACGCCATGTGTTGAAAATATTAAGGAAACACTTATTTATTAGTTTTGTTAACTTATTTGTTCTTTAATAGGAGTGTGTACTTAATAAAAAGTTTTGTTCTTTATTTAGTCTCTACCTTCTTCACACATAAATTAATTGTATAAACCACTTGCATAATATTACCACACAAAATTATAATATGTTTAAATTTTTAACAAAAAGAGGGTCGTGAAAACTAGGTTTATTTAAAAAAAATCTATTTGGTAAAAATTTGAAATTTCAATGGAGTAACACTTAAATTTCAGGGAAAAAATAAGAAATAGGTGTTTGTTTGACCAGCCTAACCACAATAAAATGATAGTATTTGTTTATAAGATTTTAGATATAAGTAGAAGACTCATTTCCCAATGTGATGAATATTTTTTTTATAATTTTTTTCCATGTAAATAATTAGTTATGAACTTTTTATTACAACTTCTAAAAAATATAAAAAACTCGTATGTTTGACCACCTTAATTTGGAATGTTTCAGATTCAAAAAATGTGATACCATTTGAAAACTATAGATTTTTTTCAATCAGCCTATCAATCAGGACTTTAGTCATAATTCAGATAGAAAATGAATAATAATTATTTACTAAATTCAAAGTAAAGCATAATTTATATTGGTGGAAAGCAGAGAATCTCTTTTAAAAACCCTTTTTGTTTCATCAATTTTGGGTAAAAAAGCCTCGTTAGCCACATACCCTACACATACCCATCATATCACCACTTTTTTTCCCATCGTGATTCTACCCATACTCGGTGAATCATTCCTCTTCCAAATTCTGTGAAATCAAGGGTCAATTTTGTAGCTCAAGATCTGCACTTGTCTTCTTGTCGGGTTGACGAAGTCAAATCTATGGAAAATGGATTGTAGGTTGTCTCCAAGCTTGAAATAGGGTTTTGTTGACTTAAAACACTTTGTTGACTTCTTGACCACCTTTCAACACCTAATTGGTTGACAAATTTATATACACAAGTTTGTAAACATGCATGCAAAAGGGGAAAATTTGTTAAGGGTTAGGTTATAGGGATTTTCCTTGGTCAAATCCCACTTTGATAATCAAACAACTAATGAAGAAATGAAGTGGAATAAGCAAGGAAATGATGAATAACAACATGCAAATGTCCTAAAATCACCACAACCTTATTGAAAAAATCTAAAGATATGTTAATGATTGCTCCAAGAATGCTTGATTGATGCTTGATTGAATGATGCAAAGTGCTCAAATACTAATTGATGTTGAATGGGTGAATTCTTGAATTCTTGAATGAATTAGGTCTAAAATGAATGGGAAAACACTTATTTATACACACTTGTGCCCTAATTACCCAATTATATCTCATCACAAGACAACATAAGGTATTTTTAAATAAAAATTGAAAGAAAATCTAAATTATTTTGAATTTGGGGCCAAGAGGGACTCATTCGCCACTCATGGTGAATGGATCTCACCTTGGGCTTGTAAGTGGGTGTTAGGAATTATGTTGCATTTAATGTTGTTTTTTAGGTTTACATTAAAAAATACACTTAATTGAGTCTTTTGAGTGCATAAAGGGGTCAAATAAAGCATAAGAAATGTGTAAATAGTGAAATTTAGCCTAGAAAAGCATGAAATATTGTTACAACACTTTACAACACTTTAAAATAGGACTTAATAAGTGATGAAAAGGTTATTTTTTGGTGAATTATAATGAAAAGAGTTTAGAAAAGTGTAGAAATGTGTTACGACACTTTACAACACCTTCACAAGATGCCATAATTTGAATATTTAGGATGTAATGTGAATGCATAAGTTACATTCCAACATTAAATCAAAGCAAAATAGACCAAGCATCATGAGAGAAAGACCCAAATAACCATGAAAATTTCAATGATCCATTTTTCTATGGTACATTTATAACCCACTTTAGTAAGAGGATGAACTTACTTCAAACTCACACTAAATGAGCCATGCATATCGAGAGGGATCCAAATGCACTTATGTTAGCAAGATGGAATAACAATGGTCAAGCCCCGAGGATGAAGATCCCATGGAAAATTAAATATAAGAACAAAGGAACACACATGAGAAAGAGAAAGAAAGAAGGAAGAATCAGATTAAGCTTTGATCATTTGTCCAACTAGTTGTGGATTAGATCTAGGATATTTGAGAGAAAAAGAGAATGTATACTCACTTTGGGGCAACAAAACTTATGACAGTCCACCAGGTGAGAAGGCCAAAAAGGTGAGAAACATACAATAGTTGGTATGAACTCATAAACACATCGGTGGTTATGGAGAAATTTGTGCCTTAGAATGGGCTTCCCGCTCAACCATGCTAAAGTGATACCTCCTGATAACTTTAACAATGTGCCACAAAGGAAACATGTTGGTTTGTGCTTCATGAGACAAGAAAATTTTCATATGCTTAGAACTCATGAACAAATGCAAAGGGACCACATGCATGCATGTTGCATTATGCAAGGTGGCAAAGATGCAAAATACAAAAATGTAAAATGTGAAAGATGTTCAAAGGAGTCTTGTCAAGTTCATGTAAGTTCTATAACTTAGGGAACATTGTATCTGATGTCTCCAATAGAGGGCCAATTAAAGAATAAAATATTCACAACTTAGGGGATGTAGTGTGTCGCATCATCCCACCAAGAGGAATATAATATGCTAATATAGATCACATCTACAAGGAACATCATCCCCAATGTCATCCAGAAAGTGACAAAGCATCATATGAAGAGACAAGGCTACACTAAAACTAATAATGTTAATGAGTTATGCCAATGTATGCCCCCCACTTTAAAGAAATTGCTACACACTGTTATGTGAGAAATTACTTTAAAGTAGAAAAGAAAATAAAAAATACAAAAAGAAAAATAAGACATGGGATCCAACTTGGAAAGCCCCTAAGCCAAGTCATATGTTTCCAAGTAAGGCCACTTCATGTAAACAGAAAAGAAAACAAAAGGAAGGGAGGTTACCCCCCACAAAGGAACACACCAAACACAAAAGGGATCTATGGATTTGGTGTAAGTATGTTCATTGCTGGAATTTTTTGATTAGAGAGCTCAGAACTATCATCATTCCCCAAAGCACATAGAACTAGAAGAATGACAGAAAGAGAGCGAAAACAAATGAAAAAACAAAGTCTGTTTTGGGTCAACATGGAAGAGACATTATGGTATCAACACTTTGCATCATCCCCAAAAGGAAAACAAAAGAAAAATATAAAGTAAAAAGGAAAAGGCACCGATTGGGTCAACATGGAAGAGATATAGAGCATCTCAATGCTTTGCATCATCCCCAGAAGGAGAACACAAAAAAGAAGTGAAAAACAAAAGGACCTTTTGGGTCAACATGAAAGAGACATAGGGTGTGTCAATGATTTGGATCATTCCAAAAAGGAGCACACAAAAAGAAAGTGAAAAATAAAAGGACCTTTTGGGTCAACATGGAAGAGACATAGGGTGTCTCAACACTTTGCGTCATCCCCAAAAGGGGAACACAAAAAAAAGAAAAAAAGAAAAGGACCTTTTGGGTAAACATGGAAGATACATAGGGAATCTCAATTCTTTGTGTCATCTCCAAAATGAGAAAAAAAAAGAAAAGAAAAGAAAAAAAATGACCTTTTGGGTCAACATGGAAGAGACATACGATGTCTCAATGCTTTGTGTCATCCCTAAAAGAAGAACACAAAATAAAAGAGAAACATAAAAGGACCTTTTCGGTCAACATGGAAGAGACGTAGGGTGTCTCAATGCTTTGCATCATCCCCAAAAGGAGAACATAAAACAAAAGTGAACAAGAAAAGGACCTTTTGGGTCAACATGGAAGAGGCATAGGGCATCTCAATGCTTTGCATCATCCCAAAAATGAGAACACAAAAGAAAAGTGAAAATGCAAAGATAAAGTATGACATATAGAATAATAAAGGTATAAATATAGGAAGTGCATCAAGAGAGAGAACATCAAATACACATTACGGGGGAACAGGATACACACATAAAAGCATTGTAAAAGGAAAATGCAAAAAATGGAAGTAAGGAAAATTCAAGTCAACCATCTAATAAGTTAGCTGCCTCCTAATCATGTTTAGTATATTGTGAGGTGGTTGACTATTCAAAGGAAGAATGAAAAGTGACCAACTAGGAGATGTGCTAGGTTCATCACTTGGTGTAGAATATTTATCATTTAAGCTCATTGTAGATGAAAATAAAGAGTTTATATCATTATGCACTTCTTCATCTATTCTTGTGATCTCCTCATCATTGTCATCATCAAGATTGATTATGACAGGAGGACAAATGTTAATTTCCAAGGAAGGATGTATCAAGAGTTGTGGCTATTGAATTGGATTATTGTGTTGTGAGGGTTGGATTGTACTATCTTATGGCGGGTCAGGAGTAGGAGAGTGATCATCTATTGCTTCTATCAAGGGCGGAGGTTGATTGTCTTTTTTTTTTTTCATTTTGCATTTGACAAGCAAGAAGACGACAACACTTATGCTCCCTAGCACAACAATTTCTTTTACTTTTATTTTGAAGTTGTTGAGATGTAAGAATGGGTTGATCCACCATAGGTTCCTTTTCTTCTTGAGGGGGAAGAATGGAAGCAATTGAAGAATATGGGTCAATCACTACATCTTTGGCTTGATAGTCTTATTTAATGTGGCAAGGAATGACATGATTGGTTTCATTTTCTCTTGCACATTTATACAAGGGGAGGTATCTATGGTTGATTGCTTATGAGGTTGTATTAATTGTGCAATTTTGGAATCATGTTGAAGCATGGTATCGTCTAGGATAGGAGAAGTAGAAGTGTATGGAGACACATTATGAAGAGATAAGTTAGCTATTTGTTTGGCTTTGAACTTTTGGTAGGAAATGAAAAAGAAGTCTTTTCGAGGGGTGATGGGTTCCATGAGTCCAAGCCAAAAGGATTGTAAGGAAAATTTACCTTTAGAGGACAAGGGATTAAATCCACTATGGTGTATGGAAAATATCTCATTGTCATGTGGAAACTTAAAACATTTGTGAAGAACTAAAGGGACCTCTTTCATCGAGTGAAGCCAAGACTGACCTAGCCACAAGAAAAATTGATTTGATTGTGGAATAATAGAAAATGTTACATCCAAAGTCTTGGGTCCAATTTGTAACATAAGTACGATTGATTTGATTGTAGGGCATGCAAAACTAGTATGTGTTTTAATTCATGCAGTTGGTTTATTATAATCATCTTGATAAAGTTCATGTAATACTAAAAATTCTTCTATGATCACATTCTCACCATAGGTGGGATCTATTAATATCCCATTGGTGGGCTTATCATAGATGCGACCGGCTATGTAAAGAGGACCATCAGGAATTTTTTTCAAGTATATTATGAGAAGAAAAATTAATATCAAGAGATTTATTGGTTGGGCCCTTATGAGGGACAATGTCTATCGTACCCACAAGTTCATCCATAGGATTAACTTGGGTAATATTTGGAGTAATATCAAGTTGTTCATTATTTGTATCAATGTTCATCACATGGGTGTTTGAAGGTTCACTATCCTTGAAAAATGAAACATTGTGTTTAGGCATGAGGTTTGTGAAGATTTATAAATTTTGACTGGGGGTGCAACAAACTTGTTACCTTGATCATTGACATCTGCAATGGAAAAACAACCTCAATCAATGAGGTCTTGAACCAAGTGTTTGAGACACTTTCATTGTTTGATGTCATGTCCATTTTAGCAATGAAAATGAAAGTAATCATTTGGTTTGGAGGTGGGTGGTAAAGGCTTGGTGGTATCAAGGGGTTTAATTATAGGCAAATTTATCATCAGTTGTTGTAGGAGTTTATTCATTATGTTATGCAGAGTATCGGGTAAGGGTGTAAATTGTCTCTTCAGGTCCCCATAGGTAGAGGGAAAAAATGCTTTAAGAGTGACCACTTGACTTGGAATAGGTTGGGTTGGTTGCGGAGAAGGTAGATTGAACTATAAGAAGCCTTGTTTTGGTTTTCTAAATTTTTTCACATTGTTTTGGTTGGTCTGCTCAGACTTCTTAGCTCGGTTAGAAGTGGACTTTGAAACATGACTAGTAACAAAGTTGTCATAGTCATGAATGGTCATGCATAAATGCATGAACAAAGGAAATTTCATCATAGTAAACTTATCCTGAAGGAGAATATCTAAGTTTTTGATAAAAATATTTTGTAGATGTGAATCAGGAATGTTGACATCAATTTGAGCATACAATGATTGATAATGTGAAATGAAATCAATTACTTTTTCATCTCTATTATGTTTACATCACAATAAATTAGCCATTATCTTTTTGGGAGTCATATGGACTTGGAAATGATTTATAAAGGCATCCACAAGTTCATTAAAGGATCAGATTGAATGTTTGGGTCAGTTTTAAAACCACTCTAATGTAGTGTCCTTCAAGGTCCTAGGAAATTTTTTGGCTAATAGTTTGTCATCAAGGAAAATATCATTGCATAGGGTTGTATAAGAATTGACATGATTAGTAGGGTCTCTTTTACCTCCTTACTTCTCAAACCTAGGCATTTCAATTCCTTGTGGCATCTGTGTATGTAAGATCTCTAGCCCTGATAATGGGCTACTATGGACATGATATGTGGGTGGAGCATTTTGACTTTGGTTAGTGGTGGAGATTTGTTGTTGCATAGATGAAACAGTGTTAAAGAGTTCTGTAATGATTGGATTGGTGTAAGTGGTATGATATGGAAGGGAAAATGGTGATGGAGTGTATGCAATGTTAGGGGAAGTGAAAGGGACACTAAGAGGTGTGAAGGTAGAAGAAGGAATATCCGATGCTAGAAAAGAACTAGGAATGGTAGTTTGAATAGAAAAAGGAGTCACATGACTAACCTGTTGCATAGTTGTTGTAACTTCAAGAGTGGTATAGGTTGGTATGGATGTTATGGTTGAAGGAGGAGGAATGTGATATCCTCCTTGACTTACAAAAATGTTTTCTAGTTGGGATGTGGAAGGAAAATGTTTGTTGTATATCTCAACAATTATCTTCATAACTTGTAAGCCATCATCACTTTCAATCAAATGATGAAGGTTTTCTATGGTAGGTATGGCAGTGGTGGAAATGTTTTCAAGGGATATGTCTTGTTGTAAATGTGCAAAATATTCATGAATACTAATCACTTTATCTTGTGGAATGGCACTAGTTTGTGTGTCAACATGCATTAATGGGAAGGTGAAGGAATATGAGTGGTAGTATCCATGTGTAATGCACCATTGTCCATACTAGGAGTAGGAGCTCTTGATATCCCAAGGTCCACAAGGAAAGTGCTATCACAAGAAGCCATGAGTATAGAAATTCATCTCACCAAAGTATTATCAATGGGGCACCAAACACTCATAAAAGTACCACAAAAGATGGGGTGAATGCAAATGCAATGCAATCTAGGAGTGTGAAATGTAAATAATAGAAATTCTACAAACTGAAATAGAGAAATAACAACAAAGAACATAATTGCAGTAAATGTGCAAAAAATGCCTGAAAATTTAATTCAAAATGTGTACGTAGACTAATTTTCCCAGGGTAGCGAATGAGTCTAGGTATGATATTTTTTTGTATTTTTCAGAAGATTTAAAATGATTTTAATGGTTTTCAGATGCAAACTGAGGATGCAAATGAAGAACTTTTAGTTTTTTCAATGATTTGATATGCAAAAATGAAATATAAATGTGTCTTTAACTAATGCAATTTGAGAAACACTAGGATGTAAAAACAAAACCAAACCTAAGTGAATGTTGATGCAAATGAAACCTAGGATGAAAGATGCAATTGAAATCAGAAAGAAAAAGTGTTCAATATGCAGCTTCACCAAAATGAACCATCAATTTTGTGGTTAGATTCTATAGAATACTCTTGCACTCTTAGGATCTTCCACCTAAAAGGAGACATAGAATTACCAACAAAATTGAAGTAGTTCACTCAAATAGAGGATTGTATGATTTTATTAAGACTAAATGCAATGGTACAAATGCAACTAGATGATGAAATTGATTAACTATTGTGAAGACCAAAATCAACATTCAAACAAAGATTCACATATATGGTGCTAAATCTATCAACTTTGAACAAATGAGATGAAATCCCTCCCTATGAAATTGTTGAGTAAACATAAAGGAAATACTGACATTAAACTAACGTAAAATCATAAGCAATATAAACATAAAATCTATTCCTAAACTACTCAAGCATTATCCCATATGGGAATTGTTGCTACTTTGATATGAAAAGTAGCCCTTTCACAACCTCTTTAGATAATCTAAATGATGAAATTGTTTTGAGTATGATATGGAATGCTAAGAAGATATGATATGGATTGAAATGACAATGATCTGGAGAAAGATCTCAAGATTGCGGAGTTGTGGAGGATTTGTTAAGAGATGAAGCTTTTCATTTATCAATTATTTTGATGAGATAAATAGCGAAATGGATGAATGTGGTACAAAGATTTAGCCAATAAGATGAGGCCACTTGTAAACTTGCCATAGGTTGAGGGATGAGCACATTTTGGTCAATGTGCCAAAGAGAGGGAAATTTTAAATTTTAATTTGAGAGTTAATGCTGAGTTTGACTTGCAAGGGACATGTAAGAGCTTATTAATTGCTTTATTGGATGTACATGCCAAATTGGGGGGATATTCAAACTTGGAGAATATTCTCCCTTTATGCCAAGTTGAAAGTAAATAAAGATTTTGATAAATCAATTAAATGCAATTTCATGTGCAAGTGGGAATATCTAGAGGATGTGATGGGTGGTTAGGTTAGGTTAATCAGGATTAGATTAGCTTAACGTGATTTAGATGCTTTGACCCATTTGACTTTAATATTTTGATTTATTTAAATAAAAAAGGGATGAAAGGTGATTTCAGACTTAATTAAATAAAGGATTGATTTATGTAATCAAGGAGGGTGATGTTAGGATCAAGTTGATTTATTTAATTTAAACTGATGACTTTAGGAGATTGATAAATAAACTTGATTTATTTGCTGAATGGATGAATATTACCTAATTGAATGCATTATGCCAATTTTGTGTGTCTACATTTTGCCCCTCTTTGAAGCAATGTACTTGTTGCATTGGTTCAAGGAATAAACTTTCCGCAATCAAAATTCAAAAAATTTCTGATTTTTTGGATGCCCCAGCGGAAAGTACACTGGTACATTGCCCCCTCCAGAGATCGAGCGAAAAGATTCTATTTGAGGGTCGATCACATGATAAAGAGGTTCAAGATGGATGGTTATGGATGATGATGAAAATGAGATAGATTTTAAGATGCTTAGAATAACAAATCTATATTATCCTAAACAAGTTAAATGATGATATGATGTGAGATGGATGAGATTGATGATGTGATATGTTGTGATTATGCAAATGTATGATGTATGCAGATGCTTAGACTAATAGATCTATACTATGATGATGATGCAAATGCAATGCATGTGAAATGATCGATGTTTCTTATTATGTATGATATGAATGATATGTGGTATTCTAACAATTTTCTAGATGTGGGATGGATGCAAGATGGATGCATTGGTGATGTTATGTTAGCGCAGAGAAAGAAGAAATGAGAAATGAGATGATGACAAGAGGGTCCAACAAGTCCATGATTTGATGAGAATTTATTAGGGATGATGATGATGATAGATGATGATTTTCTTATCAAGGATTGATACTTTAAAAGGGCTAATTACCTTATGTTTGATTACACATGTAAATACGGGTATGTGTAGGATCATGATGGGCCAAAAAGTGGCAATATTATGGGTATTTGTAGGGTACGTGGCTGACAATTTTCTTTTACCCAAAATTGATGAAACGAAAAGGGTTTTTAGAGGATATTCTCAGCTTTCCACCAATATAAATTATGTTTTAATTTGAATTTAATTAATAATTATTATTCATTTTCTATTAGAATTATGACTAAAGTCCTGATCAATAGGCTGATTGAAAAACATCTATAACTTTCAAATGGTATCACATTTTTTGAATCCAAAACATGTATCACATTCTATGCTTCACATAATATAGGATTGAAAAAAGAAAAATTAAATCTCATAAAGTTTTGACCAAGTTAAGGTGGTCACACATACGAGTTTTTATATTTTTTTAAAATTGTAATAAAAATTTCATAATTAATTATTTACTTGGAAAAAAATTACAAAAAAATATGCATCACATCCGGACATGAGTCCTCTACTTCTATATAAAATATTATAAAAAAATATTATCATTTTATTATGGTTAGGGTGGTTAGACAGACACCTACTTTTTATTTTTTCCCTGAAATTTAAGTACTACTGCATTGAAATTTCAAATGTTCACCAAATAGATTTTATTTATTTTTATATAAACCTAGTAGTTTAGAAACTACATTCAATTTTGTATAGATTTTATTCATACATATTTTTGAAATAATATCGATAACTTATTCAAATTTTTACGTCAAGTTGCCTAACACTGATTTTTTCTGAATTTTTTGCCACTTAAGGGCCTATTTTTTCCATGATGATCCTGCACATACCCATACAATGCATCAAAGTATAAATAAATAGGATGGCGTTGTACCTAGTGCAATGGAATTTGAATCAAAAAATAGATAGGAGTATTCTTGTTCACACTTGACATACGAAAACCTTCCTAGGATGTACCTAACAAAGAAAGTATTTGCCAAGTTATTTTACAAGAATGTCCAACAACCACATTAGATAAAAGATAATGATTGTTGCCCCATTCCTATCTCTCTAAATCCTTAGTTCAGATATCATCGAGAGGTCCTTGGAATGAACGCAATAAGATAAATCAAAAGAAAAGATCAAATACGCAAACAAGCCAATGTTCTTCATACCTCTAGCCAAAGGGATTTGTTTTGATAGGATAAGAATCCAAAGTGATATCCAAAATGATGCCCATTGTTGGAACGATATATCCTAGGACATGCATTGTATAGGATGATGATGGTTTGATAAGTTGATTGATAGGTTGTTGATTTAAGGTTGATTGACATGTCTGAAAATGATCAAGAGTTTGATTTTTTTTTAAAGGTTTGCTGTTAAATTTTTATTTTATGATTGAAGCTTGCTTTTACTGAACACTATGATTGTTTCTATTTGTGTTTCTAGAGGATGAAGGTGACGATCAATTTATTATGGATGATTGATTATCGTGGGTGAAAGCGAGATGAGGCAGATGGATTTTTTCAAATATTTGGATTTTTTTGACGTTTTGAAATGTTTTGAGGCTATTTTTTGGTGTTTTTGGATTTTTCAAATGTTTTGATTTTTGATTTTTTCAAATGTTTTTGGACTTTGACATGTTTTCAATTTTTTTGGATTTTCTTGGTTGTTTGAATGTTTTTTTTGGATTTTGATGTCTCGGGGGCTGATCAAAAATGAGTCTTGCCTGCATTTTAGCTCAGAGATGACGTAGTTTGGATTCCAATGTTTTTGATGTTTTTTTAACTTTTTGAGTGTTTCTGGATTTTTTTGTTTTGAATGTTTTTGGATTTTCTAGTTTTATGATGTTTTTAAATTTTCACATGATTTTGATGATTTGGATATCGATATGTGTGCTGATATCAGTGATCTATTTGGGATTTTTGTTGAGAACCAAGCTAAGGTTGACTGATCGAATCGATGGATTGATGATGATGATAACATTGTTGAGGATACACAACAATGAAAGGATTTGATTGATCATGATTGATGATGATAATATTGTTTGAGGATGCACAACAATGCAAGGATAGTGTTAAGCAAAACAAGGATTGAGATGTCGATTAGATTGATGATGATAACACTGTTGAGGATACACAACAATGCAAGGATAGTGTTAAGCAACACAATGATTGAGATAGATATCCCAAGATGATGAGGGATTGAATTCGATTGATAATGATTGATGAAGCTTCATTTGGAACAAAAGTTGTTTGAATGATTTGATGTGATGTTTGAAGGGTGCATTAGATGTGACTAATATTGATTGTTTTGATTAATGTTTGATGTTCGATGAAGCTTGATAAGGAACATCTTGTCAAAATATGCCATGGGCTAGTAATTTGAATTTTTATTCACAAGTGATTTGACCAATTTGATTTCACATTTTCCAATGTTCGGATCACCACATAAGTTGGAGGATATAGATCAAGATTTATTCCTGAAGCAAGATGTAAATATTTTCCCCTAGTGTCTAGCAATGTATGGAATGCCATTAGATGGATGCAAAGGATGCCAAGGATTATCTTTTCATAAGATAAGGTATTCAGATAATGAATGCTTATTTGGATAATGCTTCATGGCTCAGATAATGTTGGATAGGATAGGACCAATGAAAATGACCCATGTCAAGATGTTTACCATAAGTAGGTGTAAAGTATGCCCCAAAATTTTACCAAGATCAAGATAACTTGGACTATGGATGCAGATATATGCGAATGGATTGGATAAATGGTTCATGGATGAATGGATTTTATTATTGATAAGATGGATGAAATACTAGATTTACTATGGATGGGATGAGATTCTTTCAATTGAACTGACACATGTAGATGCTCAATTCTACACCTGATTCCTGTTTGTTAGGTTTTCATCATGGTCTTGCCCAAAGCGCCACCAAAGTGGTTTTCACTAGAGGACAATTTTTTTCTTTACTTTTTTCAATCCTTTTTCTAATTTTTTGGATTTTCATTTTTTTTTTTGGATTTTTCAGAAAGATTCATACTGACCCACCTAGTGGTGTCAATGTAGATGCTTCTTTCATAATGTGCCATCGGTATCCTACCTGAAGAAATTTATTTTCTAAGATATGTGCACTTGAATGCAACTTTTGGGATTCCTGATATGCTTTGTCGATACCAGAGTTAACTTTGTCTTTGTGCACATGTAGCTTTTGGGATTCCTGATATGCTTTGTCGATACCAGAGTTAACTTTGTCTTTGTGCACACATCATGATAGAGCGCCTTTATATTCCTTATGATGAAGGGTCGTTGCCAATACATGGTCAATGTGAGAATTGGATATCATGTGTGGAGGCATGGATGGAGTGTGCTTAGGGATCATAAAAGATAGATTGGTTGACAGCTTCAAATATTTGACTCTCCAAAATTGGGAAGATGAGCAATGCTGGGTGGATAAGAAAGTGTGTGTGGAATTAGGACCAACTGCTTGATATACATTGTACATCACTTGAAAATCCTAATTTTTCTTTTGTGGACATCTTTCATGGATACTTTCCCTTTTTTATTTTTCCCCATAGTTTCTTTGACTGATGGAGTTTGATAGGGATAATATTTCTTTGTATGTTTTGGTATCCATGCGTATTTGATTTGTCCATTATGCTTTCCAACTTCTTTTTCTTTGATAACATTCTTCATACTTTGATTCAATTCTTTCTTTTGACGTTGGTCCCAATTCATGGATGGGGTGATGGGTGGATGAAGATTGATGGCGTGGCTGGTTGTAGTATTGGCATCAATTTCACCATAAGGGTTCTTCATGCTCGCTATGTTGATGCTTGCATTAGATAAAGTTTCCCCCAGCATGGTAGAAGTAGTACCTTCATGCTTTGATTCTTCCTATTTTGAGAGCACTTGTTTAGAATGCACTCTCTGATAAATGACCACCATAGGTGACGTTTCAATTTGTTGCTCTAGTAAATCTGAATTATACTATTCTATCTGACTTGTTTCCTTGAGCGGATAATGTTGGATATCCACATACTTGATGTCCTTAGTCTGAATTTGGGATATATCTGATCCTGATGTGGATAACTCAGTTTGACTATAGGAGTTAATAATCTGCTATTTTTGTGTAACAAAATTTTGTTCTAGATGAAGATCATCTATGTGTCCATCCGTAGAAAGCATCTCATGGCTACAGATGGAGGAGTATATGCTATGATGATGTGATCATCATTTGTGACATCTTGTATAGATAGGAGAGTGTCCATTACATCATTGTAGTAGCTCAAAGATATAAATTCTTGATCTTGAATGATTTTGGAATTTCTTTTGTCATGCTTTGGATCAATTTCTTGACATGGGTAAGTTTCAAAGAATGGATTACTCATAAAGGGTTCTTGGATGTCTTTATTAGGAATGGGAAGTGGCTCAATATCCTCAATCATGAGGTCGAAGGATGTCAATATGTCTTGGAAAGGACCATTTCTAGACTTTGGAGAGAGATATTGATCATGCTTTAGAATAAATTCGCGAGATATTCCCTCTAACTCATTAAGTGATGTAGAGACATTTTCAACATGATCATTGGTTGATGCCTCGTTGGATGAGGTGAAAACATCTTTATTGATGGATAGATCTTGATCATTGTTTTCAACAATTGTGGTGGAGGGATTTCCAATGTCTTCAACCATAGGGTCAAGTAATGTTGGCATTTCTTTGATTGGATCATTCTTAGTTGGTGGACTTTTATCATGATTGAAAAGTAACTCTTGAAATATGTTGATTTGATCATTATATGAATTAGAAATAGCTTCAAGGTGTGTAGTGATGGATTGATCTTGATCCTTATTCTCAAAAATTATGTTGGAAAGATTTCCAATGCTATCATTGTCCCCAATAGCGATTATGTTTCGATCAATCAGGTAATTGATCAGTTTTTTGAGTCAAACACAATCTGATGTTCTATGTCCCTTTATTCTATGATAATCACAAAGGTGCTTCTCATTATACCCTATCGATTTTACTGCTGGTTCTTGATAGTTCACATAAACGAGAATTTTGATGAGATTTTCTTGTACCAATTGTTGCAAGACTAATTCGATTGGTCTTTGAAGTGGCATGTATTTTTTCTTGTTTCCTTGTGAGATTTTCACTTTAAATTGAGCTTGTGGTGATTGATGTTGGAGATATGGTGATTTATCTTTGAGATGTGGTGATCGGGTTTGTTGTTGATGTTGTTGATCTTGATATCCGACTTCTTGCCATTGGAGATATTGTTCTTGATGTGATTGTGGACATAACTCAATTATTTGATGACATGGCTCAACCAATGGAAGAGTGTATTGATTTTGGAGAGAAGATATCTCTTGGCTCAATAATTCAATTAGTTTGTCATGTAAAGCAAGTTGCTATAGAGTGAAATTTGATATTTATTTTGAATTTGATTCCCTTGATTTGGCTTTTGTTGAAGTAGATTTGGAATGTACCCTTGTGGTGTTTGAATGGAATCATCGAGAAACTAATCTTGGATAATGTTATGATTTAGGATGATGTTTAAATTTGGCATTATGGGTCGAAATTGAACTTTTTTGGGGTTGGGAATCATATTGCCTTGATTTAGGTAACTTTGATTTTGCATGGTGTTACCTTGAATTGTTAACATCTTTTTTGGACTTTGGACAACATTTGTGTGATTCACAAACATATATATCCCAAATTTTTCCAAGTTTGGATTCAAAATGTTCATGTTTGGTAAATTTGTACTTGGTTCATTCGCATTTGGCATATAGGGATTTGATGGGATGATGTTGTTCATTTGAAGGCTCATGCATTGATTGTTCAGTTGACAGACTTGTAGGTTTGGATTTAGATCTACCATCGGGAAATGTGTTCCAATATTTGATTTGGGCATACTCACACTTTTTGTGCCATTCAAATTTGTAGAAGGTAATGATCCCATGTATGGATTGTATAAGTGTGAGTTTTGATAATCAATCGACATTGTAAGGCTTTGAAAGTTCAACTGATTTGGATTACTCATGATCTATGGATCAAGTTTATATTCCATGTTCTTCTTGTGTTTTGACCTTGTTACAAAAGTGACCTCTAAGGTTCTTAGGACCAATGACAAGATGGAGGATGAAAAAAAGTGTGAATGATATGGGTGTTGAATGTTTAGGAACTTTGGATCAATGCTAGACTTAGGGTTTGATTTTTATTGGTTTGATTTGGATAATGAACTTGTAAACCCTAAGATGATAGATGTAATCTTAGGATTAATTTGTTCAAAGGGGTGCTAATTTAACTAGAGGTATGGGAAAGGATGCATTCCCATACTCCTAATTAAATAAGGTGATTTTTATTTTGATGATTTACGCAAGTCTAGAATGATGTTTCCAAAGCTCTAAAGTTGATTGTGGGATGGATTTTGATAGATATTTGGGATGGATGAAATGTTTGATTTGATCCTAAATGAACCTAGGAAGGACTTGTTTACAAGACCAAGATAGTGAAGAACATGCCTTTCTCTAAGAGTAATTCAAAATCAAAAGACCAATGTTTGCATGAAAAACCATATGACCAAAAGATGCCAAGCACATATCTGGGGTCCAATTGAGTTAATCTTTTCTTAATGGATTTTTTTTACCACAAACATGCTCTTGATTGAATCTAGATTTCTAATGTCTCAACTTTCCCCTTACACCACAAAGTGTATTATGTGGAAACCAAGGAAATTTGAGGCAAAAGTTACCTATTATTGACCTTAGTAGGAGAAAATTGAGATGAAATCCAAATGCTTAGAAGCCTCTAATGATATGAATCCAAAGGGCAAGAAATAACATGTGAATTTGTTCAAGGATATTTTCCTCTCCTAAAGGGTTTGCAATTTTGATGATTCATTGAATGTTGGTTTTGATGTTTTCAACCAAAGCACTGTGTTTCCAAACTGAATCACAAGAAATACAACACCCTAGCTCAATTGCTACATTTTTCTTGGTGGGCTTGCCTCATGCCCTTCATAGAAGAAGAGATTATTTTCATGCAACCAAGGAAAGAGTATAAAGGTGTGTTAAGAATGAAGTCTTAACCTCTATACTTTAACCAAGATCGGACATGGCAAGTAACTTCTTGGAATCTAAGTTCCAATGCACCACTTCGATAAAATCGGTGAATGAGTTAATATGCCACTTAAAACAAGGGTTTTATTTCATACTTTTTGTTCATGGAGATTGACCCATACAGCGAGATTTCCCTTATGGATCCATCTCATTGGAATTAACCACGTGATATTGGTGTTTACTCCAATACCCACATTTATATCCTGGTTGGAAATACTCTTGGCTTTAGAGTGTTACCAGTTGAGTCATTCCCTTGGGTGAGTACTTTTTCCCCAAGGCAGGCCCTCTAAGATAGACAAAAGTGAGTAAAGACAAAATACATAACTCGATCAATCTTTGATGGCAACAAAGAGAGAGAATATATGCAATAATTCCCCCACTCACACTCGCATAGGATCTTGTTCAATTTTAAACCCAAATCGAAGTGTGGAGGAAATATTTTATGCAACTTAATGTCATCAAAAATACTTTTGATTCTCAAGATCACCGTGAAGCAAGAGATAATTGCATACGCCTTTCTAGATGAAATTACTTTGCATAATATATTATGAAACATGAAAAACACATGCTCATTTTAAGCCTCAAAGCAATGATGAATTCGTTTTAAGCATCAAAAAAATGAAGTATGAAGTAAACCTAGTAAGTTTCTAGGGTTTAGTTTTAGCCCAACTTTGAAAAGATCAAATCAATGATTAATTTTAAACCCAAATTGAAATTGAGTTGATCTAAGACAGAAAACTAAAACATATAAGAATCCCTTTAAAGCATTAAAAAATGCTTTGTTGGTTTCAAGTTCCAACATCCAATTTTCTTTAACTCAAATTTGCTTGATGTTTTTCAATTCCTTCGCCTACTACATCATCATCTTCAAGAAATCCTACAAATCAATTGACATATTTAAATTTATAAATTGTATAATAATATATCTGAGAAAAAAAATTACTCCAAGAAAACATATGTTAAAACGATAGTTTGTTGATTTTTCCCTCAAAGAAAATAATATTATTCAATCATTTGTAGCCATCATGGTTCGCCTCTCAGCAATTTTTCATTTTTCTTTTTGCAAGATCTTAAAATTGTTAGCACTCAAACCATATACAACAATATTAATGTAGAAAAACATTAATTTTTGAGATTTTAATAACAATAACAAATAATCTAATGGTATTCAAAATGACAACCAAAACCAAATGATCTTATCCCACGATCACATTCAAAGTGAAATTACCAAAATCGATTCACAAGTTGTTCCATAACATCAATTTGACTTTATTAAAGTAAATTCTCTATGTAAAATATGAATCAACTTGATTAAAGTCCAAATTTACCATTAATATTATGTCCAATTAAGATCTAACAAAATTAATCAATATTAACAAGGATGCTGAAATTTGACATTTTACCTGTTGGTCACATACCCATATCTTTCTCAAAGATAGATATATACATTTTAAAAAAATATTTGAAGAATTTTGTTGTCCCTACGCCTAGAAGCACACATTTTTGTCACAAAGCATAGGAACCAGCACCCACTTGCTTAAATGTCCTTTGGTTATTCTCAACGTTAGTTTTGCTGCTTTTATTGTTCTGCAATGGCATGTTTTTTAAGAAAATATCTAGTAACCTATGAAACAAGGCACATGAAATAATTGTTAGAATGCATCAAAGATAATCTATTTCTTGGGAATAATTAGTGAAGAATTTGATTTCCAACTGATATCTTAAGTATATTTTAATGCATGTCAGTATCATAAAATCAAGTTTCGCCATTCTTGTGTCAATACTCCCTATGCCTCTACCATAATAATTATTGCAGTATTCCCTATGCCTCTACCATAATAATATTGACACATTAGTAACATCAATAAGTTCAACATTTTATTCAACACCTACATGTGCCAAACTGCAAGTCTTAACTCTTCTTCAATGATTAATGAGTAGTTGTGATCATGTTTATCGTATCGCAACAACCGTATCAGAGACTTCCTTTACTACATATTTTTAATCTCTCTACTATCAGAGATGATAATATAAATCAATAAGAGAAAAAAACTTTAATTATATACCAGCGAACAAAATCTTTTTAAATATTTCAAGCAAATGCAACTATCAGGTGTAGAGCCATGCTGTACAAATGAGACAAGGCCCGTGAACTATTTGACAGATTGCCACATGTGGAAGCCTAGACAAGGCATGTGAAATGTTGAGACAGAATGCTTCCAAGAGATGAGGTCAGAGGGAATGGAGTGACTATAGGATATGCACAAAATAGATTTAAAAGAAAGGCGTTAGAAACTTTCAAGAGAATGAAATTATGGCTTGGCTTCAATCTTTAAACAACGACTTCATCTGCCCTAATTCTAGGCTAGTGGGTTCCTTGCTAGGAAGCAACAACATCTATAGATGCTACATTACTTATTGAAGATAGATTGATATCTTCAATCTTGCAATCCTACGACCTCCCAAACAACAACTCCAACAAACTCTGGTTGATCTAGTAGCTCCACAAACTTTACAACTGATGCTCATTTTCTAGGATGATGTCACCTTACTTGCAGCTGAATTCACCCCTACTTCTCCAAGCACCATGCCTTGCTTTATTGCCTCTACTACTTTATTTGAGGTGATAGTTGTTGTCTCACAGTGATTTTGGATTTCCAAAAGTAATTGTTTTCCTCTACAGGGCACACGTCCTCTCTTTTTGAGTAGACAACTTCACAAAGTGCCATGAGCTGGACTTGAACATGGCTAACAACTAACTTCAACTGCACAAAAAATTCTTCTAACAATAAACAACCGACTAGTTTCATGTCACTAGATAGAAGATGAAAGAAAAAGAACACCTGGGAGAAGGTTCCTAGTTCGAAGCATAGAGACTTCAACAAAAAGCAAGAAATCATCTTGTGTTTAGAAAATTAATTAGTAGATGGAACAAAGCATGCATTTTGTTAACTAGATATTTCCCTGCGAGATCTTGCTGATGCAACTTTTTTGTCACCATTGGCATTTTGTCACAATTGTAGCACTTGAAATTTTTGACAGAATACCTCAACGAACATGTAATCTTTGTAGGATACTTGGGCGATCATTCATTTCAAAATGGTATAGGTTTGCGCCAAGTTTTTGCTTCATTGAAGGAAAAAAAGGATAAAAATAATACCCATTTAGGACCAACACAAAGAGAATGTCATAGTCATCATTATTACATGAAGGACAAGGCATGTGAACTATTTGACAAAAGCCTTCAAATCAAGGCCAAGCTTAGTAATCATTCCAGCAAGCTTAGTAATCATTCCAGCATCCTCCCTGAACCTACACAGCCAATGGCAACAAGATTAAAATGTATAAAACATAATCATTGAAACCAACCAAAGGATTGCAAAGGCAGCGATCTAGGAGAGTAATTAGCGCGTGGCTGGGAGAGGTAGAGGGATTTGAAAATCTCTTTAGAAACTTATACAGTGGCAGTAGGTGAAATATGATGCATCACAACCAATGTACTCAACAAATAATTAATGAAAAGAGACAGCTATTCTTGTATCGCCACCCATTCACTCCTCCTGTGAGCTCATCAAAACTCATATTTATGACAAAGTGCAGAAAATTTGTGGTATGCTAGAGATACATGTAAAAGCAATGGTTCCTGATTTTAGTACAAAAATCTCAGTAGTCTTTGTATAAGCTATGCATAGAAAACGGTGGGTGCCAAAATGTGAAGACCAAAATCAGCATTGGACAAAGATTCACGGATATGGTGCTAAATCTGTCAACTTTGAACAAATGAGATGAAATCCCTCCCTATAAAATTATTGAGTAAACATAAAGGAAATAACAACATTATCAAACTAACATAAAATCATAAGCAATATAAACATAAAATCTATTCCTAAACTACTCAAGCATTATCCCATAGGGGAATTGCTGCTACTTTGATATGAGAAGTAGCCCGTTCCCAACCCCTTTATATAAGTTAAATGATGAAATTGTTTTGAATATGATATGGAATGCTAAGAAGATATGATATAGATTCAAATAACAATGATTTGGAGAAAGTTCTCAAGATTGTGGAGTTGTGGAGGATTTGATAGGAGATGAAGCTTTTCATTTATAGATTATTTTGATGAGAGAAATAGCCAAATGGATGAATGTGGGACAAATATTTAGCCAATAAGATGAGGCCACTTGTCAACTTTCCATAGGTTGAGGGATGAGCACATTTTGGTCAATGTGTCAAAGAGAGGAAGATTTCAAATTTGAATTTGAGAGTTAATGATGAGTTTGACTTGCAAGGGACATGTAAGAACTTATTAATTGCTTTGTTGGATGTACATGCCAAATTGGGGGGAGATTAAAACTTGGAGAATATTCTCCCTTTATGCCAAGTTGAAAGTAAATAAAGATTTTGATAAATCAATTAAATGCAATTTCATGTGCAAGTGGGAATATCTAGAGGATGTGATGGGTGGTTAGGTTAGGTTAATCAGGATTAGATTAGATTAATGATGATTTAGATGCTTTGACCCCTTTGTCTTTAATATTTTGATTTATTTAAATAAAAAAGGGATGAAAGGTGATTTCAAACTTAATTAAATAAAGGATTGATTTATTTAATCAAGGAGGGTGATGTTAGGATCAAGTTGATTTATTTAATTTAAACTGATCACTTTAGGAGATTGATAAATAAACTTGATTTATTTGTTGAATGGATGAATATGACCTAATTGAATGCATGATGCCAATTTTGCGTGTCTACAACTATTGATGCAAAACTAATGTAAAATGCAATGTTTGAAAACACAACGTGATCTGCAAGAATGAACTAAAACATGAACACATTCATAACAAAAATGAAAGAGACTGAACAAAGTGCACATGGAGGCAGATTGTAGACTTGAGAAGATTCTAGAATGCTGAAAAAATAACTATTGATGACTAGTGGGACTCATTCACCACTGATGGTGAATCAATCCTCCTACTAGTAAAATCTCTTGAAACAAGTTTCTGACTATCAGGAACTGAAATCTAAAAATATCACACTTTTTAGTCTTTAGGTGGGATTCATTCACCACTGATGGAGAATGAGTCTTCTTCCAAAATTCTATGAAATCAAGGGTCAATTCTGGAACTCCAGATCTGCACTTGTCTTCTTGTTAGATTGACAGAGTCAAATCTACAGAAAATGGACTGTAGGTTGTCTCCAAGCTTGAAATAGGGTTTTGTTGACTTGAAACACTTTGTTGAATTCTTGAAAAATCTGCATACACAAGTCTAAAAACACACTTACAAAAGGGGAAAAATTGTTAAGGGTTAGGTTATAGGGATTTTCCTTCATCAAATCCCACTTTGGTAATCAAACCCTTAATGAAGAAATGAAATTGAATAAGAAAGGAAATGATGAATAACAACATGCAAATGTCCTAAACTCACTACAAGCTTGTTGAAGAAATTTGAAGATATGTCAATGGCTTCTCCAAGAATACTTGATTGATGGCTTCAACATCAATTAGGTGTAAAATGAATGGAAAAGCATTTATTTGTACACACTTGTGCCCAAATTACCCAATGATACCTCATCACAAGCTGACACAAGGTATTTTTAAATAAAAAACCAAAAGAAAGTTTGAATTATATTGAATTTGGGGCTAAGAGGGACACATTCGCCACCCATGGTGGCGAATGTGTCCCACCTTGGGCTTGTAAGTGGGTGTTAGGAATTATGTTGCATTTAATGTTGTTTGTCAGGTTTACATTCAAAAATACACTTAATTAAGTCTTGTGAGTGCATAAATGGGTCAAATAAAGCATAAGAAAGGTATAAATAGTCAAAGTAAGCCTATAAAAGCATGAAATCTTGTTACAAGACTTTAAAACACTTTAAAATAGGACTTAATAAGTGACGAAAAGGTTATTTTAGGTGAATTATAATGGAAAGAGTCTAGAAAAGTTTAGAAATGTGTTACAACACTTCACAACACCTTCACAAGACACCATAATTTGAATATTTAGGACCTAATGTGAATACATAAGTTACATTAGAACATTAAATCAAAGCAAAATAGACCAAGCGTCATAAGAGAAAGACCTAAATAACAATGAAAATGTCAATGATCCATTTTTCTATGGTACAATGACATACTTGAAAACCATAATGTTGATCACATCAAGCCTGAGATGCTTGACTCATCCTATCAATTTTTTAGCTTCAATTTGAGAAACAATTGGAGTAAAGGACTAGAGTATGCAAAGGAACCAAAAAATGAAATAATCTTTGGTTCCTGGGATGGTGGGGATAATGGTATTTTTCAGAATATCCCTAGTATGAATGAAAGAAAGAATGCTATGGGGTTTGATGAGTCGAATTCTCAAGATAATAGAACATTTGGTAACATAGTTGGTTTATACTGCTCTAATGTATATGAGCACCAATTTGAAATGAATCCTGTGTATGAAAATTTCTTGTTCATCACACAAAGTGAATGTGTACCATTGGATGGGAACCTTGGAAGGAGTGTATATGAGTATTTCCATCTTAATAAGTAGAATGAATTTGCTATCAGTTTGAATGATGATAATGATCAAATGGATTATGAATTTTTCACTTTCCCAGACTAGTTAGATGGGCATTTGATGGAATATAATGGCAGCCTAAGTTAGATAGAATTCCACACTAATCATATATTTCAGTTAACACTTGAATACAATTCACAGAGGGACATGAATAAAAGAGATGATTGCATGGTCAAGCACATATCTATAGTGGTTGAAAGTAGTGGAAATAACATGATTAGCCAGTGGACCCTTCATGATAGTTTCTTTAGCCTTAGCATGGTGCAAATGGTTGAAAACGAGGTTTTTGATAGAGGCAAGCACTAGTTTTAAGGTTGGTTTGGCCCTATAATTTGTGTAAATATTGCACATAAGTTGTTTAATTTTGGTTTTGTTTTCTTGCTTTGTCCTTGCTTTTGGTTCTATGTTCTTGGTATGCTTCACCTGAGATTCTATATTCTCACTTTGTTCTAGAGAAACAAACATCATCAACTGGAGCCACTAATGGAACCTTCAAATTTTTTGATTCCATTTATGAAAATCCTGCATTTTTAAATAGGCCTCTCATCTTTGGACTTTTGGGTTTTGCAGTATTATTATTTTGTTGTCAATTTCACTTGGGGAACCCTTAATTATAACCCTTTCAAAGTTCTAATTTTTCGTTGACCTCATGTTTCCCATTTCTAGTTATATTGAAACTTCTTATGTCATTGATGATCATGGAATAATTTGTCCCTCATGCCTAGGCCTAAGTTTCTTTTATAAGGTTGAATTAAAGGCATTTTTGACCTTTACATCCTTTGGATTTCATGAATTAAGAACTTTTGAGCCCCTTTTCTTATGTCGTCCTAGATGGTCCCCTTCATTAGAACAACTTGTGGGCACGTGCTTAAATTTTTTCACTTAAATCCCTTCGGCCATCTCTATTCGTTGGTCATTGTAGATAGTTTTTGAAAGGTATTGAAATTGGCGATGAGAAATGAGTGGTATTTCTTTGGTTTTTCTCATCACAAATAGTGTTGAGAGGTCTTGATATGAATCAGCAATGGGTGATTCTCTTTCTTCTCCTTGTATTGTTGAAATTTCATGTATCGCTAATAGCTTTTGAGACTTGAATATTGAAATAATGATGAGTGATATGAAGTATCTCCAGTGCTTCGCGTATCGTTGATGGGTTTTGAATGTTAAGTTTTGTATTAGCGATACATGATGCAAGTGTTCTATGTAATTAATGGGATATCTCATCACTAATTTCTTGAAAACTTTATGAGGAGAATTTATTTTGTATTTTCTCCTATTTCTCATCATGAATCCTTTCCAAAACTTAAGTTTCAAAATAGAAATGAGCAATGGCATCGTTTGTTTAACTTTCTTTCACTAATTTGAATTGATCTTATGAGAGATGTCTTTTGTATAAATGATTTTCATGTAGGTGCACGTGTCTTAATCTTTCTTCATTTTTTATCTCCCATAGTTGATGTGATCCAGAGTTTGAAGTTAAATCAGTGATGTGCAATGGGAAAATGAACGTGATCGAGGATGGGCCATAATTTCAAGGGCTAAGATTTCATCGTGTGGATGCTTGCATCATTGATAGAAATATTGAAGGATGAAATGTGTTAGCGATAAGTGAAAACTATTGAATGAAAAGGAAATGTGGTAGTATCTTGAGGACATCGTAGTGAGTGAGGAAGAAAGTAGCGAGGCGAGCGGAGAACCGTTGATGTGGTTTTAAAATAGAATGATCCAATGAGATGAAGTTCATCATGTCAATATTCTTGTTGCTGATTGAACCCTAGAAAGATGGGGCAAGCCCATAATGAGTGATGGAATATTGAAGGACTATTCTCTCCAAATTTTAGCCTTGTGTACTTCATCGATATTAATGAAGGAGCATGGATTGAGTTGGTGATGCATGTCAATTATCAGATAATAGGTGACTAATGAGGATTAAGGGTAGACATGGCAACTTTTTGAGGTGGCATCATCATTTTCTAGGAACAAGTTGTAAAAGATAGAAATGTTGCTCAAGGTTTCCATTAATGAAGTTTTAAATCCTCAAAGATTGATAGTTCAGATTCAAAATTGGGCTTCTAATTGATCAACTCACTCTCATGAAGATCTCTTCAATCATTGATTGCAGCATGCTCCAAATGATCTATTTAATGTAGAATGTATGTCGTTTGATCTCAACATTTTTAGTTCTTTAAAATTGCTAAGTGTGGTTCATAGAAGGCATATGCGAGTGTTGAGCTTTCAATTCTAAAGGTGTTTTTTTCATCTTGGGTAAGTTAATCTTCATGTGACCTTTTTGTAATTCATGCTCTAGTTTGCCTAGCAGTTTCATATTTCTAGAGCTGGTTGTGGTTCTCAGGGATTGTGGGTGCGCTTTCTTGTGAATTTGATTCAGAAGCTTTTAAGTTGGTTAATTTCTACCTATTTTAGACTTCCTATCCTTAACCCTATGTTTTGTAAAATAGGAAACTTTTATGTGCCAATTCATCCAGCTAGGAGGCCTAGCCAGTTTAGCATGTTTGAGTGTCATTAGGATATGTTTGACCAAGAAGACCCTACTACTTCTGTGGTTCCAAAGGTTAAAAGGAAGGCCCATGGTAAAAAGAAGAAAAAATTGTCTAGAGTACCTACAACTTAAGAAACAAGACTATTTCTGAAGAATTGGTCAAGTTTGAGAGCAAGGAGTAGGTTGAGCCTATTGTAAACAATGATTTTTGTTAGCTAAAGTGCTTAAGACTCTTCTAAGGTTTTTCACCTAAAAGGGTAAAGATTTGGAACCAAAATGAAATGTTCACATTCAAATATTGATGTGATGTGGGTATTATGTTCATAGGTGAGATGAACTAAATGCTAAGAACTAATAAATTGAATTGATTATGTATGTAAAACTAAGAAATGTAAGGTGCTGGAAAACATAGTGTTGTATGAAAAGATGAACTAGAAACATGCACAAATGAAAACATAACTTAATGAAAATGAAAGGGGTGCACCTAGATGTATAATGCTGATGTTGGAAGGTTATAGAATGTTTCAAAAATAATTGCTAATGACCACTGGGACTCATTCACCATAGATGGCGAATTAGTCCCACTTCTGGTAAATTATACTAAAAAAGTTTTGGGATGCTGCAAACTAAAAACCTCAAAAATCACTTTTTCCATCTTGGTAGTGGGACTCATTCACCACTGATGGAAAATAAGTCCACCTACAAAAATCTACAAATTCTAAAGTTAACTCTATGGGTCCAGATCTGTACTTGTCTTCTTTTTGGGTTGATGAAACTAAAACTATAGAAAATGGGGTTGAATGATGTCTCCAAGCTTGAATTATGTCTTTGTTGACTTGAATAGCTTTGATGACTTGTTGAAAACTTTTCAACACCTATCTCTTTGAGAAATCTTCCTACAAGACCTGCAAATACACATGCAAAGAGGGGAAAAATGGTTAAGGGTTAGAGTATAGGGATTTTCCTTGGTCAAATCCCACTTTTGTAATCAAACCCTTGATAAAGTAATTAAATAAGAAAGAAATGATGAAAAAATAACATTGAAGTTTCATGAACTCACCAAACCCTTGTTGTTGAAGTCTAAAGGTATGTGAATGGCTGCTCCAAGATGCTTGATAATTGAATTATTGAATGATGCTATGATGCTCAAATGATTGTTTAGATGGATTGAATGCTAGAATGAATTCTTGGATGAATGCTTGGATGAGTTATTGGATGAGTGGGGGTTAAAATGAATAGAAAAAAACTTATTTATACATGTTTATGCCCTAATAACCCAAAAATACATCACAGGCTGAGCTAAGGTCTTAATGAATAAAAACCCAAAAGAAATTTGAAATTGTTTTGAAATTTTTTCCAAGAGGGACTCATTCACCACCCATGTTGAATGAGTTCCACTCAAGGAAAGCATGTGGATCTTTGGAATTAAGTTGTCTTTAATGTTGTTTATTAGGTTTGTACTCAAGAATAAAATTAATTATGACTTGTAAGTGCATAAAGGTGCAAAATAAACCATAAGAAAGGTGTATTTGGTGATGAAAAGTCTTAAAAAGTGTGATATTTTGTTACAATACTTTACAACACTTAAAAATAAGACTTGGTAAGAGAAAAAAGGGAATAGGGTATGTGCAAGATCATGATGGGCCAAAAAGTGGCAATATTATGGGTATTTGTAGGGTATGTAGCTGACAACTTTTTTTTAACCCAAAATTGATGAAACGAAAAGGGTTTTTAGAGGACATTCTCATCTTTCCACCAATATAAATTATGCTTTAATTTGAATTTAATAAATTATTATTATTTATTTTCTATTAGAATTAGGACTAAAGTCCTGATCGATATGCTGATTGAAAAACATCTATAACTTTCAAATGGTATCACATTTTTTGAATCTAAAACATGTGTCACATTCTATACTTCACATACTATAGGATTAAAAAAATAAAAATTAAATTTAATGAATTTGTGACCAAGTTAAGGTGGTCAAACATACGAGTTTTTGTATTTTTTAAAATTTGTTATAAAAAATTCATAATTAATTATTTACGTGGAAAAAAATTACAAAAAAATATGCATCACATCTGGAAATGAGTTCTCTACTTATATATAATATAAAAAAATACTATCATTTTATTATGGTTAGGGTGGTCAGACAGACACCTACTTCTTATTTCTTCCCTGAAATTTAAGTACTGTTGCATTGAAATTTCAAATTTTCACCAAATAGATTTTATTTATTTTTAAATAAACCTAGTAGTTTAGAAACTACATTCAATTTTCTATAGATTCTATTCTTACATATTTTTTAAATAATGTAGATAACTTATTCAAATTTTTATGTCAAGTTGACTAACACTAATTTTTTGGAATTTTTTGCCACTTAAGGGCCTAGTTTTTCCATGATGATCCTGCACATACCCAATATTTAGATGAATTATAATAGGAAGAGTGTAGAAAAGTGTAGAAATGTGTTACAACACTTCACAACACCTTCACAAGATATCATAAAGTCTTAATGAATTATATAGATTCAAGACCTAATGTGAATATGTGGGCCATATTAAAACATTAAATCAAGGTGAAATCAAGCCAAATAAGCACAAGAGTGGAAAAAACAAGAAAAATTAAAAGGGTTACTTTTTTCATGTCCATATTTATCCCCCACTTTAGTGAGAGGATGAACTTGCTTCAAACTCACACTAAAGTAGAGCAATTCATCTCACGAGGAGTTCAGATGTACTAATTCTTCATAAGATGGAACAAAAATGATCAAGAGGGATGATCAAGCCTCTAGGATGAAGATCACATGGAGCATCAATCATAAGTACAAAGGAATATACATGAAAGTGATGAGAAGGAATGAAGGAAATAAGAGAAAGCTTCGATCATCTATCCAACTCACTATGGATTAGATCTAGGCTATTTATTTGGAACAAGAAATGTTATACTCACTCTGGGGCAAATAAACTTATGGTTTTCCAATAGGTGAGAAGGCCCAAGTATACTCACTCTGGGGCCACAAATCTTCTGGTTGTCCGTGGGGTGAGAAATCCACAAGGTGGATACAAGGAAAGTCATGCATTGAAATGGGATTCCTGCTAAACCATATCAAAGTCATACCTCCTGATAACTTTGATAAAGTGCCACAAAGAAAAAAATCATTTTGTGCTTCATGAGACAATCAAAGCTTCATATGCTTAGAACTCATGAACAAATGCAATGGCACCACAAGCATGCAAGTTGTGTTATGCAAGGTGGACATGTAAATGAAAAATGTAACATGTAAAAGGAATGTTCAAATGAGTCTTTCTTATTTCATGAGAGGTTTTAACTTAGGGAACATTGTGTCTAATGTCTCCAAGAGAGGACCAATCAAAGAATAGAATATTCAAAACTTAGGGGATGCAGTGTGTCACATCAGGCCACTAAGAGGAATGCAATATGCTAAGATAGATTGCGCTTATGAAGGAAACTATACCCAATGTCATCCACAAAGTTACAAACACATCATTTAGAGTAAGAAGGTTGCAATAAGAACCAACAAAAATGCAAATGAATAATGCAAATGTATGCCCCCACTTTAAAGGAATTGCTACACACCATCCTATGAGCAATTACTTTAAAGTAGCGAATGAAAAATGAAAACAAGAACATGATAGGAGATCCACCTTGGAAATAGCCCCTATGACAAGTCATATGTTTCCAAATAAGGCTATGCCATGTGAAGGAAAAAGGAAGAAAAGAAAGAGGGATTTCCCCCAAAAAGGAACACACCAAACACATAAGGGATCTATGGATTTGGGGTCAGTATGCTCATTGTTGCAATGTTTTTATTAAAGAGATCAAAATTGTCTTCATTCCCCAAATACACATAGAAGCAGAAGAATGGTGCAAAGAGAGCGAAAAATAAATAAAAATAAAGTACGTTTTGGGTCAACATGGAAGAGAAATAGGATGTCTCAATGCTTTGCATCATCTACAAAAAGAAAACACAAAAAAAATGTGAAAAAGAAAAGTAAAAGGACCGATTAGGTCAACATGGAAGAGAAATACATCTTTATGCTTTGCATCATGCCCAAAAGGAAAAAACAAAACAAAAGTGAAAAAGGAACGATTGGGTCAAAATAGGAGACAGGGCGTATCTACAGGGTATGTGCAGGATTAGGATGGGCCAAAAAGTGGCAATATGATGGGTGTGTGTAGGGTATGTGGCTGATGACATTATTTAACCCAAAATTGATGAAACAAAAAAGGGATTTTAAAGGAGATTCTTAGCTTTCCACCAATATAAATTATGCTTTACTTTGAATTTAATAAATAATTATTATTCATTTTCTATTTTAATTATCACTAAATTCCTGATTGATAGGCTGATTGAAAAACATCTATAGCTTTCAAACAATATCACATGTTTTGAATCCAAAATATGCATCATGTTCTATGCTTTGCATACTATAGGATTAAAAAAAAAATCATGAAGTTTTGACCAAGTTAAGGTGGTCGACATCGAGCTTTATATTTTTAAAAGTTGTAGTAAAATTCATAATTAATTATTTACTTGGAAAATACAAAAATATGTACCACATCGGACATGAGTCCTCTTACTTATAACTAAAATATTATAAAAATTATTATCATTTTATTGTGGTTAGGATGGTCGACAGATACCTACTTATTTTTTCCTTGAAATTTAAGTGCTACTACATTGAAATTTCAAATTTTTACCAAATAGACATTTTTTTTTTAAAATAAACCTAGTAGTTTAAAAACTACATTCAATTTTCCACAAATTCTATTCTTACATATATTTTAAATAATATAGATAACTTTTAAAAAATTTATGTCAAGTTGCCTAACTCTGATTTTTCCAAATTTTTTGTCACTTAAGGAACTATTTTTTCCATGATGATCCTGTACATACCCTACACTTTGCGGCCAAAACAAAAAAAAAAGAAAAGAAAAAAGCACCATTAATAACATGGAAGAGACATAGGGTGTCTTTACACTTTGCATCATCCTAAAAAGGAAATAATAAAAAACAAAGAAAACTGCGCTACAAAGCAATAGATGACACAGAAGAATGGAGGTACAAATAGAAGAATTGCATGAAGATAGGGAGAACATCAAATGTTATGTCATGGGGGAACACGATATACACATATAAATGCAAAAGACTAGTAAGATAGATGCAAGTCAACCGATGAGCAAGTCATTCACTTCACAATCATGCTCAGTGTATTGTGAGGGAGATTGACTATCCAAAGGGACAATTGCAAGTGTCTAACTAGGGGAAGTACCATGTTCTACACTTGTTGTAGGATATTTGTCAATTAAGTTTATGAAAGAGGAAAATAATGTATTCAAATCATTATGCACTTCTTTTTCTATTTTAGGGATCTCATCATTTCCATCTAGATTAATCATGACTAGAGGATGAATGCTAATTTCCAATGAAGGGTGGATCAAGAGTTGTGGTTGTTGTATCGAATCATTTTGTTGTGATTGGGAAGGAGGGTCATTATGTATTGCTTCTATCAAAAAATAATGTTCATTTTATTTGTTTTCTTCACTTTGGAATTGACAAGGAAGGAGATGGTGTTGATGCCTATGCTCCCTAGCACCTCAATTTATGTTGATTCTATTTTGAAGTTGTGTGGGTGTAAGAATAGGTTGCTCCACCATAGGTTACTTTTCTTCCCTAAGAAGAGGAATAGAAGTAATCATGGGAGGAGGGTCAATCACCTGCTCTTTTACTTATAAACTTGTTTCCTGTGAGGGGACATGATGGGGTTAATTTCATTATCTCTTGGATGTTTAGATGAGGAATGTAAAGTGTTTACTTTTGGTTGATCTAGAGTTGGTGGTTCAGGTTCATGATGAAGCATTGTCTCATCAAGGATGGGAGTGTCAGAAGTGGATGGGGATTGGTTGCAGAAGGACAACTCAAAAATTTTATTTTCTTTAAACTTTTGATTAGTGAAAAATAAATATTTGTGAGGTGTTATGGGTTCCATGGGCTCTGGCCAAAAGGAATCTAAGGAGAAGTTAGCTTTAGTAGATAAGGGGTTAAAGCCACTATGGTTAATAGTAAATATATCTCTGTCATGTAGAAACTTTAAACATTTATGTATGACTGAAGGAATATCTTTCATCAAACAAAGCCATGGGTGGCCTAGCCATAAACAAAACTAATCTGATTGTGGAACGATGGAAAATGTTACATTGATTGTCTTAGGTTCTATGTGTAATGGAGGGTAGATCGATCCTATCGTAGGGAATGCAAAAACATTATGTGTTTTTTTCCATGCTATTGGTTTGTCATAAATATCTTGATAAAGATCATTTAATACAAAAAATTATTTAGTGATCACATTCTCACCACAACCAGGATCTATAAGTATCCCATTAGTGGGCTTATCATAAATACGGACAGCTATGTAAAGAGGACTATTGAGAAGATTCAAAAGAATGTCCTTAGAAGAGAATGTAATATCAAGATTTTTCTTAGGTTGGCCCTTATGAGGGCTAAAGTATATCACTCCTACAAAATCAACCATAGGATTAAGAGAAGTGGTATGCATAATAGGATCAGGATGTTCAATATTTTTATGAACAGTCATCGTGCATTGGTGTTTTGAGTTTCACTAGCTTTGAAAAATGACACATGGTATGTTTAGGCATTGGATATGTAAATATTTATAAATTTTGATTGGGTGGGGCAATAGACGAATTTTCTTTAACACAAATAGTTGAAATGGATAGATGGTTAGTATCAATGAGGTCTTGTATTATGTGTTTAAGAAGCTTATATGGTTCTATGTCATTTCTGTTTTGTCTATGATAGTGGAAATAAGTGTTTGGTTGAAAGGTTGGAGGTAAAGGTTTAGTTGGATCCAATGGTTTAACAGTAGGAAATGTAATCATTTTTTTCTAAAATAATTGGGTCATGGTGTTATGAAGAGTTTTTGGTAAAGATGTAAACTATCTTTTAGATCTGTATAGGTAAAAGGTATCACAACTTTAATAGTTGTTACTTGGTTGTTGGTGGGTTGAGGTGATTTTTGAGGAAGGGGGTTGAATTCCAAGAATCCTTTGTTGGGTTTGTGAAAGGGTTGTGAATGGTGTGAAGTGCTAGGTTCATATTTTTTAGTTCAGTTAGTAGTGGACTTGGCATCATGACTACTAATTGAATTGTGATATTCACAAAGGGTTTTGAACAAGTGCATGAAAGAGGGAAATTTCATCATGTTCAATTTATCTTGGATGTGATTTTGCAAATTTTCAATAAAAATATTTTGGAGATGGGAATCAAGAACCTGGACATCAATTTCGGCATATAGTGATTGGTACCATGAGATGAAATCAGTTACTTTTTCATCCACGTTTTGTTCACATCTCATGAGATCAACAAATTTATTTTTGGGAGTCATGTGCACTTGAAAGTGATTTATGAAGGTATCAACTAGTTCATTGAATGAAAAAATTGAATTATTTGGTAAGTTTGTAAACCACTCCAAGGCAGTGTCCTTTAAGGTTTTGGGAAACATATTTGCCAACAGTTTATTGTCTAGAACAAAATCACTACATAAAGTTGTGTAAGCAACAACATGATTATTCAGATCGCCCTTCCCCCCATGCTTCTCAAATATAGGTATTTGAATTCCTTATGGCATCAGTGTTCTTCATATGTCCAAAGATAATGGGTTGCTATGGACATAATAGCTTGGTTGAGAATTTTGACTTTGGCTTATGGTGGATATTTGTTGTTGCATGGAGGAAATAGTTTGGAAGAGTTTTGTGATGAGAGGATCAAGATAAGTAGGAGGAGGTGGCAGAGAGAATCGTGATGGAGTGTATATAGTAGTAGGACAAGTGAATGGAATGCTAATAGGTGGTAAGGTGGAAGAGTAGAAAACATTTGATGCCATAAATGAATTAGAAACACTAGCAGAAATAGTCAAGGAAGGAATCACATTGCTAACCTGTTGCACTGTAGTTGTAACTTGGGGAGTGGTATAGGTAGGTATGGATGCTACAGTTGCAGGGGGAGGAATGTAAGGTTCACCTTGGCTACCCACAGTGTTTGTTGGTTGAGTTGTACTAGAGGTGGAAGGAATGTGTTTATGGTATATCTCAACAATTTTTTTCATAACATCTAACCATTAATTACATTCAAGCAGACGATGGATGCTATCTATAGTAGGAATTATGGTGGTTGAAATGTTTTCAAGACACATTTTTTTGTTGTAAATGTGCTAATTCTTCATGAATTTTGATGATTTTTTCTTGCACAACATGATCGTGTTTTGTGTCAAATTTCATGTTATGGGAAGGAAAGTTATTGCTAAAGGTGGGATCCATTCCTAATGCACTATTGTCAACACTAGGAATAGTAGCTCAAGACAACCCAAGGTCTACAACGAGTGTGTTATCATGGGAGGCCATGAGTCAATAACTTCTTCTCACTAAAGTATTATAACTAGGGCACCAAACACTCATACAAGGGCTACTAAAGGTGGGGTGGATTCAAATGAAATGTAAAATATGAGTAATAAAATGCTAATAACAAAAAAATTGGAAACTGGAATAGATATACAATAACATAAAACAAAAATGCAAAAAATGCCTACAAAATGCTAGAAAATGCAGTTCAGAAGGTGCAACTAGACTGATTTGCCCAGGGTGGTGAATGAGTCTAGGGATGATTTTTTTTGAGTTTTTTAACATCCTCATAGTAGCCAAAAAATATGAGTGGTCAGCTCTTCCTCTCCATAGCTTTTCATTAAGCTTTAGGAATGAATGTGCAAGCCTCACTACCAAAGTCTCTAAATGAAGATACACCAAGCTTGACATAGGACCAAGCCTCCTCAAGAGTCATATGTTGTAATGCCTTGTGAGGTATATGATTTTGAATATAATTGGAAAAATTAATTGCCTCAACCTAAAATGAAGAATGCATATCTCATGAATGAATCATATAGTTGGCCATCTCTTGTAAAGTTTTGTTCTTTCATTGAGCACCACCATTCTACTAAGGGGTGTATGGAACTATAATATAATACTATAAAACATGCTTAGTGAAAAAGTCCCTAAAATTTTGATTAACATACTCCCCCATTATCTACACATATGTGTTTCATAAAAAGACCTGTCTAGTTCTCCACAAATGCCTTAAATATCTTGAAATAATGAAAGCTATCACTTAAGAAACTACACCCATGTACGCCTCGAGAATTCATAAATAAATGTGAGCATATATTTGGTCCCTAAAAAGAAGAAGTTGGAAATAACATGATGTGACTATGAACCAAATCCAAAGGTTCCTTAGCATGTGTAGCTATTCCCATAGGAAAAGAATCTAGGTGTTGTTTACCAAGAACACATCCTTGACAAACACCATCAATATAGGAAATATTATGGATCCTAGACACCAATGCTTGTGTACTCAATTTTTGGAGAAATCTGTAGTTGACATGACCAAAAAATTCATGCCACAACATGCTCATAATGTTTGTATGTGCTATGAAGGATGCACCTAAATCAAATAAACTCTCAAAACCATCAAATCAGTATAAATGAGAAGTATCAACACTCCTAGTAGCCAATATAATATGAGGATCATGAAGGTAATGAATAACTACATCATGAGGTGTAAAATCGACTATCCTACCAGTTCTAGACTAAAAATTTTGATACAAAAAAGAAGGTTGGCGGAGATATTAGGAACTACAAAATTACTTCCTGAAGAAAACCACCCTCAAGTGTGATAGTGCATGATCCCAAAACTTAAATTTGTGTAGAATAACCAACTATAATCTGAGTAGTACTACAATCTAAAAGGTATAAGAACAAATCTTGAGAATGTGTCATGTGATGTGTCGCACTAGAATCAAGTTTGCATGGAGATATAGAAGGTAAGGCCCTTGCAAAAAGAGCATGACCTTTACTTCTAGATGAGGAGGAAGATTTAGGGGTGGAGATGTTATGCTAGTACATGGATGCCTCCAAAGCTTCTAATCTCTTCCAAAATTGATTGAATATATGTCCCTCCTTACTACAAAAACTACAAGGTTCAACTGATTTCTTCATTGTCTTAGAGGAAGACTCACCAAACTTAGATGTTTTATCATATCGAGGAGTGGTGGGAGGTTTTTGTTCTAACTTCTAAGATTTTTTAGAGGAACACTCACTACCTAATGAACTATTTTTCTTGGGATTTTTTTCTTGTTTTCTCTATTGGATGTCTATGCTACCAATGCTTGAGTTTTAGAACCAAAAAGAGGTCAAACTAAACCAACTTATCTTGTTCATGAGTCAAACGATCACAAAAACCTAAAAAATAGGCATGGTAAATGCATTACCCAATGCATGTATAGTGGAATAGAAAGTAGAAGAGAGGACAAGAAATGACCCTTGAAGCTTAGACATAATTAGAAAAATACATTCTTTGTCAGTTTTATCCTTCCCATAACCTTGCAAAAGAGATATGAGGTTTTAAACCTCTACAAAAATTCCTTAATTGAGGGGTAAGAATCAAGTACAAGTGATGTTAGTTTTTTCATCAATCTTGAGAGATCTATACTAATTTATGGTGCCAAAAAGATCACTTAATCTCATCCACATAGCCCTAGGAGTGTTGAAAAAATCCAATGAAACAAGAGACTGTCTCAAAACTTGCAATGAAATCAAATCTATATCCTCATCTATCTTGCTCCTATGCTTAAATATCTATAATTGATAAGTCAATGCTAGTTGTATTTCATCCAAAATGAACCTTAAACCCAAGTAGAAATGAACATTCTTTCATATGATCTATCTAGGTATGACACTTATGTGGCATAAGAAATTTTAAATGAAGAGGTGTCCCCCATGATCGTTGTGGTTTTCAAAATAATGTGTGGTACAGGATTTTTGATCTATGATGTATATTCATATCCCTGAAAATAGGAAAAAAAAAACCCTAATACAACTTTGAGAGTGGAAAAACTTACAAAATAAAAATTCACATTAGAGAGATCCCTTCGTACCTAGTGAATATTCTAGAAATATGGACTACATAATGGTGTAAAGTACTAAAAGATATTTCCAATGCCTATTCATTTGCAAAACCAGAGTGTGTTTTCCCAAGTTATCACCTTGGAAGCCAAGAATAGAATGGTTTTCTTGAAATTACTATAGAAAATTTCAAGTAAAATATCAAGAAAAAATAATTGCAGATATGGAACGAGCTCGAAACCATCTTTCAAACAATATAATTTTTTTGAAAAGTAGAGTTTGTATGCCCAAGATACACCCAATTTTGTAATATTTGGACAATTCGACCATGAAAGGAAATATAAGGGCTAAAAATTAGAGATCTTGTTCATCTGAGGGTTGTCAGCTAAGCACAAGGGTTGAAGCTCTAAGAATATTATGAACGAATATTCCAAAAAAGGGCAGTGCTTAGTTTTTGGGACAAGAAGTTTTGATATTTTTTTAAAACTCAAATGTTCAAAATTTTGCATGAAAAAATGTTTTATGTAAAAAACCTCAAGGCTAGGTACTGGAGGTGGATATTATATGGAATATTGTAAAAGAATATTCTAAAAAAAATTACCTTTGATAAAAAATTCTGCCTAAATCAAGAGGAGCAAGAATTTTTTGCAAAAAAATTGTAAGAAGACATGAAAAGAAAAAAAATTTAAAACCCTACACCCAATTTTTTTCGTGCATAGAAAGTTGATGCATCGTATGTCATATGACTATATGGATCCATATAGATTAGTATACTTGTACAAATTTTTCGCTTCAAAAGTTGTACCCACAAAAAAAATGATTCAATTTTTTTTCTCAATTTTATTGTGAAACAACAGTTGATCTTATGGTTTTTGGCTACTTTAGAAATGATGGTGAGGTTTTTTTTGTGCCAAGAAGCTCTAAAAATTCACCCACCTCCAAAAATTACAGAAAAACACTAAAAATGTCAGATCCAATCCTATAACCCTCGATTGGAAAAAAATCAGAAATGAAGAATGGGTTTGCTAAATCCTTGCTCTGATACCATGTTAGATTTGTGAATAACGTGAGACACATGATCAAACAATGAAAAAAACACCTTCTACTCAAGAGCTATGCAAAACAAAGATTTGCTATATTCCTCAAATATAAAATAATTAAAGAATGAAAAATACAACAGAGAATGAATGCTTTATAAGAGCATCTGTAAAGGGATTAGATCATGAAAAGTGTCAGCATCTTGTGTGATGAGTCAAATTGAACTAATATTAGCTCTACAGTTAACATAATTAAGGATTGAGGTAACTAAGAAAGAAAACCTAATTTTAGCTTAAGTGCATGAGAATTACAATAATAATTAATTAATTATTCTCTAACACTTGATAACTCTAACAAAAATAATTATTTTCACAAAAATATTATGATCAATAATATATTTTATAAGTGACTTTTAGTTTAGCCTAAAATTTTTATTTATATCAAACAATAAATATATATAGCTAGTTGTTGATGTCTAATGTTTATGCAAGTTGATTGGTTTAGTAAATACTTAAACACAAGGTGTTACTAGATCTATATGAATATGTGAGAAATATTTAGGATCTAGAGTTAATTCTATAAAACCACAAAAAATGGTTGGGGAAAAAAATAATCACAATGTATCTCATTTAGTTGAATAATTATTTTCTAAAAGATACCATATGAGAAGATGAAGATTATGCATATAATGTAATACCCACCTATGTTTATCTCTTGTCTTACCATTATTATTAATTTTCTGATATATTATAATTTCTAGATATAAATAAAGTTTGGTAGTTATCCTATGAAAATATTCAAATTGATTTATGCTTAGTTACATTTTTTGTCATATTTATGCTAACCTTATTTAAATGTGGCTTGCAAAATTATATTTTTATTATTTAATAGATTTTATGACTTGCTAGGTGAATTTTTAGGTTAATACATAACCATGTTAAATATTAAAAAATTGATTGGAAATGACTCATCTCTTAATGAAATGATTAATTAAGATTGATAATATATAAAATTTTGTAATGAGATTTCATTGAACATAACAATGGACTAATAGCACTTATTGCTTCAACTATAATTTTTTATATTTTATGTTTGCAATTAAGAGTGTAGACCCTACAAGTACAATGGTTGATTAGGTGACATGTGGAGAAGTAGCTCATGGATTTTACTAATAACTTCCACTTCATCTAAGGAACCAATGAGACCATCCCTATGTGTCAACTCATTCACCTTGTTACTATGGGTATGGAAGACGTAGTGGAATTTTTAAGTTCACAATTGTGTTTATGCATTGTATTTTTGTTCTATTTATTATTAACATTTTTTCACTTTTATATGTGTTAATATTTGGGGTTATTTAATGGATTTTATGCACTTTTAGGGATTTCTGAGTTAACTTGATAATTTAGTGTTTTAAATTAAAATTTTTATAGAAACTTATTTATTTACTTATTTTAAATTATCTTGTTAATTTTTTCTTGATGTGAACTACAATAGTCATCAGCCCATGCATTTGATATAGTTCCTTCGAGTTAAATTATATAGCCCTTTCAGTTTGGAATATTAAAAATTTCTACAATTTTTTAAATTTTAAGTATTAATGTTGATTTTATGTTTCTTTTTTTGGGCCTCTTAGGTCTCAAAAACCCTTGTTTGAAACCACAAGAGGTTTCCAAGCTCTTGATATGTTTTTGGCTAACGTACAAGGCCAAATGATGAATTTGAACCTTCTTCTCTTCAAGCTCTACCAAACCTAGGTGGGTATACTTGTGCAACTGAAGTAGACTTAGATTGTGTGATCCCTACTCAAGCAATCTATCTAGAATGGAAATTTAAAGTGGAGAGATGTAGACCAATTTGGTATAAATTCTATAAGAAATATCAAGGTAAAGTTTAATATTTTTAGTTAACAGTTGTGAAGTTTGAATTTGGTATGATAAAACTAAATATAAATGGGAAAGACTAGTGCTTTGTTGCGTGGAACGAAGTTAGATGAAAGTCAAAGATGAGTGATTGATATCTAGTAGAAACTCTAACTATTTGGCATACCAATATTGGTTTATAAATTGTATAAAAATGCAAGAATATAATTACCAGATTCTTCTTAGTGATGCAAATGACACTTCCAAATTACTGTGAATGACTAGAAGGATTTAATCTTTACTTGAAATAACCAATTAATTATATCGCACAAGTACAACAAATGTGCATTGATAAATTAAATATATACTTGATATATAAATTTAATAAACAAAGAAATATCATCATTGGAGACAACCTCATAATATCTTCAGTTAATTCAACAAATAATTGATATGAGTAAGAAACCACAAAATCAGAGATCTTTTATTGATTTCTCCAAAATTTCATACATGCATCATGGCCTTTTGAAATAATAGAAATTATATCTATCCCTATTCACCTATTACTTTCTCCTATATCTAATCTAATAATTTCCTTTGGTTTTGGTCTCTCTTATTTATATGAGAGGAAACAAGCTTCAAACCAAAAGACATGTCCTTTGATAACAAAACATAATTATGAATTTAAAAATAACTGAAAGAAATTAACAACAAACATGTGTGTTAATGCATTAATCTTTGAGTAAAAGCCCATGGTCATATAAGAACTACTCAAATACTTTACTGTATGATATTTTTTCCTCAAGATTCCTACAATCAATCTTCATCAGAGCCTAGATATTTCTCCCGCCACTTATTTATTGTCAGATCACTCGACCATTTGAATTCTTGTGCAAATGTGAAACTTGTGAGATGAATTTTCCATCTATTATTGAGGATATTTCTAACATCTAGCATGAACTTTGTGTATCCACTATCCAAAAGGATAATCCCATCAATTAGAGTATGGAGCTTGTCAAGATTGATTTCCCCATAATCTTGTACATGTGTCAAGCCTTTTGGAATTATCTGATCAAACTATTCTTTCCACACATACATGCCCTTTATCTCATTGTCATCTTTGGATATTGATGGAATGAAGAGGCATTTAATGGAGTCAAATTCATTCCTCCTATTTTCCACTTTCTTCCTCATCTCTATCAAATAATTATACTCCTCAATTACACCCTTTATCATTTCTTGTGTTGGTTTGAGTCTTAGTGGGGCATCTAGATACCTTTATGTGGCTTTGCACAGAGTAGTCAATTTGTGATAGGTTGGTTGACACCTCTTCTGGAGCTCTTCAAGGATAGGGGAGTTAGCATTTATCTATTCCAATTCTTTAATAAAATTGCTAAAGATTTCATGTAATCCACCTATCTTCTCCTTCAATATCCCAATTATATGCTCCAATATCTTCTTTAGAATCTCCATGATATGATGCCTGACATCTTCCATGTTATGTTTCTTCAGTTTAGAAATTTCATCTTTTAATTGTTGAATTTGTGGATCTTTAGCCTAAACAGGTGGGTGATAAACAAATATTTCATCTCCTCTAACTATGGTATCATCAAAAAACTATTGCTTCAACTTCACATTCTCAATAAACAATTTGTTCACTTCATCATTTGACAATTCTAATCTCTTCTCATACTCAATGATCTTATTTTCCATATTTTCTACCACATCTCTAGTAAACATTGTAGAATGCATGGTTATAGTTGCATCTTCTGAAGGAGTTGTGTGTTTCATCATTCTTACCATGGCTGACCTCCTCATTTCTTGCACCACATCCAAAAGCCTAGGCTTACTCGTGTTCTTTTGTTTTTTCCACAAAGCAAGAGTTTGGGTAGTAGGGTTGTACCCTATTCCTAAAACACCTTCCTTTCAATCAAACTCAACTACTAACATTGGATCCTGTTCTCTAATCTGATCTAAAATAAAAAATTTAGATAGCTCCATCATAGGTATAATTGGCATATCACTTTTTGATACTAGCTCTCTTGTCTCCTCGAGGGTGAGATTGATATTACCAATATGTAATCCTGCAAATATTTCAGCGTGAATTTTAGCCTACTTTGATTAATTAGCTCCTATGAGATTGATCTTCAATCTCTCATCAAATTGTTTCATCTTCATCTTAATCTAGAAGTCCTTAAAGTCACTTGTATGGACAAAGTTATCATCTTCTATAAACTTCAAAGAAGCAACTACCCTGTCATCATTTTGAATCTCATCAACTCCCTCTTTTGAAAGCCTGATCTTGGGATCATGAGGCTCTTAACATTTTTTCTACTCTGCTACTTCCTTCATTTTAGTCAGAGCTAAAACTACCTCTTCTTCTTCATCATCACTTGAGCCATAATCAACCAATGACTCAGTCTTTTGTCTCTTGCCTAGGGTTAATGTGTAGGAGATGTAAGGGATGGATGTGTAGGTTATGGATGTGATGTTTGTGATGTGGATGCTTCATGAGATGGTTGGTGAGGTGTGGGAAGTGGAACTGACCCCTCATCTTGGGTCATTTTGTATAAATCATAAAACTTATCAAGAATCATTTGCATTCTATTGAGGGGGTTAGGTTCATCAACAAAAATTCTTTGAAACTTCTATTCTTCTCCTTCTTCTGATTTTCCCACCTCATCATCATTATCCATCTCCTTCTAGTCTAAAATACGTCAACAAAATATACCAAATTCTTTATTACATCCTCGTTAGGGTCAAATACATGAGATATGGCCCTCTTTGTTAGCAATGTCCTTCTGATCATATTGATATGATCCTCTTCACCACATACTCTTTTCTTTCAAGACTTGAGTGGATAATTAACCCTAATTAACCTTTGTAATTCCTCCAACATATCAAATCCAATAGACAATTCCTCAAATACTGTTAAATTAGGAAAAAATGTTCCTTTCCTTCGATTCATCATTAAGTCATGTTCCATCCAAAGCATCTTGCACATGAATTCTAGAAAGCATACTCCTATAGGTACAAATTTGGGAAATATTTGTGGTGCTTGGTCACAACCATACACTCTAGTAATGGTGTGTTGTGGCATGAGAAACTAATCAGCATAATTATGAGTACAACCAACTTCTAGCTTGTACTCTATAGGCCTCATTAGAATCATCAAAGATTCAGGTAACCTTGGTGTTGGGTAACCAAGGGTGGCTATCAATCTAACAACAAAGACGTCTCTAAATACAAAAAAATCACATTTTGTACACTTGTCCTAGATGTAACACCAATTCTATACTGGGAGTCTTACTCCATTCTCTTGTGTGCATATCTTCATTCTCTTAGTCCATTTCATTTCATTTTGGTACAAGATCAAATGATTCAAAAAGGAATATTTTCTAAAGGAAATGAGATCCTTAGCCTTGCTAACTTGCAACAAACCCCCGTGTATTTGTTCTTCAATTATAGATGAAAAATCAAATTCTACATTTGATTCAGGGTGTTGAATAATCATAGCCATCCTCATCAATTCCAAAGACATATTTTTTTTTGCATCTACCCCTAGTATTTGACACAATGCATGATAGGTGTTTTTGAAGTAAACCTGAAATATGAAATTGGGAAAGGCTCCAATTTTTAGGAAGGAATGGGGAGTATTTTGTTATTATCACCCCTCTTCATATGCAGGGGGAGCTCATCACTTCTATATGTTCTTCTCAACCTCTTTTACTCTTGTTCTAGTTTCCCAAAATTGACCTATATTACATCTTTCTTATTTAGGTTAAGACACTTGATAATGGCCTCTCTTGAGACATCAACCAAGCACCCACCATATGGAAGACTAAAAATTTTGGTTGGGGAATGGTAGCTATGAGCCAAGGCTTTAACTAACTCAATTTCAATGAATTTTTTTTGAACAATTAGTTTAGCTAGATCAATGGTCCACAGGTTTGATGCTGGAATCTTATCATTCTTATTTCGATAGAAATACTAGTAGAGGTTCCAACCTGACTGAGAAATGATGGCGTCTCTACAACCTTGAGCTAAATCTCTAAAAAGCTTCTTGTGTCCTTTGTCAACTCAACCAGGTAACAAATAAAGCAATGGGGTCTACAAGGATGGTTTACTAGTTTTGAATTCAACTTTTCTAATCCCTACTTTAGTTTTCTTTGGCATCATCTTATGAATTTCACTAAGAGTGATTAGTAAAACTTACCCGATGATATAATTTTCTTTAAAGAATTTCCTTTACTCCTACACTTTGAGCTCGACTATAATTTAGTTTTAGCTGCTATGAATGAAAAATATTAACTTACTTCATTTATTCTAACACCAAAAAGCATTTACTCCCAACTCATAAATTCACACAATTCAAATCATTGTATCAAGCTCAATTTTGTATTTCAATACTGACTAATGTGACTGGTGTGTTTTAATGACCCAATGACTAGTTTACCATGCTACCTTCTATCACTTTTCACTCAACTATGGTACAACAATATGCATTTTGTATCTTTCTTTACTTTACCACTCTACTGTATATCACTTTTGGTTCTCCTATGGTACCACAGTGTCTCCTTGGTACATACATTCAATATATCGCTCTACCGTGGGTCTCCTTTTTCCTTCCTATGGTACCATGGTATTTTTCTAGTACTCCTTATTAGTATACTGCTCCTACCGTGGGCTATGTCATGACCCTTTATGGTATAGAAGTTGCCTTCTTCTATTACTGTCCTTTAGTGTACCGCTCTACCATTGGCTATGTGTTGACCCACTGAGGTATAGAAGTGAATGTGACAGAGTATAGTATTAGCTCCTTATACCATCATACCACAAACTTCTTTGTAATGGGTTGTGGTAGAGAGGTATGATGTAAGGGCTATGTGGGGTGTCTCAAACTAGAGCGGTATGGTGGTAAAAGGTAAAATTGACATTATGGATGGAAAAAATGTGACTTTTTATGAAAATGATAGTATGAATTTTATATTCTAATTGATGAAATATTTATAATTATTTTATTAAAATTCTATTTCTAATAGCAGATCCACTTGAGGATGAGTGATTTATCAATCACTACAAGAATCCAAAATATCTTTGGGTGCAGAATTAGTTTGCAGAGGTTATGAAAATGAAAATTTGGTGAGGATGGAATGGAAATGGATATGGAAAAGATGGAGATGGAAATGATCATACACTATTGTACATGGAAAGAAATTTTGTATTTAATGATGGAATTCTAGGATTGTCCATGTACTACCAAGTCCTAGTCCCTTTTTGATTTTTTAAAACTACTATGCATGGAAAGAGACTATTTTTAGAGGTTTCTTAAGAATTTTCAATGCATTGGAAATCCTTAATCCTCTTGTAGTCTTCAAGAAAAGAATTTCTTTAGAAACTACCCATGTACAAAGAATTCTTGTTCCTCTCTAGACATGTTCTGCAAATAATAAGAGTCCTCCCCTCCCTTACCAATCATCACAAAGGGACCTAACCATAAGGCTTCAAAATTTACATGCTTTCCTTTCTCCTGATATCTAGCATTCCACATTAGTACCAAATAATTTACCTCAAATTTTCTATCTTTGGATTTCCTATCAAAAATATATTTCATCTGTGATTGCAACTTCACATTTTTCTTTTGAGCCATTCTCCATATTTCATCAGGTTTTGCAAGCTGGTCCATACTTTCCTCCAGTAGTTCTAGAATATCTAAATCTTCTTGAAGGATGAAATTATAAATTGGTAAAAGGTTTTGAAATGGCATTCTAGCTTGTGTTCCATATACTAGTTCAAATGGGGACTTTCCAATCACCTTTTCTATAGTAATTATGTCTTCCCACACAACCATTCTTAACTTTGAGTCCCATGTCTTCTTGTTTGTATCTAACATCCTTCTTATGATATTAAAAACACTTTTATTACTAGATTCTACCTAACCATTTGGTTGTGGGTGGTAAGGGGTGGCATACAAAACAGTAATACCATATGTGTTACAATTTGTTTTTAATTCATTAGACCTAAAACACATCCCATTATCTGTGATCAACCTTACTAGTGTACCAAATTTGGTTATGATATTCTCTATTAGGAAATTTATTACCACCTTGATTTTTTCTTGTTTAGTTGGGATTTCCTCCACCCATTTCGTGAGATAATTAGTTGCTACCAATATCCACTTATGTCCCCCACTTGATTTTTCCTGTACTTCCCTAATAAAATCATTTCCTCATTGAGAAAAAGGGGCTTTTACTTGTAAAGGTCTAAGGGGTAGGGCTCCTTGATATTTCAACTTTCCTGAGAACTTCTAACAAGCTACACACCTCCTTACATGTGCAAAAGAAACATTAAAAACCTTAGGAAAGTAACAGCCTACCTTGGGAATTTTATGTGTAGTTGTTTTGATAGAGCAATGAACTCCACACACTCCTTCATGAATCTCCCTCAAGACATGTCTAGCCTGTGATTAATATAGACACAATAATAACATTCCACCTCTATTTTTCCAAAACATATCACCTTCTATGAGTACATACTTAGATGCTTGCAGCTTTAGAGTTCTCCTCTAGTTATCACTCAATCGTTCAGGGCATTTCATGTGTCTAAGATAATACACAATGTTTTTGTACCAAGAAGTATGTTCAATGATTGCAACTGCACCTTCCTAATTTTCTACATTACAAATTTTGTTAGATTCAATGTTTGTTTCTACCATTAGT